>CM057809.1:51201817-51799317 GCA_030067965.1 Latrodectus elegans | reverse complement strand
ATCTGGATTTAATATGAATAAGTAAGTAGAAAAATTCTTATTTAGTTTTGTTTATTTATAACAATGCAATGAATCATAATATACTCTGTTCGAATATTTATGGAGAATTTTAATTAGCTCTTAATAAATAATATATATGTGGAAACATGCATGAAAAAAATGATGAAGAAAGTTTCCCCTTCCCTCAAAATAATGAACCCTATTAATTATTATTATATACTTAATGTCAAAATGTTTGTTATTGTCAAAATGCCTATTATTATAATTATTATATACTTAATGTCAAAATGTTGAAACTGGTAATTTATTTAAAATAGATTCACAAATTGTGAGCTAAACATTAAGAAAACTATATATTTATGACAGAGTGTAACAAGAGGAAAGAGACTTTCGCGATCAATATTGTCTTGAAGTTTTTCTGGTCATGTTTTATTTATTTTAGGGTTGGAACTGTTGTGCTTCCTGCTCTTACAGAATAGGGTCTCACTATTCAGTAAAGCGTAACTGCCTATTTTGCAAAAAGATGCCATCTTACTTTTAAAGACGAATGTTTCGTGTAACTTTAAATGAAGCGTTACTACAACATTCAAAATGTTAGCTTTTTAATAAAAAAACTGTTAAAACTTTTATTTTAATCTGACTATTAAGTTTCTCGCTTCTGGAAATTCTTGTATTATTACTTAAAATTATTTAGAAACATTTGCATGTTATTGTAAGATATTATTTCTTAAAATTTGTGTGGTTTACATTATAATTAATATTGTCATAAATAAAACTTAATCAAATAATACATGACTTTTACGCACAAATCAAATATCATAAATTATTTATAAAGTTTAATTTAATATCAAAATGACATAGTCCTAAAATATAGTTTCACCAAGCTTTAGAAATTATTTCAGCATTATAAGGTTAAATGATTTTTTTATTAAATCACCTTATAAACGAAATCTCTCTTTTAGTGAAACGAGACAGTAGTCAACAAATTTATTTTAAGATAGCTTACGATGAGTAATCATAGATTTCATTTCCTAGTAAAAGTTTATCGAAGCTTATATATATTTAATAATTTGAAATGAATTCATCTAATAAGTATGAATGGTTGAAGGTAAGAATTTATTTCAATGTATGTCTGTAAGAGCTTTTGAAAATACAAATATTTACATTCAGATTCATATTTTCAAGAATCCCTTTAAATTTGTGTTTAAGGTGGTTTGACATTTTGTTTTAATATGACTTAAAATTTAGGCTGAGTATAAGCAAAAAATAAAATATAGGCGAAGGTTTTAAAGAGAAAAAGTAACGTTACGTCACTTATAGATATGAAGATAGATGGTAATATATCGCAATTGGGTAAATAATACTTAGTTCAATCAACCATAAATTTTAGTTGTATTAAAATTAAAGTAATTAATGATGAAAACGTGATAAATATTTATATGTTGCTTCATAAATTATTGGGGATTCCTTGAAAAATTATGAAACAAAAGTAATGAAAAAAAAACAATATTAACGGACTCATAAATTTTGGACATCTTTCACACAGAAATATAAGCCTCAAAATTATTTAATCCACTCATAGCAGCTGTTATCTTGCTTTTCCTTAGAGCTATTTATTTTTAATCATAACTTCTCTATTACGTCGAAAAATGAAAGCATTCGTAGTTAAGCGAAAGCATTAACCTTGTTTTTCCAGCCTTTTATGGAAACTGATGGTAGCCTTTTAGTGCTATTCATTTATTCATTACTTAAATGGTATATCTGACACAGATTCCTTGCGTTAATGAATATGTTCTTTCCCATAAGCAATGTCAAACTGACGATAATGGATTTTGTTTGAAGTTGGTTATGGATTATGGTTAATTTTTGAGAAACTAAATTGTAGAATATTTTACACTGCTAGTAAAAATAAGGAAAAGTTCAACTGGATAATACTGTAACAATCAACTGGGTGGCACTGTGTAAAGGAAATAACTGAAAAGAAATAAATTTCTTTGTCTCTTTAGTGCTATTTTAATCAGTCAAAACATTAATATTTCACAAATGGAATTACCTGAAAACCACTTAATTTAATTGCACAACTTTTTGCGCTGTGTTTTAATTTACGTATTCAGATGCTGTAATAGACAACAAGTATAAAAAATCATCTAAGTAAATGAAAAATTAACTTTATAAAATAATCAAGAAATCTCATTTTAAAGCCTATGTAATTTTTTACTAGTAGAAAACTCAAAATCTGTATAAAACATGGGTTATTTATGTTGCGAGGCATTATTTTGTATTTGGCGTTTATTGACCATCTTTTTTTATTTTGATTGATAAAATCATTACTAAAAGCTGCATATTCATTTCTATTGCGCAGAAAATATTAAAAGATTTTATGTTTTTTATAAACTTTACTATTTTAAATAGGATAATACTATGCTATTAAAAATGGTTATTTAATTCTATCAAACCAAAGAGTTTAATAGTTAAAATTTTGCTCATTTTTAGAAAATTTTTCATTAAAAATTATTTAAAATATGAAAGACATTTTTTATAAAATTTGCTGAGATAAATAAGAAAATTTTACTTGTAACTCAAATTTGAAATAATTTTAACTTTACTCAAATTTTAAATTATGAGATAACAATAAAAATTAAATGTTCATATTTTCTTTTCAAACAAATCATTTCAGCATACATTTTTGTTTGGTAAACAATTTGAGTTTCATAAAAACTTTTCAAATTAAATCATACATTCTTAATTTTCCATATTGTAAGAAATGCGTTTAATTTCATTTTACTTTATGTGCCTGAAAATTAATACAACACTTCAGAATATTTCGCTTACATCAATATATTCTTCATAGTTAAATTATCTTATTTAAATTATAGTAAAATTTGCGCGCGCGCACACACCACACACACACACACACACACACACACACACACACACACACACACACACACACACACACACACACACACACACACACACACACACACACACACACACACACACACACACACACACACACACACACACACACATTTTACATACAAGAGCATTTTAATAGCGTTTTTAATAGATTATTTTTAAGGAAATAACTTTTCTAAAAAAAGTTTTAGTATTTAACTTCAATTCTTAAGTATTTTAAAAAATATATAGTTTCGTCGTTAGCTAAATATTTAGTATTAGTTTAACAAATATTCACAGAGAGAATTTCCGCCATTTGAAAGTAATGTTATGCTCGTGAAATATGGGAATTAAATATGTTTGTACACACTTACCCCAGATTCGTATCCTTCAGTTCTTCGATGTGTCCCCAGATTGTTTTGTCGATGATCATCAATGGTTTACTTATTAGATGTATCACTCCATTGCTTACGGGGATGTTGGGTCTCACAATCCTCGCTCGAACCACTCCCTTTCGGTGTCTGGCGTCACCTTTGATGGTGTTGCTTTGGATATACCCTGTATGGAACAAAAATAATCGGACGCCATTCATTTTTAATGCAAGAGTGCAAGAGACTTTATTAAGAAATAAGCTGTTCCCATTGAAAAAAATATTAGTTACTAGGGTAGATCCAACACTACTTAATATTGTTGTATTTATGGAAAGATATATGCAATTAAATTATGAGTAAGTATATCCTATATAAAAATAATATTGCAATAAATAACTGTAAGTATTTAAATATATTGAGTATATAGCAATTAATTTATACAAAAAATAATGTTTCTTTTTAAATTTAGTTGTGTGTGCTTATTCAAATAATATCCAAAATCTTTAATCCAAAATTAATTTTATGTATTTTAATAAGTTTGTAAAACTATTAATATAAATAATTACATTTTTTGTTGAAATTTGCCATTATAATTTCAATAAGTTATTTATGGGCTCTGTGTATTTCATGGGCACAATTTTTTCAAATAAAAAATGCATCATTTATTCTTTATAGAATATCTACAATATAATTAAGCACCTCCTCTTTGAATGTAGATAAGCAATAAAATTGCTCTTTCTAACAACTGCTTGTTTAATGAAATCTAACTTCTCTAATAATGTGTGACTAATTTTTTAATTTTATATCACGGTACCTTATGATATCAAATGTTTCTAGTTTTTGAGAAAGATTTGAGTTTTGGCGTTTGTGACCTAAAAACTAGAAAAATTTTAACAATTATTGGTGTGAAAAATTATGTTTTTTATATGAAAAGAAAAATTTATTTACACCAATTTATAGAAGACTATTTAATAAACATATATATATTACAATTTCTTAAAATCTATTATTAAGTTCCTCCTTTATAGAATTTTTTAAAAGTAATACTACAAAACTCTTGGGGAAAATAATTTTCTGTTACTTAACTATATGAATGTTTTACGAGAATTTCATGGTTATTTGACATACATTATTAATACACATATTTAACGCATAAAATATTTAATAATTTTTAGCAATTTATTTAATTTTTTCCAAACATATTTCAAGATATATATCATTATGTGTAGATGTCATATTTTTATACTCACATTGGTCATAGTCTTCATTTGGTGATTCATTTGTTAACTTCAATTCAACTTGCAAGTTGTCTCCCCAAGTTTGCGATTCATAAGATTTTCGGCTCATAGTACGTAGGAAGAGTACTTGTCCTGATATCACATGACCACGAACAACCTATCAAAACACATTAAAAATTATGTGTGAATTAAATATCTTTATGTTATCATTCAAACCTAAGCTATAAGTAGTTAATAAAAAGCTACAAATAAATAAAATAAAGTAATATAAGATATACCCTTTTTTATTACTAAATATAAATAATTTAAGATACATAGAGAACATAGAGACATAGAGAACATAAGAACATAAGATACCTAGAGAACATAAATACATAGAGAAAATAAGGATTAATTTGTATATAACTTTATTACAAAAAAGAGATATATTGCAAAGATGATAGTCGATAAATTTCAAATGCGAAATATTTCTTTGATAATTTGCTTTGTTTAGAATTAAGGTGACCATAATATGTACACATTAATTCTAAACTTAAGAACTTAGCAAACGTAATAAAATAGAATAAAATATTATTTTAATATTCAAAGATAGTTTTTAAGTTTTATGATTACTGTCTTATAAGATTTATGCTTTTTCAGAAACGACTACAAAGAATAATTAGTTTGCTAAAGAAAATTCCTTCTATCAGTATTATTCCACAAAAATAAAAAGGCATTATTTTTTGGTAGAACAGGAGGTTTATGCGCTGTGTCGGTAAATGAAATCTATTATAGAAGCACACGGAACAGACAGAATCTTTTAAGTAAAGAAATACCAAAACAGCATCATACTAAAACAAAGAATTGAGTTGAGGTAAGTTAATGAGAGAGTGAGAGAATATATGATATATAAGGATTCCCCCAAGATTTACGCCCACTCAAGTTTTCTTACTATGGAAGTTTTCAGGAAGATTATAACAGTAAGAAAGTGAAAAAATAATAGAATTTTAAATTCAGCTAAAGCCAGTTTAAACGATTTTCCTCGGTAACTCCTAAGTGGGTGAAAGGAAAAGTTTCTAACTACAGAACTGTGCGTCTTATTACCGTGGATTTTTTTTTTTGTAATTTAATGTGCCATGTTCAACGTCAAATTACGTTCTATTTTGGCTAGTTTTTGAATAAATAAACGAACCATCAAGATTTCAATATTTTTCTTTATTTGGAGGAAACTATACTTAAGAACGGCATTTTATTTAACTTGATGCGTCTAATGGCAAAATCTTTTGGAATGAAAGATTCAATTCCAAACTAAATGAGTAAATCTTAAATTGCATTGATCCATTTCACCTAAGTTGAACGCCTTTCTGCCATGCAGTAACAGAAAATAGTTTACTCCAAAGAATGAATATTCTGGTATTTTCAGATGTCTTTGCTATTACATTATATTTCTAGATTTTAATAAATCAAATTTTAAAATCTTGTTATTAAATGAGACTATTTTATATTTTGGTAAATATTAAAGTTATCATTATTTAAAAGTATATAAAATATGTATATAGACTGGAAAAGTTATAAAAATATTTTTATCTCTTTATTGGTATTGAACATAGACTGCAAAATATAAATGAATAAGGAGTTTTTTATTTTTATCAAATATTTGATAACATGTAATTATTTAGTTGTAATAAAACATGAGGATAAATTTATACATGTATTTTTTTACACAAATTTTTATTAAAAATATAATTTATTAAAACATTATCATTTTTTAAATATTTTTTCTGTTAAATAAATATAAAATTTTATTTCCAACGTGTATTTTATGCTACGTATTTCATAAAGTCAATAATTACTTTTTTAATTCATACTTTAAATTAAATTTCAAATTATAAAATTGCTCCTCATATTTTTAACTAAACAACTGAATATAATTCTTGTTAATTTCTTCATTGTCTTTAAAACATCAAAATCAACATGTAAACTACATTAGACTGTTTCCTTTTTGTATATTTAAAAGAAGTATGTAAAGTTATGAAAGGACGTTATCAGTGTTACAATTTTTTAATTCACTTCAAATAAAACTAAATAAAAATTGAGATTTTTGATATTCAAGTAACGTGTACAACAGAAATTTTATATCATTTACATAGGAACAAAAATGTTTTGTATGAGTAAAGAAATTTAACTTAAAAAGGTTTTTAAGCAACTATCAATATTTGATTAATATTTATTGAAATTATTCATTATCCTCCCTTAGTAACTACTCAAAGTCCTCTCTAACGTCTGTTTGAAAAGTTTCATTATTCATGCGTTTAAATGTGTTTGACATTATTATTTAATGAAAAATATTGCTTTAAGTAATTTCATGCAGATTTAGTTTATTGAAAATTAGTTAAACATATCAATGTTATTATGTTTCAGTTTTTCTAAAGATCATGAAAATATTTAATGATAGTCTTGATAATAAAATAAATAACAATCTCTCTTATCCTATCATACCATTGCAAACAATAATACTAAAAATTATTGACTTTATTTACTTTATTTGATGATTTATTTTCTAATAGATATGTTACAAAAATCCAAATTTCATTCATTTTTGTTAAAATTATTTCTTTGCTTATTTTCTTTTTCACCTGGCATTGTTAAATTACTTTTTTAAAAACGTGTAATTTACAGTAGATGATAGATATGACATTAAGAATGAAAGAGTAGCATCATTTTCTCAGATTAGTCATAAAAATGTCAGAATATCATACCATGATTATAAACACACACACACACACACACACACACACACACACACACACACACACACACACACACACACACACACACACACACACACACACACACACACACACACACACACAATAAATATTAATAAACTCTTTATTTTATTTTTTAGTTAAAAGCTTGTCTAAAAATTTATGCATTTGAGCTCTGTCGATACAAAATCAAATTAAATAAATATGGACTTACATTCACTATTATATTGAACTTCGACCACAAGAAAACTCTAATTTGACGTCAACCCATTAAGTTTTATGGTCTCATTTGGAGGTTTAAATATTTAGTTGACTTTTTTTGCATAAGAATGCAGCGTAACATATACTTCCTTCTTATTTTTCCTGCAGTTTTTTCACGAAAAGCGATAAATATAGGTGATGCGTTAACTCTTTAAATATTGAACAGAGTTCTGTTAAATTAAATATAAAAAGATGAATAATTAATAATTTTTCTAGTCTCATTTTACATAAAAAACGTAGTTTCCTGAAAAAAAAAGGAAAATTATTACGTGTATTTGTAAACACGTAACTTGCGAAATAATAAAAAAATTGTGTCAAATTTACAATGACATCGATTTATATTAATATTGATGCTGTGGTGAATAAAAAGCAAAGCACTTGCATTTTCCTGAAACTATAATCATTTTAAGAAGCATATTATTTTAATCAAATGAATAATTAAATATTTAATATATTATAAGATGTGATATTCTGTAGAGGAAGAAAGTTACGTGACAGAAAAATTAATATCATCAAAAAACAATATTTATTTAGGTTTACGAGGAACAAAAGTATTGCTTATAAAAGTCAAGATATAAATTACTGTTGAAGGGATCGAAAGTGATTTATTTAGACTGATGTAATGAACTCAGCTTAAAGTACTCTTCTTCGATCGGTACGTAAATCATTCGAACACTTCTATCTTCTTAATTTAAGCAGGAGTTCATTTTCGCACACTTATCAGATTTCATTACAAAATTAATGAGTTTCTTATCCAATAACAGCATAAGCTAGAGTAATGCGAGATAAATTGCGAATTCAATGCAAATTATTTTCGTTTATTGGACTTTTTTCCTCATAAAACTTTATTTTTATAGAGTATTAATCATTTACCTCTTCTTCCATAGAATTTGTTTTTAAATTTCATACATAAAGTTAAAACAATACCATATACTGAAATAAAAACTAATTTAATGTATAATATACTAAAATAAAAACTGATTTTATAATAAAAAATTATAGTAACATTTTGAGTTAACAAGCTGAAGTCATAAAAGTACTTTACAGAGAATTCATTCAGAGCAAAAGTGAAGTCAATCTGTTTATTATTCTAATTAGATATTTAACTAAAAACATTTAATTTATAGTAGAACTATTTATAATTCTATAAATTTACTATTTACATGACTGAATTGAATATCATACGAGAAATTAAAATTTGAAAAGAATATTGTATATCACTACTAATTCTTAAATTCTAGAAGTAGAAAAATGAATGTATTTTAAATGAGTATTAATAATTTTTAAAGGTCTGGAAATTATATCAATAATCAAATATATTCATGCATACATAGTTAAGAGCTTCTATAAAACAAAATGCTTATATTAAAAAGTAAATATTTCTTTAAAGTAAAATTAAATTTTTCATGCTTCTTTCATTAGTGAGATTTAAAACAATTTTTACAATATATATGTCTTTTAAAATATATAAACCCTATTAAATTATAAGTTATAAGGGAAAGTAAATGCAAGTAAGATCATCATCTAAAACAATTGGTAATATATTAAAATATTGTATATTTAAAAATTTGAAAAATTTAAAATTTTCCCCAGTGCTTTGAAGGAACAATGAAAATGACTTATTAACATTAGTTAAGAATAACTTAGTTACAAATAAAAATATAATGGTTATTATTTAAGTTATAAAATTTATCACTATGAACATAAGTTTTCATTAGTTTTGATTAACTCAACAGTTTGTGATTTCCGAACATTTTTCAAGCAAAAATACTTAGATTATATAGAGAATCAGATCCATTATACCTTGCTGATTTGATGTGGTTGAATTATATAGTCCTTGTGCAAAAAGTGATCTGAGGCAAAACAAGTAAAGAAATTGATAAGTATACCAAACCCACCAAACATATTAAATTGCTGACTGATCATAAACTTAGTTAAGTAAGATATAATACCATATGTATTGTGAAATGATGGATAAATATGTCGTATTGCAAAACATAGAAGTTCATCACAATTAATTGCAAAATTTTACTTTTTTAAGTGGAAGATCTCAAGTACCATCAAATCTGGGATGGAACTTGGGATATACTTTCTAACAATGGGATATTGATATTGCATATGATTCTTACATGTAGATCCTGTTTACGGATACTTGGGCAATTTTATGGTTTCCTTTTTTGTGACTAATGAATACATTATACCATCTACAAAAACTTTTCACGAAGGTAATAAGAAGATTTTAAAATACTTTACAATAGACCATAGCAGAAGGTGTTCGTTAGGATTGCACATCTCAAAGAGGAATGACACATGGAGAAACGCTCCAAGTTTTTAAAATACTATATATCCGAGTGAGTGCAAAATTTTAACTCCAAAATTCTTTTTCAGTGTTTTTATATAATTAAAATTATATTTTGAGTACATATATATATATATATATGTTTAACAAATTTTAAATTAGTAAAAGAAATTGAAATAAGTATGTGATTTAAACTGAAGAAACATTTTTACAGGAACAAATTTTCAATATTTTTTTACGAATAAAATCATGTTTAGAAACATAAAAATAACATTACGATATATATTGGAAGCTCCACTTTAAGTTCAAATGATGAAATGTTTTAAAATAAAAAGATTCAGCTGAAAATCAGTATTATATATTTTTCAGACTAGTCATATTTTACCATATTATGTCTTTTTAAACTAAAAAAATAGGATACAGCCTTGTATTTTATAATTGGTTTTTGTTAAGATTACTTTGGATCAAACGTATTTGAAAAAAAAATATATCTTCGACACTTATGATTCTGAAAAATTTATATCTGAATAATCCGTTAATTTTATTATTAATTAATAATGTAATTTTTATATTAATAATTATTTTAAGTATATGAATAAAAGCGAAAAGATTTTTTCACTAATTTTTTAATGGTGACTTAGATTTTTACTCTTATTAAAATTTAGAAAGAGAATAAAAACTGAATATTATAAAGCGTTCAAATTATTTCCTCGCTCAATACCTCTCGACTTCTGTCTCTTCTTTTTCATGTGAAAGCAATAAAATATATTAACTTAAATTTAAAAAAAAAAAACCAAATTAAATTTTCTAATTCCAATAACAAATGGAAAATTTTATGTGATAAAACTGAATATCATAAAAATATTAATCTAAGGACATTTTATTAATATTTATTTTGAAGAAGTTTGAATGAAGTTAAAAGCTCCCCTGCTATTTATCAACAAATATTGAAATTTTACAAAAACAAGTATTCTTCATTTAAGAACGATTCTAGCAACTGACAAATCTGCTGCAGAAATCATATTTTACGTCTTTCAGACAAATAAAGGATTTATACATTTTTTACTTATTGACTCTTCTTACTCTGAAATGAAGAAATATATTGAAGTTTGAGATAACCTTGGTGCTTCGTGAACTCATTCCTCAAAATTTCACCCTTAAGAGAAAATACTAAGGGAGTCCTTGGAAAAATCTTTCACATTTTTCTACCTAAAATCGAAGATAAGCCTGTGTTATGTGTGTGAAATAACTGTCATCACAGGAGGAGGTGTAAGACATAAACTGAAATCAATATTTCTCCCCCCTCCCCTGGAACAAAAGCCTTTCTAAAGGTAATCGGATTTTTTAGAGGCGTTTTAGATATTTTGTAAATCAATAGGAACTTCCATCAAACTAGATGAGAAATTGTTATGCAACTTTAAATAATAAATGTAAAAAGCTATATGGGGTGGATGTGTTTAAGGTAACATAGAATAATATTTGTATAAAAATTTGCCTTTAGCTGTATGGGATATTCATAGGTTATAATAACGAACATCGACAAATCTTTTATGCATTTTAATAAAGTAATAAAAATGACTCAAAGCATTTCTATTAAATAAGCTGTTTTGTACACATTTAATATATAATTGAACAATCATATACTAATTTTTATTTTCCAATTTTTCTATATTTGTAAAAATTAATTTTCTGTTGTAGAAAATCTTTCAATTTAAGGGAGCAAAAAAGAAACAAAGAGTTCTTAAAAATATATTTATGCATTGCAATTTATTATTTTAAATATTTTTGATATTTTTTCATTATATTCTAACTTTGGGCTCCTTATATTGACGGATATCATTTATTAGAACTAAAACGTATATAGCAAATATAAAGTTAAAATATTAGAGCATGAAAGATAAATTTATAATTTGCTACACATTTAATAAAAATAGCATCATTTAGAAAAATTTAACTTAACTTCATTTATTCGATACGAAATAATATTAACCTACATCAAGTATCCCAAAAACAAAAAGTACATATTAACAAAACTTGAAAACGTTAAATAGGTATGGAAAATTTACAAACTGTACTTCATGGATATTAAGAAGCTAACCAAAAAGAATGAAAATGCTTTAAGAAACTCATCAAGATAAAATTATTCAATCATATAATTGTTAATGCTCTCAATAATTTACAACTAGAATACAAATATTTTAAACTAAGACTGAAGCAAAATAAATAAAGGAAAATTAAAAATATAACACAGAGATAAGATATAATATGGGAAAACTTATGGAAGGAACATTTCAGATGAAATTCCAGAAACTTAAGTTGATATATAGATGTAGAAATAAAATCTATTGAAATATTACTATTTTTTTATTTTTGTTTCGGCAAAAAATATCTCGATTATATTCCATTTTGAGGAAGATGTTTTGATTCTAGGAAGTCTGATTCAGATTTATATAATTTTTGGAACTATCACATATATATATATGTATCAAATAACGTATTTGCACATAATTTTTGGCAAATATGTCTAATTAATGTTTAATGATTCATTTTTTTAAGTAGGCATTTATGTCTACATATTTTATCAAAAATATTATTTCTATATGTATTTTGTTCAATGCATTTAAAAAAATCTCAAAATTACCTAACTCAATAAAGATGATTAGGCAAAAAATATCAAAATTAATTTTTTAAATATATTATTAAAAACTGAATATAAATCTTTAACAGAAGAGTTTTCAAAAGCGTTCTCTAAGATGGAATGTTCTTCTTTGTTTTTCTAAGCTTAAATATGAAAATATTATTCTAACAATGATAGCATCCAATTTTAAGAGAATCATATGAGACGAGTATATACCAAGTATCATTAAATATTAAAAAATTTAACTAACAATTGTTTTGTACAGTTTTGATACAGTTATACCATATAAATGTATATCAATGGTTAAAATTCAAGAAAATTTAATAACTAATTATTTTATTTAATTTATTAAAATAATATATAAAATAATTTAACTAAGAAAAAATATTATTATATTAAAAAATTAAACCGTTTAACTAATGCTGAAACTAATTACATTACTTTTATTTATTAACCGCATAATGCATGTAGTAAAAAAATTCTCTTTTTCTTAAAAATACATAAGTAAAATTCTTCCATCAACTTCACTGGATTACTACTCTTTTGAGATAAGAATTTGTTTGGGTAAAATTATAAGACTCATTATATTAAGATTACTGTAATGAACGTCAATATGTTTATGAAAAGTAATGAATATTATAGCTACAAAAAGATGCTTTTAAAAGAGAAAATATTATTATGAGAAATGTTAACTTGTTCAAGAAAACTAAATTAAATATTGGTTGGAAAAACATAACGAAGTTCACTAATTGTCACAAAAATATCATTATAACTTAACTAAAACTAGTTAAAAGTCCTCCAATTAAAATTGATGGAGTCGTTGTAAATATTTTAGTTTTTAAATGTTACAGCATGCGTAAAAAATTTTACGGGAGTAAAAATTAATATTTTTTATAAAAAAATTCTTAAATACTTCACAAAAGTATTTGTTAACTTCTAATGAGTTTAGCAATTAAAGACATGTAAAATATAAATATAATCTTTCAAGTAGAAGCTTCTATGGCAAAGAATGTATTTAAAGAGAAAAGTACAGGAATTCTGTGGTCATGAAGTAAAATGTAAGAAGCAAAAAAAGTAATTAAGTTAAGAAACAATTTCCTTTTGGATAAGTTTTTTAAAAAAAAGTTGCTCGTATGTTGTTAAAATAGAATCTTCAGGAAAAAGTCAAAATAGATTTGTTGAAAAAAATTTGTTTTTATTTTCTATCAAATTTTCCTCAGTTTTGTTTGGAAAATAACGAAAAAAATAATAATGTATTCCTAAGTTCTCATAGTTTTTCACGTTTAAAAGAAAGCTCATGGAATTTATTCACAGATAAATGCTTTAAAATCTGTCAAAAGCAATAAAATGGAAAATGTGCTTCTTTCTTTAAAAAGGGATGATAATATGCTGAAACGGTGATAATTTTTCAATGTTTTTTTTATTTTTCTAATGCTGAAATATGCAAACATTTATTTTGTTATTAAACGTACAATTATAAAACAGATTAAGTTTTTTGTTACTGTAAAATTCTGTCACATTTTGCAAAAAGAAAAAATATTTAAAATTTATTATGTGAATTAATATTTAATAGTGAATGCTAAAGTAACGGTAAATTCAAAGTGATTTTTTTAGACTAGTGTTTTATAAATAAGTAATTTATGCTTAGATATATGGCTCTCTATTTCACCATATTAGAATATAATAATTACTTATTTTTACATAAGGAAAACGTATGTATATTTCTAATAGACTGCATCATTACTATTACATACTTATCACAATAAAATTTTTAAAAATATTATAAAATAAAATATTCTTTAAATTTTTTGATTCCTAATATAAATGTAACAAATATCGTTCAATAAATAAATAATCACTTGCTAAAATTTATTTCGCTTGTGTCAAAAACACATTGAAACTGAAATGAAATATATAATTGACTGTGTAAAATATTTAATTTCAAATTCAGATATATCTAACCTATGCTGATTTCATAACAAAAAGAACTTCGATTATACTAGTTTAGATTAATTATTCACACAGATGCTTAAATGTTGCAGTAAATTCTACCCATAATAAATCAATTTCTTAGATGCAAAATTTGCAAAATTTTAATGACACATTTTACTGAAAATCAATATGTTCGACTATGAGTAAAAAGGAAAATTTAAATTTTCAAAAAATCAAATCAACTAACAAACGACGTGCAATGTAAACTTACCCAAGTATCGATTTCTTGAAGCTTTGCTGAGCTTGCTTCTTCCACTGATCCTACAGGTATAAAGAAAGTATGTTGCCCAACGCGATTGAAAATTTCCTTTTCTCTTTCAGAAGTGACTCGAGAAGCAAAGGCACTGTAAAAAATTGTATTAAGGCACTGAATTTACTCACACACTCACACACACACACACACACACAATTATCTATCAAATAAAATGGAAAATCATGAAATATCACAAATGAAATAAGAAGCTTAATTGCAATGTCAGTTGCCATGTTTAAAGTCACAGTTATACTCAAAACTTTAAATAAATAATAGATACATCCTTCATTCAAACAATAGGAATGAAGATTATTCACATATTTTAAATTATATGCAATATTTTTACATTTTGATCAGATTTGATGATAGGTAGTGATACGATAGATAAATGTTTTTGTGACACTTAAATTATAAAGCGTTTATGTAGAACAAATGGTCTTTAAAAACTATTTTTTTAATAAAGTAATCATGAATTTATATTACTACATTTGTTCACAATGAATGTAAATATATGTACCCTTTAAGTACATAATAAACTTTTATTGTTCTATTAAATCCTTAATTTTCAGTGAGCTTAGTTACACAAAGTAAGAAAAATAATATTTTGCAATTTATCTTGTTTCAAACAATTTACTTTACTAACCCTTGCATGTTACTTAAGAAGATATTTAAAAATTTTTATGGAGGTAATGAATACTTCATATATTTAAATTTGAATTATGATGAATGATATTTGCATCGCTAATAAAAATAGCAGCAATATTTTAAAATACACAAAATACACATCAAGTGATAATCTTACAAATTTTATGTTTGTAACCTGATAAAACGTCAATATTTTTAAATAAAGTATGATATTATTAATCAAATGTTGCCATTATGGAGTTTAAAATGTTCCTTGAAAACAGAAAAAAGATATATTTGAAGCAAAGTTTAATTTAGTTAAAAAGGACTAAATAATCAAAATACTCGCATCCTTAAATGTAGTTAATTTGTGTAATTGTATTTTACAATTTTAGAATTGTTTTTTTAATTACTAAAAATACGAGAATTTAAGAAAATTAATATGTAAACTATACACATAAGTGATTAATATTTTAAGCAGTAAATTTAAGCATATAATATTAAGCAGTATTTTTATCTATCTCATATTTTAAATCTAAATTAAGCAAAATGATATAATGTCTTGTTTAAATAAAGGTTGAGCTTGATGAACAAGAAATGATATAATAAAGAGGTGAAAACACTTAAATGATTTAGCCAATGTAATTTAGCTTTATTGGGTTTTTTTATGTCACTCTAACTTGAGGGCGTGGTAATTTTAACATTGATACGAAAAATTCTACTCAATAGAATAAGAAGGTCTCAACTTAAATCACAATTTAAAAACATAGTTTTACACAATCAATATCCAACCAAGAAATAGATCTTGAATCAAATAAAACATGTATGAATTTATATTTGGTTAATCACATAATAATTATGTAATTTAAATAACATAGGATTTTTAGTTCTTAAAGCTAACTAAAGCTTTCATAGAGGATAAACAATATAAAAGAAGTTATATTAAATAATTAAAGTAACTCATTTCTATTTCGCTTTATAATGTATTGGATAAATATTGAATCCATAACTGAAATCTCTCAACACCTCAAATTTCATGTTTAATGCGTTACATTGGTTGTAGACTCTTGATAACATTTCTCTCACATTATCTATTCGCTAATATCTTCGTTAAAGCGTAAGATAGTAAAGCAACTTTAATTAGATTCTCAATGGCATCCGCCTTTGAATTTCAAGTGCTCATTGGCGTTGAAATCTGCGCCACGACAATGTAGATCGACGTAGATTGAACTAATGTTCTGATTATTAGCTTCCATTTATCTGTGGGAATCTAGAGTTAGAACTTTTGATATTTATTTTGTGATAGAAAATAATTTTGTAAATTATTCCATCTAGAATTATTTTTGTGTAATGATGTTAATGTCTTAAAAATCGATTAGTGGTTTATGTAGTTTCCTTTTGTAAACATATCAAATTTAAGCGTAAAAGAAAGTGATGGTATGTAAACTAATTGCACTTACAGGCTAGAAGTTAATAAATTATTTGATAGAGAGATAAAATTGTAATTTCTTTAAACAAAATGTATATTGTTGTACTCATATGAACTGTTTGGTAAGCGTGGGGAGGATTTGAAATTTCTCAACCGTTATTTATAAGCAAATACTTTGAATCTATTAAAATTTTTCAAATTGATTTAAATGTAATATATAATATTTTAGAAGGTTTATTTTTTAAAGTGATGTGTATTTAGCATTGCATAGTTTAGAGAAACCACCAATAAAGATCAGTTGTAATGTTTTTTTTTAAAAATGTGTACTTTACCTTCTGATAGGAATTTCGCTATGCCAGGTGGCATTTATGTGTAATGAAGGAAAAAATCTCAAGAAAACACACGCTAAGATAAATATGAAAGAAGTCAAAACAGGGAGCAACATCAATGCCCAATTATTTAAAATTAAATAAGACTAAATCTAAGATCTTCTCTGAAGAGTGTGACAGATAATAATGACAATTATTGGAAACCATAAGCTAAATTGATATTAGTATTACTGAGTCCACGGTTAAAAAGACGACAATAAGTATGTCAAACTCATGGACTACAGTTATTCTGAAAATGGATATTTCTGCTTCCCATTTAATGAGGCAGTACACTAAAAATAATTAAAAAAAACGGGATATAGCTATTTTAAAATATACCGGTAAAGAACTCCTTAGATTTTTAATAAGAAATTATTAATTTTTCATCTGTGCATATCCACATACACTAATGTAGTAAATTACCACTACCTAAAATGTCCAGAAAAAATTCCGATGAATTACTTATGAACTTCTAAAATTACGAATTTATTCTTTGAATATTTTTGTCTTTGATGTAATCGAAGTTAGGAGTTTTTCAATCAGAAGTGAAGTGTCTTTCCATATAATATTTTTTTTCTCTAAAATGAAGTAAAAGTTAAATTAAACGCATTGCTATCCAGTATTGAAATATTTACACGAAAACACCAATAATTTTTTTCGGAAATAAAAAAGAAAATCATTTACTTATGATATTCATGACTGAATCGAACTCTAGGAGATTAGTAATTATTTACCACTGCTAAGAAAATAATTTTATTGAAAGTATATTATAGTTCAATTTTTAGTAATCAGCATTGCAGAAAAGATAAAAGATTACACCTGATTTTTTACTATCAAAAAAACAATATTAGGTTTAGAATCACAATTTTCGGATTAGTTCCTCATTATTTTATTTACAAATTTAAGGAGACAGTCTGTAATGTGAATAAGTGTCTTTTCTTTTATTTAAGTTCCTATAATTTTATCTTTTATGTGTATTATTTTATATATGTTTTTATGTTATCAAATCTCTTAAGCACTGTACAAAATAACAGTTGAAAAAGTATTAAATTGTGGACTTATTGTGGTTCAGTGTATTTAATATATAAAAACACAAATGTATAAGGAACTCCTTTCCGCTAAAAACTTCATTTAGTTTATTACTTATAGGAAAAAGTTTGAAATTAAACATTTATATGCTTGATAACCAAATTGCTTAAGAAACAGACCCAGTAGGATAGAAAAACTTTGGAAAAATTACCTTATCGACAAAACTGATCCAAAGCCATAAACAGGTGATAAAGTTAATAGGGAAAAAACGTCAGGTATAGTTAAGTAGATGAGACATAAGATATAGTGTGATATTTATGCTTAGTTTTATTGAGGAAGTAGTTACTGAGAGTTATTAAGAAGTTATAAATTAGATGTACTTGCCTTCATGGCAGTATATTTATGAATGAAACTAATTGCTATGCTAATTCAAGCAATTATCTCATTCAAAAAAAAAAAAAAAAAAAAAAAAAAAAAAAAATCGGACAATGATTTGAGAAATTAATCAACTAACCACATTTTTTTAGATTTTTTTATGTCTTTTTTTTCTTACCGTTATACGACAAAATAAAAGATTTACGATTATTCAAATTAAATTATTAAAACGTAATAATGAGTCATTCTTCGACAAAATCGAAAATATATTATTCGAATCAATATTTGGTTCGAATCAATATTAGATTTCAAACATTGACTGACCAAGCGGATAGAAGAATGATATTTATTATACCAAAGTGAGAACAATTTTCTTCGAAAATATTGATTATAATAAACATAAGCGGTGAAAGAAAAATTAGTGTTTTTTTACAAGTGTAAATTCATTTTAAAAGAAAGTGCTTCGTGGAGAATTGAACATTGAGAATGGAATCTAATTTTGCATTTCAGTTCAGCAAACCCAGTTTATAAAATAATCATAGAAAGTGTTTTTTTTCATATTTAATAATCATTTAAAAGTATAGAACTTTCCTTAAAAATATTTGAACATTAGTGTCTATAAAGAGAATTTTTAGTTCACATTTCAAATTAAAGGTTATCATTTTATAATACGATCTTCGGCTGAAAAATTTCTAAACATATTTTATGGAGTGGTTCTCTTCTATTCAAATAAAAATAAATTTGTATTATTTATTGAATTGGTTGTTTTAATGAAAAATCATAGGGATAGTCACTTTTCTCATGTTATTAGATATTGAGAGCATATCAAATTCAAATAAATTCATTTGATTGAAAAAGAAATTCTTTAATTTAATTGTAGTAATAATATGCACCCTTAATTTTGGATTTCTTTAATGTCTTCCATTGAAGAGTTCCCAGAATAAATGAATCTGCAATTTTTAATGGGCTTAATAAAGCAATAAGGGATATAAAATTGGAAGAAAGTGAAATGCAAGAAATTTTTAATCATTCTTAACATTTTACTGATGGCAGGAAATTTTTGCTGCATATTAAATAAATGAAAGTACTAATTTAAAAAATAAAGATAGCTTGGAAAAAATAGCTTAATTGATAACAAGTATTTCTTATAATCTTAACTTTTATAAACTTCAAAATCGTTTTTTTTTAAAAATTATTTATTGATTCATCGATAAATTTCATATATATCACGATAAAGAAACAGAATGCATAGTAAATATCTAATTCCATGCTTTAGATAAAGTTTTATTTTTCAAATTAAACTAAATTTAGGAGAATAAGAATATTATATATATATATATATATATATATATATATATATATATATATATATATATATATATATATATATATATATATATATATATATATATATATATATATATATATATATATATATATATATATATATATATATATATATATATATGTGGATGGATGGATGTATATGATATACAGATAGATCGCAAATATTTATTGACGCCAAATTGCAATTTCAATTTTTTTCAGATTAGAACTTTTGCTTAGAAATAACAAGGAAAAAAAACATGATTTTTATATTCAAGAGCAAATGAAGTGTATAATAATGTTCTTCTAATATTGTGTGTGTGCATTCTAATGACGAAAACATATTATAGTTTTGCATGATGCAAATGATTTATAAGAATTATACGAAAAATATTAGAATTAAATGTAATACTGAAATTTCATGAAACCAGACTGACTTCATAATACTGATTTGAAAGCAACAAATTAGTAAGACAACGAGTGATTTTATTTTACTCCTTTGGAAACTAAGTGATTGAAAAAAGGTTTTCTATGTACACCTGCTAACAACCAGTGATGTTATCATGCTATTAAGTTATATGCTTCATATTTATTATCGTAAAAAATGAAATGATTTGATAATATTTCATAAAAATTTTATCGAAAAGAAAATATATTTTCTAATTAGGTAAATCAGATGGAATTTTGGAAACCTTGTCATGGGCATCTGGAAAAATCAAAAGTGGAAAAACCATTTTCATAATTATTCAATAAAGAAATTGATTAGCATAATCTTTCTGTTGCTTATGGAAGAATATCTGAATGAAAATGAGAAAGAATTCATTTATAAAAAGAAAAGAAATTCATTCCTAAGAATCTGAAAAATACAACAAAGTGAGTTATATTCGGAATATATATATGTGCGTGTGTGTTTGTGTGTAAGGAAACATATAATATAAAACAATGTGAACTCACTTATTTTGTTTCAAAGATAAGTGTTTAAAAGTAATACAATTCAAATCATCTTTGCTATGGTGATGATTCGTCATTCGCTTTCATGAAAATATGATTGAAAGACAGCCTCCCTCTTTACATTCCTTATAGGTACATTCCTTATGGAATTTCTTTAAATAAATAAAGCTAATTTTTAATCCAAAAGGATAAGCATAAACACATTGTGTGTGTGTTATCCCACATTTTAAATACTTTATTTTAAAGATTAAATTGAATGCTCTGCATTCCAACCACAAACAAATGAATAATATTATAGTTGAGCTGGATAAAAAATGTAGCTATATACTGTATGAAATAAATTTAAAAAAAAATTTTAGTGACAAAAATGATATAATTTTAAAGTATGAATGGCTTATGCGTAAAATTATAATATGAAGAATGTATAGGTTTGGTTTGGTTGGTTGGGTTTTCTGGTGCAAGGTCGAAGAATGTGTTGTTAACATATTATGAATATGGGTAAAGCTTAAAGATGAAGCATATTTAATAAATGATAAATATGTATCTGCAAAACATATATTTGAATGATTAAAACGGTAATTTGAAACTACATTAAAACTAAATTAAATAGCATTTAAACTGAAAACTTTCGCACGAGTAATATAACGTTATATAATTAACTTGTAAATTTAACTAATATACGCCACATACGTCTTCAGTCTTCGTAAATCCATCATACAAAATTTAATTTTATTAAGCAAATATATAAATGAAATTGAAATTCGAAACAATTTATGGAAATTTCAGTTTCAATGTCAAAATAATAAGGACATTAATAACTTCAAATATGTAATAAATATTTACGATTTAAGTTTTATCTTTTAGTTGATGAAAAGTATAGTTGTTAAAAGCCACTTTTTATTTGTGAATGTATATTTTTAAATTAACAGAAAACAGAATGTCATATTACTAACAAAATGTTAAAATATAACTGTGAAAACAAAAAGTTTTAGTGTGGATATAGTTAATCCTTAATGATAGCACTGTCGATGTGTATTTCTCGCACATTTCATCGTAAAAGGTTAGCACATGCTAATTCATTCGTCTCATTCCAGTATTATCAAAACAAAGTAGATGAGTTATTTTGTTTGTTTTGACTCCTTCTGATTTACGTAATTAAAATATCAATAGTGCTTGCGAAAATAAATTGATACTCTGATAATAGATAAAAACAATTAGTGACGAATTGTCATTTCATTCTTTCAACAAAGAGCTTTCTATACATCTTCCACATTGCTCGGCTTAGTGTTCAACTAATTTTATTGATTTTCTTGTTTAAGAAAATTTCTTAATTGTTAAAAATCTAAAAACTAAAGAATGAAAAGGTTTAGTATTTGTCATAAAACAAAGTAAATGTTTTATGAAATTAGTGTCAGAATACATTATTATTATAAAATTCATATAAAAAGAACTAAAAAGAAAGTTGGATTTCTTTTTAGTTTTTGAGTTCAGCATGAAATCATGTTATCATTAATAACCTTTAGGATTTCTTCTAAACATGTTATCATTGATTTTTTAATAACATTTACAGATACTTTTCTAATTAAGGTAATAAATTCTAATTTTTGGAAGAATAGGTGAAAGACTATCATGAAAAACAGCCATAATTTATAATGTATGCTATCTGGTATGCTTTGTAATATGAATTATATTGACGTAGAATGTCGTAAATTAAAACGATTTTCTGTTCCAATAAATTTCTTTAATCTTTTATTTATTTTTGCCAAGATATTAATATCTTGTAATCTGATAAGCACTAATGAATATTTTCGATGCATTTTTATTGAATTATTCTTCTTAAAATTGAACAAGTTGAATTATTCATGAGACTCTCTCTTATCCATGTATCGATTTCAGCGCAAAGAATTGAACAAATGATACTTTTGAATAAGCATTTTGAAATAAAAATAATGGCACAGCAGTTTTAAAAGTAGGTATGCATTTCACTGGAAAATAAATACGAATTGGTAGAAAAAAAAGTTTGCAATATAAACAAAGATATTAAAACGTCTAACACAGAGAGAATTCATTCTTCGATCGCATTTCCTTCTTTAGTCATAATATTATTGAACTTCGAAAAAAAAATTTCTTTTTGTAAATTTTTTTCTACAGTGATCAAAATTTTCTCGCGTTCAATTATGCTAATACTTTGTTCATGTTTTGGGCAGCAGATGAACAGAAACATTGCCTGCAGGCTGGGATCTCATTTGCAATTTTTACAGAAGAAGTGTTTAAATCTTTAAGCAGCTGGCTCTCTGAAAAATTATCCATAAGCTTTTCATATGCGGAACCTCTAAGACAATGTTTTACGTACATTTCTTGCTTTTTCCTTTTTGCTGATACCATCACCTAAAACTTTCCGTTCTCAAATTAGGTCTCATCTGAAAAGAAGCGCTTCTTTTTTTATGTATGACCTAATTTGAGATAGTTTTATATGAAAACAAAGTCGAGGTAAAAGTACTTCAGGCTATTCAAGGAATTTCCTTTTGTAAGTGACTCCTCTCCCCAATTTTGAATCCGCTTTAAGAAATGAAGTAACTTAAAAGTTATTCGTCATATCTCTCTTAAGAATATTTTTCAAGTAGGAATTTTTATAAACATTCTTAATATCCAATTTTATGTCTCGCATTATTACTTTTTATCATTACATGGTGTCATTTCAGCTGAGATATAGAATCAGATAATGATCTGCTTCTTTATAAATTAACTTTGATGATTTTTCTGTACTCCCACATTCATAAATGAAGTGATGACAGTTAATATATTTACAAATTTTAAATTTAGATCAGAAAGTAAAAAACTTTACATTTAACATTGAATAAAGAAATTTTTTAATAAAAATTTTCAGTTGATTTAATTATAAATTTTGAAGAATTATCTTATGCCAATGAGAATATATTTAGTTATCTAATAACCTTGTTATTTCTGATGAGAAAAAATTTATGTATTTATTACAAATGCCCAAAAATTCGGCTATAACGCCTCTATATTTCTCTAGCCTTCTTATATTTTTGAACTCTACAGTTTAAGTGTAGAGAATAAGTCTAGATGAGTAGCATCAAAAAGTTGATGTTGTCTGCACAGCATCAAATTTAATTATTAAAAATAATGAATAATTATTAGAAAATAAAATGAGCAATAATATTAATACAAATATAACAAACAATCTCAGTTTAGATTCCTAAATACTATAATTGATCTTAATTTTCCTCTAAAATATCATATCATTTGTAATTTAGCATTTTCTTGTAAAATAAGTAAACAACATTATAAAGAAACAGCTCTAATTTAATCCTTTTAACTGTAGATATACCTTTATAAATATTTTATTACAAATGAAATAAGTGAATTTAGACAAATAAAACAATATACTATGATCGCACAATACTCAAGTAATAAGAATCAAATATCAGTAACAACAATAAAATTTCATTCATAAAGCATTCAATATTCATAAATTTAAAAATCATTTTAGATGGTTAAAAGTATTGTTTTATTAATATTAAAATAAATTTAATAGAAGTTTATTCATATGAGCTATTTAACGTACATTGCAAAAAATGTAATTTCTTTAATATAATAAAGAAAGCCATATTATAAAATTATCAACGAATTAATATCTATTCTGGTAAATGCCCAGCACTTAATTTATTACTTAAAATATTCTCAAGCTATTAAAAATATTCTTACTCAAGAGGCTCCTTAATATCAGGATAGATACCAGGGGACTTCAGAAGATCTAAAGCATGTGGTGCTACAACATCGTTAGGAAGGTATTGTTCCAGAATGTCATCAATAATATAGAGAATTTGTCTATCACCCCGAGTACCACGGCATTCTTCTTTTCCAATAATTTTTGCATTGTTTACGAAATACTCCTGTAAAGCAAGGATAAATATTCATTATCAAAAATTTTATAATTTATTATATCAAAACTCAAAGGTATATCTAATATTCATTATCAGAAAACATAAATATGAATTTTTTCGATTAAATTTATTACCTGAAGCAAACGTAAAAATTAAAGATAATTTCTTGGAAAAATATTTTGTGTTTATAAGAATAAAACATAAAATCAAAGTCAGAACCGATCAATTATTTGCAATAACGGTTACACAAAATTTACGAAATGTTTTGAAGTATGAAAAGATTTTATTGAATTTTCAAATTACAACGTTAGTTTATTACATTAATAATCCTTGGTATTTTTTCATCAATTAACGAGTTTTATGACATCATTATTTTGCATATGGTTTTTTATTGTTGCTATTATAAAAGCTTTTTTTTTATATAAATTTTAATTAAATAGACTTTATAATCGGTATATATGTATGAATTCCTCACGCTATATTAAATAAACATAATCAATTAATTCACAGTTAATTTTTTGAAAATTTTCATTTATTTTAGACATTTTATTTCCAATAATATATATATTAATATCAAGCATCAAATAAGGTGTATCAATTCATTTCATCAAAAAGGAAGATTAATTGTTATGCATTAGTCTTTAAGACTTCATTAAAACTAAAAATTGCAACTTCTGGTTTCCAATTCCTTAGATGATTTAAGAAAAATAACTTATGAAACCTAAATCAAAGGGTAAAATAAAATTAAAGAAAAAATGCATAAGATGAAACTTTGATATAATTATACTTAAAGACCTATTAATGTTATTAAACTTAAAATTCCCAAATTAATCTTTAATTAATAAATGGTTCAATAAAAAAGTAATTCTTTGAATATAATACTTGATTTTAGCAAATGATGAAAATTTAATCCAGGTTTAAGAAAGTTTATCATTATTGAAGTAAAATTTAAAAATATATTCAGATATAAAAATTATATTTCACGCATATATTTTCTAGATTTTCCTGAATAAAATTTTAATTAATAACAATTTGCAGAGTAAATAAAATCCTTTGTTAAAACTACAATAATTTTTAAAAATCTACATTGCTGTTTAAAAACTGAAGTATTTTCAATTAGAGTATTCCCATGTGTGTCCTCTAGAGTTAGAAGCTAAACGCTAAAATATTTAGAAAGAAAATTCATATTTTTCAAAAGTGATAAAAAAAAATTCTTTCTGAAAATGAGTTCTGAATCAATAACTACTTTAATTCCACTTAGAAATTCTTTGAATTCAAACTCATTCAACTATTATTTTTTATCTATTTCATTAAATTAGAGGGGTGGGAATTGGGAAAATATTTCTTCTCATTCATGAAGTGGATTTAAGTCTTAAAGGTAGTTTCTCTCAAAATATGAACTTTTTGCTGATTTTACTCTTTTTCCCCAACTAATTAAGTTAAGGAAACGGAAAATCAAAATTCTGAACAAGCTAAGAAAAATCAGGAACTGTTGCTGCCTCATTACGACTGCGAAAATTCTTTCCAGATTCTTATGTTCATCGGAAAATCATAATTCCTCCAAGGAAAACTGGAATTGTCTTATTTCACGACAGAAAATAATTTTTGTTCTTTTGTTCTGGGAATGACTTTAATGTTTTTGATAATTTATCCCATGAGTATGAATGATTTTATAAGTTTGTGTGAGACTGAAGTGGTAAATTTGCATTTCAAATTCTTACAGGTTGTTACATAAAAAAGTATTTACGCTTGTAATATTTGCTCAAGTGATGAAATATTATTACTTTTGTATTCCTTACTCAAATTGTACTTGTCGCTGTGTTGTGATTTAATATAATTTTATTCTATTTAATGAACCTATAAACAGAAAAGTTTTTTTCATATATTTCAATCCCAGGAAATACAGATTTATTTACACTTCTTTACGAAAAATTCTTGAGTTACACAAGTTTAAAGTGTTAACACCATCTTTTATCAGAAAAAGATGTGACAAAAAAGGAATAAATAAGGGTGATGTTATATGACACTAAATCAAACACAAATTTTTTTGCGCTGCATGTTTATAAAAAGAAAAATAATTTTATAATTAAAAAATACACACTGCATACAAATAATTAAATTTGGACATAAAGTTGCTAAGTGACAAAATCTTAATCAGTAAATGAATAAAAATTTCTCCAAAAGGTTCTTTAGATAAAAATTTTTTTGATCAACTTGCATAAGATAAATACAATATATTGACAATAGGTAGTAAATGAAATAGAAGAGTGTGAATATTTAAGATAGATTTATGTCCTTTAAGCATTCAAACTTTGATTTTTTCAAAAGTACTTCTCTTAGGTATTCATGCATATTAACACACTACGGCACAATAAGAACCCGAGAAATCTCTAAAATATTCGTTTTCAAACTTCAGTAGTTGTCATCAACAATAATGGCTGACCAAATATTCAGTATCCATTGAAGGATTAAAAAGAAAGCTATAGGCTATCAAAGAGAAGAATAAAAAATTATCATTGAGCCGTGTGAGTAAATGTTGTTTTCTACGTAACTGTGTTTTTAATTAAAGACCCGACTATGACCCATGTGGTGCCAAATAGGATTTTCTCTACACCCCCAGCTGGATTAATTTCATGATAATTTAACGAAAATTTTAACTTCAAACATAAATTTAAATTTTGCTTAATTTTCTATGAATTTGCTTACTAATATAAGACTAACATTTAAATCTATGCTCAGCACACACAAGGTTTTGGAAGTAAACAAAAACACTATTGAAATTTAAAATTAATCATATTTTTTGCAGAAATTTTAATAACTAATTGATTTGCTTAGTTAAATAATGCATAAAGTTACAAAACACAATTTTTAAATATAACTAATGATAGATAAACATCTACTATTGATCATCGTTTCAAATTAACTAGAGTTTTGTCGAAAAATATCTTAAACTATTATTATTATGGATTTCTTATTGTAAGGAAAAGAATTACTACTGATATTAATCTATAGAGTATGCTGAAGATGAATGTACATAGAAATGCAGGCGAGCCCTGGAGTGTGTCTTTGGATTAATGGGTTTAAAATACTTGCCCATGACCAAGTACCTAGCAATTCTAAACCATGGTCTGGTAACGAGGTCAAACCTGAGCTATCACCCACCTCTCTACACCCACGCCACATCAGCGGAAGGACTCTGGATATCCAATATTAACGTGGACTCGTTCTCCATGGAGCTCTAGTAACCCAGTGAGGAGGAGCAAGTGTTCACCCTCTTAATCACTGCCCGTAGCAAATAATGCCTCACTTTACTGATCTTAACGGGAAACGCAGTGAAGCTACTGAGCTACTGGATCGGATGCTGATTCAAGTAAATTAAGAAGTTTCATAGAAAACATCAACAGTTTTTTTAACTTGCAGTTTTTTTTAAGATTATCACACTTCTCACTTACACCTCACATCTTAAACACAACTTGGAATTTCACATTTCTGGTTAAAGACATGTATATAAATTCATACATCAAAAAAATTTGAAATAATTTTTTCGGAATTATCTTCCTTCATAATACGGGCTTTTAAACATATACTGACATATAAAATTCAAATACTTAGATTTCTTAACCTTTATAAATATTCACATTTTTTATGAACTTATTGGACACTCTATACAAAACTACATTTAGTAGCTATACGTATTTGTATGTAGCATATGATTTCTAATGGTACTCTTGTGTTTTGCCGTCGATATTTCTCCAATCTTTTTCAAAAAATTTAAATTTTAAAATCCAGTTTTAAAGATGATTAGCTGAGATGAGACATGGAAAAATCTTACATATTCAGGAAATTATTGACATTTCCGTGAACAAGTTTAAAATAATTGCCCTATAAGATTGATGAAGTCTGTTCTTCGAATTAAAAATGAACAGTTACTCCCCAAATAGTATCTTTGAAAACTCACTGTTTCCTGAAGCCGATACTGGCAGGCGACAGGAGAGCCGTCATGAAAAATTTAAAGTCAGGAACAAAATTAATGATAAAGATTACATTAGGAAAGAAAACAGAAGGAATTACTGAGATAAAACTCATTTGTTCAATGATAATGGCTCGTAAAGCATAACATAAAAGACTCAGAACAGAAAAAGAAGAAAAATTGAGATGAATACTAATAATTATGTGATACATTTGTAAAAAATAGCTACCGAAAGTGATTCAGGAATTTTTTTTCTCATTAACACAATAGAATTTTCCATAACATTGCATATCATCGATTGAAATAAGAAAATAATTTACCTAATAAGGAATTATATTATTTGTTATGAAATTAGCAAAAAATACAAATTTAATATTAAAATAATATTTTTTTCTAACAAGCTGTCTTAGTTTTTAGACAGAAAACAAATTAAGGAAATTGACAAAAACTTGTATTGTAACCTAATTATACGAAATCTAATAATTTACGTAATGCTGGTTAAAATGTTTCTTTTTACTTGCGTACTATTTAGAAATATATTTATTATAAAATGTTATAATTTTAAAAAGTATATTCATATTATTTAGTGTAGATTGTTTTGTATCAGTAAAATCGCAAGTATGATCTATTTTTTCATATATATTATATGTGATAGATTATTTTTTACTTTTCAACTTTTAATTTACGTATTCATTGAATACGTATTCAATATGTATGCATTAATTGATACTGTGAGAAGGAAACACAACAGAAAACAGTGAAAGTGGCTACTTTCACTGTTTTCTCCTCTCAGTATAAACTACTACATAACAGATTAAGTAATAAATTGCTAAATAATATTAAATTACTACATAACTGTGTGTAGAAAACAGTTAAAGTAGTCTTGTGAATATAAATATCATTGGCAAAAATAAAAATCTTTGATTATTAATTCATAATATCTTTATGAACATTTCATTTAAAGTCTTAAAATTTTTTTTAAATTAATTTGAAGCAATATTATCCTTTTTATTTGAAAAAAACGGTTTTACATAAAATTTTTAATGTATTAAAGAAATAAATGATACATAATTTATTTTAAGGACTTTTTAAATAAATTATAAATGTTTAAATAGCAGTACATATATTCAGTTCAAAGAAACTGATGTATTAATTCTAAAAGAACTATTTTTGAATGCAAAAATAAAAAAAATGTATTTTCATAAAAATATACAAAAATACACATTTATATACATAGTTTTAAGTACTGTATATCCAGAAAGAATTAATTTTCTGATCAGGCATTGATTTTCTAAGAGCTGAAAAAAAAATTAAACCTAATTGCAATCGGAAATTGAATAAGAAATTAACTTTAGAAATAGAATTGATGTAGATGCATGAGTTCTACATTGCCTTCTTTTCTTATATATGGAAGAAAAAAACTTTACAAGTAAAAGAAGTTTATAGCTCTAATTTTCCCGTTCTTTATTTTTTTTATCCATCATTCTCTCTTTTAGATAAAGGTTGGTCATTCTGTCGCGGAAACTTGTTCACAGGCAATTTTGCTTTTATTTCCGATTTCTTAAAGAAGGAGCAGGCATCTAAGCTATAGAAAAAATATACGTAACCCGAGGAAAATTCGTATAATGTAATGCAATGAATTACCTCCTCACAAATGTGTAAATAATGGTTAAATTGGATTTATATAATTGGATTTTAGATGTAACTGTCAGTTGATTATTTTTTGTCTTCAAAAGAAAGGCTTTAGTTCATGATATAATTATTTTTCTCTTAAAATGCAGTTCCTAATAAAAATAAGAAGCAATTAGTCTTAAAATTTAGGCACTTTGTTGACACAATTAAGGTTAGTTTTTTACGAACAAATATTTATCACCTAAAAGATTTCGGTATTATCAATTAACTCTTTTTCTGTTAAAGATAACAGAAAAATTATAGGAATTAAACTTAAATATTTTGAGCTGAGAAGTTAATTTAACTGAGTATTTATAATTTTTCCAAATACTTTGAGGGGAACTCTAAGAGCTTTTCAAATTGCTAGTTATTTTGTAAAATCCTTTAAGTACTTCAATTTAATTTAAAAATAGTATTATGCAACATAAATATGCACATACATATACTTTTATATTTAAGACGGAAAGAAGAATACATTTATCAATAAGATATATCAAAATTTCTATAGTATTTTCATAGCAATGGCGTGTATATGTTCAAAATTTATGTAAGGTATGATATTATTTACGTCTAAACTTCTGTCAATAATATCTAAAAAATTATTGTGTTTTGCGCTAACCTTTCATTATTACGGTTCAATATCATTTAAATGAAATAAAATGTGTTTTTGAATTTGATCAAATTTTTGAAGTATTTTCATAATAGTACTTGAAGAGGTCATGAAAAATTAAATCAAATTATCTCCAGATTTATGTTATTTTTACCAATTTAATACTAAAATAAAAAAAATTACTTCAAGATAGAATGTGATTTATGATAGCTATTAGAATTATAGAAAAGTGTTATAGATCCAAAAAGAGTAATTGAATAATTATTTTTGGGTCCATAACACTTTTCTAAAACAGTTTTCCTAAAAAATGATACAAGGCCCCTTTTAATTGCCTAATGCGGCGTTTTATATTGAGATCACTTTACAGGTATAATAATTTGATAATAGAAATTTGATATTCTGACAAAATATTAGATATGAAAATAAATTAATTTATTTCAATGTAATTTTAGACATTAATTCAAATGAGACGCACTTTTCCCATTGGAAGGATTTGTTTGAAATTTGTGTGATTGTAAAATCTAAGCTGAAATTCAAAAATGAAATATTTAAAATTTATAATTTAATCTAAGCAGGAGTTCACATAATTGCGAGTATTTATCAGAAATATTTACCTTTTCATCGATTACATTTACCAGCGCCGAATTCACATTTCAATAAACACGTATATTAGATTTAGAAAAGAATTTTCTTTTAAATAATGAAGCATGTTTGCAAATATGGGAATTATACTCTGAAAGTAGTTTCCTTGAAATAACATTTTTCTCAGTTACTCATCATTACTGCAAAGATTTATTTCTTTTTTTGCAATCTCGGCAGTCTAAATAATTGGTCTCGTAATGGAAGTCATTACTGATACTGTTAATGATAAATTTTGCTTAATAGAATTATACGAAATTTTGGAGTGGAGTTTTCTCATTTTAATTAAATAAATAAACATAATTTCAAGATCCATTCTGAGTAATTGTTTTAGTTGAGAACATGATTTCTTCAAACAAATATAATGCTAAATTATTAATTAGTTTTCTGTATATATCATATTGATATTTAATGAAGCTTCGTTTATAAATTTTTCTCTGAATGCATGAAAAGTAATGATTTAAAATAAACATCAATAATTTACAAAGTACTTTATACAGTTGCTTTATGGATTTTTATCCTATAATAATTTCTTTGATAAAAATTTTTTAAAATATTATAATAGTGCGTATATACTCTCAAATGTACACCGAGATGCTACCATTCTTGCTTATAAATGTTGTAATGCATTGATTATCAAATGAAAAGAATTTAATTTCCATTTTTAAAAATATACTGTGGGTTTCATTAGAAATACCATCATTCTACTTACAAGTGCAAGTGAAGATATTTATTTTAAAGTAACACATTAAAATTCCTTAAACACTTCAAAGAAAGGAAGAGTAATCGTTATTTTCGGTGTCCAATTTAATTGAAATTTCTGTTTATGGGAATATAACCTTGTGTGAAAAATAAACAATAAAAAAGCTGATAGAAGCTTTAAGACAGAACAGAAATAAAGGAGGTGAAAAAAAATGTAAGGTACTTTAAATAAAAAATAAACAAAAAGGGAAAGAGAACAAATTAAGAGAAGATATTCCTTACACAAATATATTAAAAGTCAACATTATGCAAGAAAGTTTTAGCGAATTCCTTATGCATTTCTAAACCAGTGAAGAATGGTAGGGATTCCAAAGAACACATAATTTAAATCAGGAAAGTAAAATTACATGCGAATCTCAACTAAACTGGCATAGGAAAACCAATTTGTGCTTTATTCAGTTGTTTTTTGAAAAAGAAGAAATGCACAGAGGATAATAGGAGAGTGAGTAAATGAACCTGTGAGTTATAAGCGTGGTGGTAATCAAGTGAGTATTATGTCACATTTCGTATGCAAATCACACAGCATATTTTGGTTATAAAGAAAAATTAAATCTAAAAAATTTAAATCACATCGTTGAAAATATTTTCTTATTTTTTATTGGCTCTTTTTTCCAGTGAGAACTTTGTGGTCTTATTTCTAGAAGTTAATTTTCTTGCTAGGATTTTTCAATGTACAAGATTTAATATTTGTGGAATATTGATATATTCTTAACACATATTTTTTTTAAAAAAAACGTAAGCTTTATAAAGGAAATTGCTGTCAGATTCTCGTGTTTGGAAGCTGTAAATTTTTTTTTTTTGCAAAAAAATTTGTACTTTTCAAAATGGTTACGGAATCTAAGATAATTCTTTTTTTGATTTTAACTGTCTACTTAATTTAAATTTCCAAACTAAAATATTTCATGACAACGTGTCATTGAAATGTTATGTTGACAGCACTTCAATTTTATTTGAAAAACAATAAATCAAGAATAAATGATCTTCGAATGTGTCGTTATTTTAAAAAGAAATTGAAGACCAAAATGGCATGATGTATGTTTTAAAGAATGAGCTAGGAATGTATAATCTTAAAATATAGAAAATGTCACATATTTTTTATGTTTTTAAAGATTCTTGTTTGTATATGATAGAGAGAGAGAGAGAGAGAGGGTTTAAAATACTTGACACTGATTATTGACTCTGGTTGGTATGCTGTAAAATGCATGTTACCTAATTTTTGAATCATCTATAACGTAAATAAAATTTTAGGCTTTCCAAAATTTTATTAATTCAGAATTTAAGAATAGTGATAAGAGAACACACATTAATAAAGTATTTTATAAACCTGAATTGAAAGAAGTATCTAAAGTAGGGCAAGTGTAGTCAGTATCGAATCAGGGAATTTTTATTTTCAAAACAACATGCATATTATAAGACTGTGATGATAATATGCTCTTTGAATTCTGGAGATAAGAAAGGAATGATAAACAACTCAGAAAAAAAAATGTCACTTTGAGGTTGCTTACGGTGTAATTCATTGACTAGCAGTCAAATTTCTCAACAATTTTCCCGAATGGCTCTGGCTACAAAAACATTTATTAATCTCGTTGGTAATACCATAAAAATTAAATTTCTTACAAAATACTAAAATAGAATTTAAATTTAATAATCTTTAATTTGGATTTAATATTTTTTTAAATCCGTTTTCTTTTTAAAAATAGAGTATTAACATTTGATAAGCAAAGTGATTAAAATTCAAATTACAAAATATTTTACAATTTAAAAATCCTAACATTTTGTTGAAAGACTAAAACATTCACCATATAATCTTTTATTTAAATATTAGAAAAATAATTTCAAAATTCCCTGTCAGGCATCACGAAAGTAAACATTGAAATATATTTATGAATATTCTACATGTACCCTTAGGTAACTTTTAATGAACTGATCGTGAACTGACTGGTGACCCCTTAAAAATTAATTAATATTGGTCAGTGTTTTACCTAATTCAAAATAATTACTCTAATAATGTATATATATATATATATATATATATATATATATATATATATATATATATATATATATATATATATATATATATATATATATATATATATATAAATTACTTAGTTTTTTGTATGTTTAAGTTCCGTTGTGGATTCTTCCTTCACCCTTTAAACCTTTAAACAAGTAACTTTTTGCCATTGACATTAATGAGGGGGCAATAGCTAATGCGAATTTACTTGAGACATGCCAAACAGAAGTGATAAAATCCCTACTATCCCAAAATGCGGGCCTTAATTCAGTAGAACGCTCTATTCTGCTAGCTCAAACGCTTCCTAACAGGTTCTCATGGACTCTGTTTAACCCCAGGACGCCAATCTCATCCATCTGGTGTCGCCTGCATGTGCTGGGGACCTCTCAAAATCCCATGGGCTCTAGCGTAATCAAAAGGTAATCAATCACGACATTCTTGACATACTACAAACACACTTTCCTCCCTGCTCACAGACACTTCAAATTTGCGGAATTTTCAAGAATTTACCCACGAGCTTTAATCAGCTAGCAGATTCCCCGATAAGTCGACATGTTGTCACTCTTGGTCACTTCCAGAGGATCTAATTTCGTTCTTTTCTTCAGAAACAGTAACTAAAAATATAAGTCAAAAGAAACCGTGAAAAAAAATACTCTTGTTTTTTTTAATACTCTTAAAAAGTAATGAGAAAAAGTTAAAATTTCTTATTTTGACTTAATTGTTTCGAACATAACTTATCATGTTGAAATTCTAATATTTTATTAAATGAAAAGCGAAATATTTATAACTTTCTTAAAAAACAATCCATCAAAAAATCGTTAATGCATAAGATATTATACATATTTAACGAAACTTCTTAGAATAATTTTTCTTCTTGTAAATAATATGAACGCAAAAATGTCTGGCATCATATTTGTTTTTGAATTAGATGGACATGTAATATAGAGCTTAATAAAAAAATACAGTTGAAAAAATAAATTTTTATACATGTATTGAATACAAAAATGTCTAAAAATATTATATATTGTTTTCCAAATAGGTAGTCCAAATATTGATTGTGAAATATATTTTTTATTGTACATAAAAATTCAATTTGCAAAAAATATACGTGATTTTACTTAATTAAACATAAACATTTTTATTTAGAAAAATAATAAAGTGTTTTATTTATTTATTTTTTTAAATTTTTTTTACAGCAATTTGATTTTTAGTATCAAGGAGCTAGGTTATCAACATGCATTTTACTGTTAACAGAATAATATAGTATTATGAGACTCTTACATAAGAATTTATGGAATACTTGGTGAAAATTCCGCTTACTGTTTCGTAAAATTTTCTGTTTTAATTTATTCTGAAGTTTGTATAAATGATTCGTTTGTGTAATTTTCACTCAAAAAAGTTTGCAAACTATCTATTTGATTTTAATATTAAAGTCAGACTATGATTCTTAGTTTTTTTATATTTAAAGATATATTACATATTTCCTCAGGATAAATATGAATATTATGGATAAAAATTAAAAGTTTATTTTTACTTATTTTATATAACTGGGCAACTCATGAGAAAAATTAATTTATTAGAATTTATAGCTGTAGTACAATCATGTTTAAATAAATATAAAATAACTCAAATATACATAATTTATTTTTCCTTAGTATATGATATAAATTAGTGATCGCCAAAATGTTTATTGCGAGGTACTAAAAACTCGCGGGAACATTGTCGGCAGGTCTCAAAATACTTAGAAATTGCTTCCACAACAATAGGGTGAAGTTATTCACCTTTTAGATGTGAATTCAATGTGATTCAAGCGCTTTCAAGATTTCTAAAAAAGATTTCTATTGCTGATTAATTTGTTAGATTGATTTTGCATCAATGGATGCTAAAGAATCCTATACTTATATAATGGAAAATTTTGATTTATAAGAAGATATGCTACAGTGATATTGGAAATGATTGTTTTTCAAAATGTTTTATTTTATAAAAAAGCTTTTTTAAAGTTCTAAAAATATTTGACCACTTTTTTCTAAAAAAATATTCGATTTTCCTAAATTTGTTTCAAAGTGAATGCCATGTTCAGCCCAACACATCTAAGTGAATTTTCTTTTTTCAGTACAGCGATGTTAAAATTTATTAAACCAAGTACTGTAAGAGACTCATTGATGAATACAAGCAACTGTATTCTTTTTAGTTATGCAGTTCCTATCTGCTTTTCCATCGTTGAGAAATTTATTGTTGACAAGAAAGAGCTTCTCTTTAAAGTTATTAACTTTAAAAAAATCTATTATTGCTTTTGTTACTTATTACTAATTAGATTTCAGTTTCTGATATGAAATTTCATTTTTTATTTGAATTTGAATGATTAAGTTAAAATTAATTTCATAGTTATAAATAATTGAAGTTTATAGTGTATTAGCAGAATTTAAGAATTTTTTTAAAGAATGATAGTTCTTTTGGTTAGTAGCTTACAAAGTTTAAAAATTATGTGGTAACTCAGAAGTGTTATAAGATTTGCGACCACTTAAATGGATATTTGAATTTTTCTTATTAAAGAAGAGAGTGAAATATAAAAAAAAATTATAAAACATAAGAATAGTAAACCTACAATGCTGATTTTTTTTTCATCGAAAAAATTTTATTTTTCAACTTATACATTTTTTTAAAATTTTATTTTGCTATTAAGCAAAAATTTCAAAATTTACTAAAACAGATTAAAAAAAAAACTCCATTATAATATCAATATTTGTTAGTGATATATCTCTATAAGTTAAATTACTGAAAAGTAAAATGTCTGGGAAAGAAATGAAAATTTATATATAAGGAAAACATGGCATTAAACCATTGCGTACATTAACTGGCCACTGTAAAGAAGAACTCAACAGTTGTCAGCAAATTAAATGCTTATAAACGTATGAACTCATATCATTAATGAAAAATATTTTCAAGCTTACTTTTAAAAGATGATAATTTCTTTCTTTTCATCAAATAACAGAATCGGATTCTTCCAGAAACTTCTAAGACATTTGGGATAGTTATTAATGAAAGAAAAGACTGGAAACACCAACATTTGAAAAAGCATTCTAATGAGTATCAGGGAACGAAAAGAAATTAGTTCTCTTTCCTCCGAAAGGGAATGTCGACCGAAATTAATTATTCCACCAATCGAAAAATATGTATTTGTTATCAATCGGAAACCTTAATGATGATTAATAACGTTTTTGTGCTCCAACAAGTAGGGATCTGTTTTCTACATTTGAAATAAAAAAGGGATTATTTCCATTGGTATTAAACATCTATTTCCAGCTTCTAAAACTAGTAAAAACCTTGTAAAAACAAAATAAACAAGATAATCTTTGTCATTTATGCAGGACGTTAAAATAAGTTTTAAGAAAGATTAACCAAAAAAAAGTGGGGAATGATAAGTAAAAAGGAATTAATTTCAGAAATTATTAAAATTAATTGATTTTACTCAAATAACTTCCTTTTAAAACTAGCTATTTCCTGCTGGAAATAATATAAAGAGAATTTTTATATTAAATTCATTACTAAGAATATAATTTCATAGAACTTAATCACAAAAACGTAACTGATTATATTTTTTTATAAGATTAATTGATTATTCCATGCTTTTTACAGTCATAATTAAATATCAGTTTTAATTTAAAAACTTTCGCCCTCATCATAGTTATCATACAATAGAAATTAAAGAGTAAGTAAAAATATTCACAACTGAAGAATGTACAACTAATAAATTTTGTTTTTTATAATTATAAATATCTGGTAGAAATATAAAATTTCCTCTAAAGGACGAATGTAAAAAGAAGAGTTTAGTTGATGAATAACAACCGTTGGTCATTATTGATAAGAGGTTTCATAATTAGAATTCATAAGCATTAATTGTCCATTAACTTTTTATTTCTTGTTAAGTTGCAGTCTTTAATTATACAATATATAATAATTTTAAAAGAATTAGAAATCAGAATATATGGAAAAATCCTCTGAATCAGAAACATAATACTCTGAAATTTTTGAGATACGCATAGACGAGAATTTACAAAATAAAAATAGCGGTTTAATTTTAAAATACAAAGTATTTTAACACAGAAGACAATTTTTTACTGATTTACTTCAACTTGTTTAGCGTAGAATAAATTTTAAACAGAAAAGAAAAAATGGAGTTGACGCGAGAACATTTTCGCGATATGATTTTCTACGATTTTAAAGCAGGATTAAATCAAGAAGAATGCGTTCAACGGTTGCAATTAGCATTTGGTGATGAATCTCCACATCGTGTTACTGTATTCAGGTGGCTTAGAGAATTTAGAAGAAGTCGTAATTTTCTTCAGGATGAAGAACACGCAGGAACGCCGCCGTCGGCAGTAATCCCGGGTAATGTGTCTGCCATACGAAAAATGTTAATGGATGATAATCCCTGTACCTATCAAATGATACAGAAGGAACTTAACATTGGATCCGCAGCTATACACAAAATCATTCATGAAGAATTACATATGAAAAAAGTAGTTTGCCGTTGAGTTCCCCATAATCTAACCGAGCACCAAAAAGAGGAGCGTGTCAGAATCAGTAAAGAAACTCTTAAATTGCTAAATGATGGTGGCCACCGCATCATTTCTAAAATGGTAACAGGTGATGAAACGTACATACCGTTTTTTGACGTTCCAACACGTCAAGAAGGCAAAGTATGGGTGTTTGAAGATGATCCCACATCGACAATGGTGAAAAAACAACGCGCACTGAAAAAAAAAGATGTATGCCATTTTCTTCAGAAGTATGGGATTGGTCAAAGCCATCAGGTTGGAAAAATTACTAAATGTTTTCCAGAAATTCTACAAGAACTGAATGTTAGGGACTAATGCTGCACAATGACAATGCATCATATACAGCCGGATTAACAGTTGAGTTTCTTAAAAACAAATTAAAGTGATCGAACATCCTCTGTATTCACCTGATCTAGCTATGTGCGACTTTTGGTTATTTTTTAATCTAAAAAAGAATTTACGTGGACGTCGTTTTCATTCTGAAGAAGAGATTGATGTGGCTATAAATGCATTTTTTCATCTATTCTAAGAAATGAATGGCTTGAGGCATTTAATCTGTGGAAAATTCTTCTACAAAAGTGCATTGATACTGGTGGAGACTACTTTGATCACACCTAAAAGTTTGTAAGTATAACTTTAAAAACCTAGTTGTATCTAAAAAATTTCAGAGTGATCCTCGTATTCATAAAAACCAGAATACCTAAAATCATGTATGTGTGTAACCTAAACGTGAATACTTTAAGATAGCAAAAAATGTAGCACATATCCTAACATACATATCTTAACTTAAGCAAAACTTTCAATTAAAACTTATTTCATATACATTTAAATAAAAGTCAAGTAAAATGATTTTTTCCAATGAAAATTAAATACTCATATTTTATGCTGTTCTTTTATTTAAAAAATGTGTCTGAAATAGCTTCCAAATTAAAATAACTTTTCACAAGATTTTTTCGGCAAAGAGTAAAGTACAGCGGCTTTAAATTTTAAAAACATTGCAGACATAATTATAGTTCTTTTTTAAAAAAAGGAGAACAATGTTGAAGATTTATTTTTCTTAACCTATATGTATAATTTAGTGCACTTAAAAGCAATTTCGTACTTATTTTATCTGAGTTTATAGATTGTAATCGGTTATCAGTAGTTAATATCTTGGAAAAGATTGATAGAATTTATTTTATTTAAAGCGCCTCTTGTAATATTAATAAGTTTTCAAAATGTAAATTCTCGACAAAAAAAAAAATAGAAAGCTTTTGAGAATCAATATACGTTATAATAGAGTTTAAGGAAAAATCTTTATGAAAGAATGAGTTTCTTTTTCACTTATCATGCTTTTCAGCCAATTATTCTAGATGTAGAAAATATATGCATTTTTTTTAAAGTTTTTTTTTTTTAAATTGTGTGTGTGTCATGAGAATCACTATATTTTATCTTGTAAATTTAATGGAAAATAGAAAGGTTTCTTATTTATTACAAAAAACATATTTACTTATAAATTTAGCACACATATTAAAATGTTATTTCTTCTTATTTATTTTTTAAAAAAAGTGATTCTTTTGAAGATATGGAAGATTATTTTATTTTTATTTATCAGAATTAAAAGCCTTGCTTTTATTTTAAAAGCTATTCAATTTTTGATGAAATAGAAAAGCATTCTATAAAAAATAAAATATATGAGGTAAGGAAATTAAAATCTAACAGTGCGTAAAATTATATTAAAAAGAAACAGCACATTAACAGATTTTGTATGTTTTAAAAATTCATAGTAAAACTTCCCTTAGGTTATGTTGTTACAAATCAAATCATTTTTTTGAAAGCAGTCAGGAAAAATGTTTAACCTCGAGCGTATAGATAACTGTATTTTCTACGAAATTATTATATATATTTGTTTTTCTACTTTAATTATTTCAATATGTGTTCAAACATACTTTAGCAATTTAAATAAATTAAAAGAAATGTTTGTACACCAGCTTTTGAATTATTTAGGAAAATTTATCACCCGTAAATTCTAAATATTTTATAATTTAAATAAAAATGTTTACATGATTTTTCTCTACATTTCCTCAAGCATACGTAATTTAATTGTTAAAAACTTGCTATAAAACTTTATTTTTGTAATCCCTCCATACCAATGAAGATTGTAGACTAATTCATTATTCGAATTATAATTTTTATTTTTAAATTATGACATTTTTCAAAAATCTGAGTGTTTTAATACAGAATTTATTAAAATATTAACTCCGAAAATAAAAACATGGTTTCACACATAGTTACTTTCTCAAAAGTTGTATAATATTACAACTATGAATTATTCTACATTATATCGTTGAAAGTTAAATGTTACATATTGCCGTCTTGTACAACAGTTTATTTTCGTATCGTTTATACTAATATAGTAAATTTTTATTAAATGGTGTATTGCATTTATCTCTATCTATATAGCTTTTGAACTATATCATAGAATTATTTAAAAAAGATGAATGCTTTCTATATTTATAATAAACAGATAATATATATATATATATATATATATATATATATATATATACATACATATATAATATACATATATATATATATATATATATATATATATATATATATATATATATATATATATATAATTTATTAAATTACTAAAATTAGTATTATTCATTTTACAACGTTCATGCAACATAAAATTGATTTCATGTTTTAAAATTTTTACAATCATTGAGTGTGTTTAGAAAACGAAATAATTTTTGCAAGCAAGGAATGATTTTGGAAACTTTAATGAAATGAATAAAAGAAAAATCTAGAATTTAGAACATTTCTGCATTCAATTATTTTTTTATTGAATTTTTAAGTTATCCTCTGAATATATGATTAACCATATGAATTGAAAATTGAATTAAAATTTTTTAAGCAATTTTAACCAGTGTACATAGCCAAAATCGACGAAGAATTTCTTGAAAAACCTTACAATCCAGTGAATTAGAAAATTTGTTGGTTCTGTTTTGAACAATAAATTGATCGGGCATCCCATTTCATTATTTATTTACAATTCTGGGGCTAACAGAGAGAAGAATGCCTCGAAAATGAATATTATCCATCACCGTAACTTGATTACGGGTGACCATGCATGCGTACTGGGAAAGCAAGTTTAGAAATAAAACTTGATACAATTACAGATTATCACCCGTATTTGAAAGAAAATAATTTGTAGGCACTACAATTATTGTTAAAGAAGCTGTTATTATTTAATTTATGATAATTTAGAAAGTGTATGATAAATTTTGCCATAAGAAATTTTTGCGATACACTCATGATAAATCTTTGAATATTTTTACTTGCAAACGACAGGTTTTAACACAGATATGATGAACGTAACTGGCAAGCATATTATTGAGAGCATATAGTGAGAGCATATTATTGATGCCAGCCAACAATTCCGTTGGATTATTTTGAAGGTCTTTAAAATTATGCCAAATAAAAAGAGGAAAATACAAAAAATAAAAATTATTTCCTTTAAGGTAACTTAAAATATGAGAGTACTATTTTATTAAAAAAATTTTTTTTATTTCAATAAGAATATATATTAATTTTGAATATATATTTAATTCAATTATTGTTTTTAAATTTATTAACTTTTTATTATAAATAACATTTTGAATATGGAATTTTATTTCCATGATTCATTTATTTGACAAAATGAAATATTAAAATATAAACATTTTATTTAGTTAAATTTTTTGTTAATTTATTATAATTAATTTTGTAGTGTTTGTGACAATATAAAATAAATTTGAGTTATACGATCATACAGAGAATTGTTCTGATTTTTTCCTGAAAATATTGCTATTAAAAATATGATTTAGAGAAATAATATCGTGATTATAAAAGTGTTTTTTTAATTACTAATTCAACAAAATATTTATATACATCAACATAAATAACCGTGATTTTTAAGTGGATTTAATATAGTTTCACGGAAAGGAATACATGACAATTTTATTCAATCAGATTTATAAAAATTCTTAAGGTTTAAGCCCATTGTTTTCAGGGAATAGGATGTAGCCTAACAATCATTATTCTGGTTATTTGTGATTCAGTTAACTGGTCAGGAGAAAAAAAAAGTAGAATAAAGGACTTAAAATGCGTGTAATTTATTATCAAATCGAACTTATGTTATGCATAAAATTCAAAGAATATTTTCCTATAAGGGCGAATCTCACAGCATTTTTTAATAATTGATTGAGTAAAGGTATATATGTGAGATTCTTTATATCAGAAAACAAATAAATTATCTTTATTTAGAAAAAAATTGAGGGACTGATATGGGCCCAGAAAATTTGAAATAATCGTTTTCGGGCTTGTAGCAAGATAACGATGTTTTGAAAATTTGAAAGAGTTCATTGATCATTCATTTTTGGTATATTATTTGAGCTAATAGATTTTACATTTTAGTTTTACAACATAAGAGGAATTAGCAATCTTAAAAGCTTTCTCATATATTTCCCTCTATATCATTCTTCACTTTTTCTAAATAGATGATTGAATGCATCTCGTAATGTTTGCCATATTTTTTGTTCATGAACAATTGATTGTACTTTGTATTTTAATTCTTAGAATTATACGATTATAAGCATATTTTTAAGGAGTATTAATAAAATGGTTAACAGCTTTTAATGTGTGACAAGTCTCATCTTTCTGACAATTCCAAATGAAATAACATTATGTATTTAATTATGGAACTACTTAAATCTAGTCAGTAGCATTAGAGGCTTAATATTGTTATAAAATCAAGAAATTGAAATTTAGTTTTACTTGAGCATTAATGCTTTTTATTAATTAATATATTGTTATTCGAACAGCAACAAGTAATTTAGTAGTGTCTATGTTTACCTTAAAAAAAAAACTGTACGCCATATATATTAAATCTTACTAAATGAATAATAAAAACGTTGCAGTAAAAATATAAATATGTGACTAGATTAACAAATAGTCTACCATCAGTGTTAGGAATTGGAAGGAAAGAAAATATCACGTGGGATGGAAAAGATGTCTAATATTTGTTCACTCATCGAACCTACGCTTTGCCTAGTTGTCGATTAACGGAATAGTTCCGGTAAAATCAGCTCCTATATTTTAGCTTATCGATTAATGTTACTTTTAGCTTAAAAGAAGACAAATATTTCCACATACAATATGTATTTCCTTTATTTAAATCAATCAACGTGTTTCTCGTCCAACTGAAAACAATCAACAGTATTTTTTAAATGTTTAATATTTTAAATAATTTTGAATGTTAATTTTTAAATAGTGTGTGAAGTTAATTTTCTATCGAAGACAAAAGGAGAATCTTCCAAACACTGTGTTTACAATTTGAATAAAAAATAATTTTTTTAAAATTTATATGAATTTAAAGTATTTGAGGAAATTTTCCTCTTCTTGCAAACTTTAAATTTTATAGAAATAATCATTTTAATTCCTAGTAATTATATTGGAAAAGTATTTTGAACAAATTGGGATAAAAACAAACACAAAAACGTCCACAAATAAGTATTATAAATTATGTTTTACTTTGTTATTTCAAATTTACATAGTTGAATTAAATAATAAGGAAATGTGGAGAGTTATCATGAGAGAATTTTTTAATTATTTACAGGTTTAATGATTTAATTACATATCTTAATATTGCAAGAAAGATAATTCTTCGAACTCAATCGTCCGCATAAAAGTATGATATTTTAAACGTTATTAAAATCCAGAGATTTAAATAAGGAAACCGTGTCATCTGAAAAAAATGAGAAATTTGCTGTTAAAAAGATTCGTATAAACAAAACAACAAATTTAAAGAAACAGAAAAGGCAAATGACTGCAGATATCCAGATAGTTAATGAAAGTTTATAAATTTGATCTTACAAGCAAATTTAGTTAATTAATTTTTTTTAAAAAAATTAATTTAATCTTAATTTTTTAAGACAAAATAAAATTCTAAAAATGGGTCATTGAAAACAAGAATAGCTAATAAACATTACAATGCATAAATACATTTTCAATAAATAATTATATATTATGAAATAAGGTTATTTAATTTACCAGTGTAATCATGTAAATAATTACTTATGTTAATAATTACAAATTATATATAAATTATCTATAATTGCCCTAAAATAGGTATATTTTCGGGGCTTAAGGGTAATTGATGAATATAAAATGAACAAAAATTATTTTTCTTATATATTTCTTATTTCTATGAATTTCATATAAAATTGGCAGATGTTATGAATCGCAATGAATGAAATTGATTAAAACAGTACACATACATTTGAAATAAAAACATTGTGTATTTCGTCACTAAATTTAATAACATGAAAATTTCAATATGAGATAAACATAAAAGATAAGCAAAATAAAAGGTTTTATTTTGTGCAATATTTTTATTGTAATATATTATATATGTATATATATATATATATATATATATATATATATATATATATATATATATATATATATATATATATATGATACTGATACTGATTAATATGCCTTCTTTTTTTAGCTTTTATCTCCACAAACAGTTACTCTTTATAGTACTTAAAATTAATATTCTACAAGTAACATGCATTTAATGTCTTTATTAATAAAATAAGATACCTTTGAATTTGTGAAAAGGCAACACTAAATTGCTTGATTTGTAAATATAATGTGCTTAAGACATTTCTGGAGTTAAAGAAGAATTTTCAAGAACAATTTCATCTTTTAATTCATTTGATGGTGCCTAATAGTAGTGAGTAGCATTATGAGAATATTGATTCCAAATAATTGTTTCTTAATAACCTAATGGGAGTTGCCGTAAAACTGAAAACATATTAAAAAAATAAAAATATTCACATGATACTGAAGTTTGTGCCACTAAGTGATTTGTTTTCTAGCTTTCATTGCCAATTTTAAATTGAATGAGTAATTAAAGAAATTATTTTGAAGTAAATAATTGAACGCAATTTTTGCTTCAACAGTTAAACTTTTGGAAGAAGAATATATGGAAATTATTTTCTTTGAATCAATATTGAAAAAAAAAAAAAGTATAAATAGTTAATTCGCTGATTTTCTAAAGTTTCGAAAAATCATCGCAAAATAGTTTTTGACAATCACAATAGATGGCGCTATACTGCAGAAAGTCCTATCTCTACCAGGAATACTTTTCATTTTATTTATAACTAGTTGTTTTATTTTATTGATTAAATACATAAATTTATCCTCCAAAAATGGATCACACCAAATTACTTGACTGATATATTTTTATAACTTCTAAAATATTTATCATTGAAAACATTTGCAGGTAAAACATTTCGTGTTACGAGTTAGATTTGTGGATGCTTATATATCTGCTTCAGAAGCAGTGAGAGTTTTATAACGAATACAATATATCCCAAAAAATGATACTAGCCTTAAAATAAAAAAAATCCCCTACAACATAATGTAAAAATATTAAAAGTAAGAATATAAAAGCTTTAAGTTTTAAAGTTTAATTCTAAGTGTCGAAAAAATAAAACTAAAGTTAACATTTAAAACATTTTGTTACGGTCACTTAAAAAAGTACATCACAAGTAAAGTGGCTGGAGCTTGTATCATAATTTCAATAATTCAGATATTAGCCATTTCCTAAAAGTGTGTATACCATTTATTCTGACTACATTAAACCTATGTATTTTTGACATCTCATCAGGTATTTTCTTGCAGGTAACCTGTTTTTAGATGACTTCTAATGAAATGGCATTATATGACGTGAGTGCGAAAGAATGATTTTTGATATAATTTATTTTAGTTATAATAAAATAAAAGATCCAGTAATAATTAAAAGAAAATAATTTTTTTATTGAAAATAGAATTTTAATAAATTATAGTACTATAAATGATGTTGAATTTACCTATAAACAATTTTTATAGTATGAATGCATTACACTAATGTTGTTAATGATAAATCTTGAAAATATGTTCTCTTTCTCTAATGCAAATGAAAATAAACTGCTTTTTATCATAAGTTTATAATTTGACGTTAAATGATGAGATAAACAAATAAACGTAATATGTAAATTCGAATGCTAATATCCTAAAAACTCTTACAGTCTGAGGGGGAGGGGGGTCCACTGACATTTTCTGAAAAAAACTAACAATTTAGAGCAACTCTTGGGGAAATAAAGAATGAAATATGCATGCATTTATTGCTGTAAGTAGATTAAAGTATCTGAGTACGATCTGAAACTTTTTTGTGAAAGTAGTTGACGTTTATTATCGCTTCAAATTCGGGTGCTTAATATTTAATTAGTTTATGCGAAACAGTAACAAGAATTTAATTTCTTGGAAGCAGAAAAATAGTGTATTCTGAAAATATCTCCAAACATATTTCCCAATTTGAATAAACTTCTTCCGAAAAAGAAAATTTTGTGGTTACATAATTTCTTTAGGAACAATATTTATTTGAAATATATTTTTTCTTTCATTTTAATGCAAGATGTATTTTGTTTTCTATAAAATGAATGCTTACTTAATCTCCCGTAATTAAAATGATTTGTTTTTCGATCTAAATTTAATGTAAATTTTCGAGTGATTTCTACAAGTACTTATTGGTATTCATATGAATTATATTTTAAGTTTTAGTTTGATAATTCAAAATATTTTATAAGTTCATATTTATAATAACAATACACCGCAAAAGCGGGATTATACAATGTTACTGGATGCTACATTATTTAGTAAACGTGAAGTGATCATTTCATGCCCACTTTAATATAGATATATCATTAACAAAATATCATTAACCCATTGAGAAAAATAAGAATAAAAATTTTTTCGTTAAGCGTTTTACAAATAGATGTTAATGCAAATATTTTATGTTAAAATTTTATTAAAATGATGTTGATAATATTTATTCACATGATTATTCAAAATTATTCTTTATTTATAAGCGAATTAATGTAAAAGGAATATTAGAAATTTTCGAAAATGGGGACACTCTTCTATTTGAACCTTTTTACCAAATTTAACGAGACTTTGTTCTAGTTTTGAAATAATTTAGTGATTTAATAAAATCGTTTGACATTTTTAATGCAAATTGAATGGTTTCTATGTTTTCCATAAATTATTGCTTTGTTGTATACTTTGATAAAATATAGACGAATCAGTATTCGTATTCTTTGGAAACATTTAAGTGATCCAAAAATTTTCTCTAAAAAGATTGTAATTTGTTGCAGCATGCCATTATAGTGAGCCTGAATAGGTTTTATGGTGAAGCTTAGAATAAGAAAAGTACATTATAAAACATTTGAAGTTTAATGAAAGACTTCAAAAAGATTAAAAAGAGAGAGTCTAAAATTCTTAAGAAGTGTTTTATGTGTATGTTTTTATCTCTCTGGACTTAATCAAACGAATATTTTCTGGAATATCTTGAGAGATGTTGATGAGGAAAATGAATCAAATTTTTCACTTACAGTCAAGTTAAAAGACTCTGAAACATGAATAGAATTGTTTCCTATATTTTTCCATCGCAGAGTAGAAAATAGGCTTTAAAAACTTAATGAAGAGCTGACTGGCCTAATTCTGCAGAAATATATTGGAAGTCTTAGTTGAATAGGTCTTGAATACATCAAGACCTACTGCAAATCCTTTCAGTAAAGAAAATGATACCTTCCTTTTCTGGGTTCGAATCAGATTAGGTGATTTCTAACAGTTTGATTGTTTTCATTAATTTAAAATGACATGCTAAATAATATGATCAAGATATTGATAAATCTTATTTTCTTAAATGTATAAGTCTAAAGTCTGAATTATTTGTCGTCGACAAGATAATGCAATGGCATTAGACAAGATATTAATAATAAGTCTTTGAAAATAAGGGTAAAGTTTCTTGCTGTTGATTTTTATGTTACAATGGTGTCTCATTTAGAGATTGTTTAGTGAATGGTGATGTTTTATAAATGGTATTAATATTAGGTTATTTTTCTCTTTGCATAAAGTATCTGAAGAATTTAGAAATTAATCATTTAGGAATCTACTAAAATTTATATTTATATTTATGAGAGAAAAACTAGTGGTATAAAAAAATTGTCACTTTATACATATAACTGCAAGCATTTTCAAGTAAAGGAAGAATAGGAAAATTTAATTTTTTTATTCAATACTGGTGTAATAGAATTAACCGCTATATCTTCTAAAGAAAATAATATTGTAAAAAAAGTGTGAAAATGCTTCATATTTTCAAAACTTGAACAGCTGAAAATATAATATAGTTTTAGTTTTTTCATTGCGACTTAACCACCCAATACATTCTTAATTCATCTCCTTGAATATCTTTATAAAACATGGTGATAAGTAATAAAATTGCACTCATCTGATTTTATCTGTTGGGTTTGTTTTAGACTTTCACGTATTGTCTATATAAGTTTATATTTTAATTTATGACCTGAAGAAGAAGTAACTTTATTACACTTCAAATGTCAATAGCCTTTTGGGTTATCAATTTGAGAGTTTTAAATATTAAGGGGATTATTATTACTGATAATAAAGATGTATTGATCTTCGACCCATTTGCTTAATTTATGGACCAATGGAGTCTTTTGGAAAATTATGTCTCTTCATTAATTCATAACAAGTACTATGATAATGAACATATGAACTTAGTGTAATGTACTTTAATCAAGGATATGATGAATTTATACAAGTAAGAAAATATGTCTTCTATTTGATATGGTTATATTAGTCATCATTTGGCATCACATTGATAAGATTCAATTGAGCTCATTTGTTAACTGTAAGCCATCAACGACGAGTGTTCTTTTATAAAATATTCTTAACTTCTCTTAGACAGTTCATTGATAAAATAATACAACCAAACTAAATGAATAATATTTTACAAGATAAAATTTGCTGACAGGCATATTTTCAAATAAGAGAATGCACATTTAGTGATGGGTATAATTTTAAGGACTGTAGTTATGCGACACATTTAAATTTTCAAATCAAATCAGAAAGTATATTGACAAAGGGTATATATATATGCTAATCTGCTTTCTTACCACTAATGCTTCTTACTATAACTTGAATTTGATAAAAAGAAATCATCATATTATCTGGTGAATATTGTTCTTGATATCTTTGATGAGTATGTACAATTATTAATGAATTATCTGGTCTTCTAAGTTGATCGATGTGAATACTATAGAGAATGTGTGAGACATTTGAAAAAAATATGCCATTTGAGAAAGGAATCTTGTACTTTCATTTTCTTTAAATTCTAATAAATTTGGCCAATTTGTCGAATCGATGCTAAGTCAAGTTGCAGAATCTTATCAGACTAGAGATATATCTTCCATCTATTAAAGGAAATAACCGTTAACTTTAAGACTGATTGATCAAGTATCTTAAGTAATCACAAAATTGTAGAAGTTCAGCAGAGCAACTAATGGGTCTCTTCTAATGACATTCTTAGATTCATTGAGTCAGTCAATTTTATTTGGAATTATTTGTGGCAGAGAAAGCTAGAGAAAACCCCTTACGACATTAAATGAATATACTTGAGATTTGGAATTTCAGCGTTACAGAGAGATAAAAGTATAATGTAAGTGATCAATGTTGAACAAGTTTCTTAAAATCATTACTTAATTTTGAGGCTTTGCTTATTATAATATTGCATTAATATAGGAATAAAAGATTTCACTATTCAATTAAAATATATATCATATAAAGTTTCCTAAAAAATTATAAATTATTTGCTTGAATTAATGTACTTGTTTCTTACCATTTATGATATTCTATCAATATTTGCGTATGAAATAAAATACATTGTTAGAGAATAAATGTGCTTAATAAATCAAAGCACATCAATATTGAGAAGGAATTCTTAAGAATATTGGAGCAATTTAAATAAAATCACTAAAAATAATGGAAGAAAAGTAACTAAAAATAAAATCGCACTTTGTAATTAATTCAGTTACATCAGTTAACTTTTTAGAAAAACACTTATTTTGTAACTTCAAGATATTTACATGATTCACTGAAGAAAGGATATTCGCATTTCAAAACTAATTCAGAATGTTTCCAGTAAATTAATAAACCTTTTTAATCAGTTGTTAACTTATGAAATTCACTATTTTCTTTGAAGATGCACAGCTCAATAAACTTGGGGAATTAAAAATGTAGTTGTGCGATAACCATGATTCTACACAATAGAGTATAAAGTGCAATACAGAAAAAAATGAAAAGACTAAAAATCCATCTTTAATTCTTGAAAATAATAGAAAAAACATAAGGAGATAATTACGTGAAACAATTGAATTACACATAAATTAATGAAACAGTATTGTTTGGAAATTCTGGAAGATATTTAGAAGCCTAGGTTTTGCAGCTATGTGTCATTCGACTGCAACCAAAAATGTTCAGTAGAAATATGATCAGGAAACAATGTTGGCCATTTCATACTCTATATTGTTTCAGTTTCAATTATGTATTCTCCATGATATGATGTATACGGTCCAAAATTATGAAGTTTTAAAAAAGGAACTATCGATTTCTGTTGCATTTTACATCTGAATGATTTTGGGTCGTCAAATTGATATACCAAATAATAGGCTGGTTCTACTTTCAGCAATGCCGGTTCCAGTTATCCTATTCTAGTTACTATGTTTGTAATGTGATCTTGTGTTCTTTGGGGAAAGAATGTAGCCGTTTTTCCCTGTTACTAAAACACAAATCAAAAGGTTGCGTGCTAAAATCATGTCCGGTTCACTACTTTTGGTCTGGTGTGTTAGTAAAGCTTGAGAAAGAAAACGAAGCCAAACATGTTAAACCTAAACTAAATTTATTAACATCTAGAACTAGTTTGTTAATGGCATACAGATTTCGGATTTATACATCGTTCAAATACATGTTTAATTTAACGTTAATTATTCAGCAATCGTTGTTGCCCCAAAACGTAATAGCTCAAGATGAAAGTACAAATAGAAAGTTAAGGGAAAATTCATGCCCACCTGGCTGCTTGCAGGGGCACAATATCTATTATTTCATTGAAAAATGAATCAGAACTCTTTGATAAATTGAAAATAACTCTGATCGCTTTATGCACAGTCTCAATATTTATCAGCAGACATTTTCAGCTTACAAAATATCTTAAAATCCAAAAATAAACTTATGGTTTATGGTGTCCGTTTTCTTAAATCCCGTTTCAGATTGTTCATCCAGATACTCTTTGTCTTCTAACTAGAAGGAAAGGTTATTGCTACTGGATAACGTTATTTGTTCAGTTTCGGTAAGCTGTTAACAGATTATATCAATCATCGTTTGCTATGATAGTGCTTAGATGACCTTGTCTTTGTTGACCATATTTTGTTATTTGGAATCGATTCCACAGACTTGAAAAGTTAGCTTTTATGATTCCAACAGCAATCTTTGCACTTTTATGTTATCTGATTCTATTTTCCCAATTGAATATTGGATCAATGATAAGAAAGAAAAACACAAAAAAATCCTGTTATTTTGAAATTTTCAAGTTTTTGTATATAAAAATAAAATCCGTATGATTTTTTTTGATTATCTCAGTAATGAAGTTCAATCCTTTTAGAAGGAACTTCCATGAAATGATCACTGCATTTAGATATCATTTTCTTGTTTTTCACTTCAGAAAATTTATTTCCATATGAAGTTTCCTATTTCTACTAATATTTACTTGATCTAAATTATATCTGATATCAGTTATCAGTATAAATATATACTAATAATCTCATTAAAACCATTTATTACTTTAATTTTTTAGAAGTTTATTTAAGACAATCTTTTTCCTTGTTGAAAAAGAAAGAAAATCATTTGCTGTATAAATAATTACTTTTATTAATAATTTCTAAAATAATTTTCTATATTACTGAGTTTGCGTTGGGACAATTTTTAGAGTCCTTTAGTTTTGAAATATTCTGACAAAATTTCATAGAGCTTTTAATTAGTTCCCTTAAAGGTATTTTAGTGTTAATAAAATTTTTTTTTTTATATTTTGCTTCGTAATCTGCTCCATTTTTTATTTGGTAGATTTTGACTTCCTCTACTGCTGAGATCCATAGCACTTAAACATCAGGCTTTTTTCTACAGTTTTTTTAAAAAAATTACTTATATCTTACTCAATTTGTTTTTGTCTTCTCAGTTTTGCCATCCCTTTTTCAAATAGTTTACAATTTTCTTTTCCTAATTTTATTTGGTATGCCTGTTTTGTTCATTATTTTCCCTTATCATATCCACTGCATTTAATTTAGCTTTGATGAAACTTACAATACATTATCTCTTAATTAATTTTTCCAGATATAGATTTTAATTGCATAGAAATGTACTAATCTCTATTGTAATAAATATGAAGGTATAATTATTGTTTAAAAATATTCCTCAGTTTTTTTTACTGTGGAAAATATTTTTCTCCAGATATTTAATAAATTGGAATATATTATTAAAATAAAATCATGATTTCAATAGGGTCACCATATAGTAGAAAATACAGTAATAAGATAATGTGATATTAACAATTTGTGAGAACAAAATCCCAGTTACGCCAATTTTGATTCATATCACGCGTTTTTTATAAAGACATGCCAATATATATCGTTAAGATATATGGCACAATATTTTTATGTGGCTATTCTTCTACCATAAAAACGTTTGATTTGTTTCTTTACCCTAAAATTGTAGAAAATGTAAACTAAGTAGAGTTGTATATGACTTCAAAATAAGGAATAATTTATGAAAATTCTTAAATATTATTTTAACAGATATTTGTTAGATATTTTGAGGCGCGCTGTAATTGCTAATAAATAAATGCATGCGTATGATATATTTTAACAGAGAAATTGATCTTACCACTGGTTGGTGAGTCTCATTTTTCTTTGTCATGTAAAGGGGAGCCACATCGGATTTGTAAGGAGACTTGCGTAATGGAAAGTCACTTTTTTCAGCAAGTGAGTTCACTGAAAGAAAATGAAAGAACTATGAATAACTTAAATAAAAAAACAATAAAGTAACAACCAAGCAATTAAGTTTCTAAACTGTATTGACTGAGCACGAAGTTGAATTAATGATGCTTTGACCTTTAGATCAATAGTTCGAGGGCATTAAATTCATTTTGAATATGGACTAGTGTAGAAGTTTAGAATTCACTTTAAACTAAACATCTCATTCGAATAAGTTTAAATAATCAATCGATAGAAGAAACCAAAGACGAAAAAATTGTATCATATATTAAAATGTACTACACCTGATGTCCTTTAAAAGAGAATACTTTCTGCCAATATTATAAAGTTATACATAGTAATTTACGAAGTAGAGCACTAAATACAATATAATGAATGATACTATTGTAACTCATTAAAGAACTCATAATGAACAGCAAAGTATATGCATCATTGTTTATTATTTAAGGAAGTCCTGACATCAAAATTGTTATATTTTCTTACAGTCTCAAAGCTTAAAATACATTCTACTCAATAAATTAATAACTTAAAGTTATAAATTTCTCCTTAAAATATTCCTGTAACAAATAGAAATAGCAAGTTTGCATACTCAGGTATGATAGTTACGAAAATGTGTTTGCCGGATTTTCTCATTAAGCGGATTAACAAACTATTGAAATCAAGGTCAAGAGATCCAAATGTTTTAGCGAATTATTCTTCTGAACATTCTTTACCAATCTATGAAACAAATCTAAATATCTAAATATCCTTAAAGTAGGGTTAGCATCAATAATTCTACTATTAAATTAGTGATCGTAAATTAAACTACAGAATTTAAACTTCACTTCATGAATAAAAAGTATAAAATGTACAAAAATAACAAAATATTGTGGATATTTCATGAAAATGAAATTATAGGTGAAATTTATTCTTAACTAATAAATAATTTTTTAAAAGATTTCATTTCTGTGTTCAGAGTATTTAAAATCACTATTTTAAATGCTCTGATCTATATGATAATGTGAAAATGATATTATGTGTTGCGCACTGGGAATACTATCATTGCATGTATATTTAGATGCACATATTTATGGCCTTATTGTGTACTCATTAAAATATAGAATTGCACTAAATATTAATAATGTATATTTATATCGATTTTAGTAAAATAGATCCTCGAATGACAAACATTCTTTTATTTTTAAATTTTATTACTTGTTTCTAGTTTTAAATATATTATTTTAATATCTCCTTAATTAATTGGGATGATAATTAAAAACATTTATACTCATGCCTTTATTTAAACAATATTTGATTTTGAGTGCATGTTTGTAGTGCTTCAAAATTAACTTTAAACTGTAAGTATTGAACAAATCGGTATTTTTGTGGAAAAAGTAGAAATGGTGAGTACCGTCGCTTGCCCTGGTTTGGACAAAATAAGCGCTTCATCCAAACCTTTCTCAAAAAATGATCATTATGAGAGCAATAAATGATCATTATTGTGCAGTTTTAATGTATTTTACAGTAAAAAATGATTAAAAATAAGATTAAATAAAAAATAAACTTTGTAAAATAAATAAAAGTCATTTCAGTAATAATGACCAAGTTAGTTCCTTTAAACAAGTTAGTTCCTTTTTGAAATTAACGGGAATAGTATATTATTTCTATTTATTTCTTATTTAGTATTATTTTATTTTTATATTACGGAAATGTGTCATCTGGTTAAAGGTCACTAATTCTTAATACGATACCAGATATTTTGATTAGTCTACTTCATTAAGATTAATCCATTAACCAATTATTTTTTCTGGAAACCATTAAAAATAAAATTAAAAAATTAAAAAATGTTCTTAAGAAATATGTAAAATTTCGAAAGTAAAAATAAAATTTGCTCTTCCGCTTAAGCATAATTCTCGATTTTACAAGTAATTTTACAGAAACTCGAGTTAAACGTAATTTCAGTATTCTTATAAAATTTCTAAAAAAATTGAAAGAATAGAGAATCAAAGGAAAATCGCAGGAGTAGAGAGTCAACTGAATAATAATGAAGGAAACCCTATCGATATATAATTTGCGATTTGAACAGAGCAGTATCTGTGCTCTTCCAGAAAAGAATAAAGATTTATGGGAAAAGTAGTTGAAATTGGGTCGATTTCATTTTTAGAAGAGTGAGGAACTCTCGGTAGATCTCGGCATTGCACTACTGCTCCTTAACTGAATCTCTGTTCCACTTGAGAACGTTGTATTTTCTTTATATAAATATAATAGAAGTTATTTATTGGCACCTGCTTCTCACGAGGAAATGTTTTGTAATTCTCTTGCTGTTCTCTCTCGCGTTTTCTTTTTCTTCATTTTTACTAGGTAGAACTCTTTTTTTCTCAGTGGAACAGAAAGAGAAAAATCGAGAGGAACATTCGTGTACAGAGCTAGGTGATTGGTATGTGGTTCAATGATTACTATTCGCGGCGACTTTTATATATTTTTTTACTACTATTGATTCACGATAAATTGTTGTTCCCGCTTCAGAAAATAATTTGACCGCATGACAGAAGCTTTGAAAAGAGGGAGTGACTGTATGTTTATATATATCGAGACAGAGTAAAAATATATTTTTGCGCTTGTTCTCTTTAGTCATTAAATTTCTTTTTCTGCTTAAAAAATATTGCCGATGACACGTAGAATGTAGTATTTTATTATATATTTTTTGCCCTGCAGAGTCAACACGCACAGGAATTATTTTCTTTTGTTTGGTATAAAATATGGAGCTATTTTAGAATTCTTTCTTTAGTCCATTTTACATATGTTTATCTTAATGTGGAAGAAAATTATCTTCGCGTGAGAAAATATTTATGCAAAAAGTGAAAACTCTCCTTGTTTTTATAAAGCAAACTTTCACTTAAAGTCTTTTTAAACGAATATTTTTGTGCTTAAAATATTACATTTATTATATTATTTAAGTTGCTTTATTTTAAAGTATTATGGTATCTAGCTACAGTATAAGGTGAATAGTTATTAACTACAATAATATATATATATATATATATTATTTATATACACATGCATATTAGAATTAAGAGAATGTTATAAAAGTTTTTTTTTTATTATTTTGCAAATTAAATTAATTTTATGGATTTTATCAGTCTTGTTTTCAATTTTAAAAGTAATCGAAATTTCTTAGAGATATCAAGTAAGTTTTGAAAATAATTTTTATTATTATTATAGAAAATGTGTCTTTTTTATAATTTAATAAATGTATTTAATCAAATATGATTGTAATGAAACGAAAATAAATGTTACAATATAAATACATATATAAATACAGTATTTCATGTTGCTATAGAGTAGAAATATTATCGCTTCAAATAATATATTTCTAAAACCATCACTAGATGTGCTTTAACTTTATTCAAATTACTAATTAGCTGTTTTAAAGCTTTCATGCGTTATTATATGATAATGAAATACGTAGAAATCACATTTATGTTTGTATAACAGAATATAGCAATCCTTATGGAATTTTAATGCCATAAAATGTCATTTTTAGGAATCAATACTTTTTTCACAAAGGAATGTTTGAAGCCTCCATATTTTCAGATTTATCAATCTAATTTCACCTATTAAACATTTAAAATGAGTTCAGTTGAGTTAACAAATTCTACAAAACTTGTATACATTAATGTATCAAATACATGTTTTAATTCGATTTTATTAATACCATTGAATCCCAAGTGAATCAAAAGCTCTATGTTGAGATACTTTTAATAAATGCGTATTCATACTCTTGGTAGAAAACTGATATCTTTCGCAATATAATATTCCGGGCGTAACATAAAGGTAAATTTATCCATCTCGAGTTGACAAAATATGTACATTATACAATCAATAACTTTCTGCTTTCCTTTATTTGCATAACATAGCAATATGTGTTGTATAAACTCCTTCTCCCATAATATTTCCGTGAAACTAAAGGTCAAAGGTGAATGGGATCTGAATAACAATGATTTTGGAAACAACTATTTTCACACTAACAAGGATTCATATAATCTGTTTGGACTATTTGATGATTATCTCATAAATGTTTAGTGTAGTTTTTGTGATAGGTGATAAGAAAATATCGAACTTAATGTATGATACCTTGTATCTCTCTAAACAATTTATATATATGTAGACAATGTATAGCTAATAAATAAAATTTTCACAATTACGATGGAATTTAACAACTGATAACTTAAATGATTTTTACGAATTCCATTCTAATTTCTCAAATAAATATGTCTCGTATGGAGAATAATTTTTTTCTTACTAAGAGTATGTTAATTAACTGAAACTTTAATATAAACTTTATGAATAATATTCATATAATACAACTATTTGTGAAATAAATTTATCTGCAATGATTCTGAGAATTACAATAGTATTTTCAAGAAAAAATTCTTACTCTTAACAAAAATTAAAATTTTTTTGTACTCAAAAATAAAATAATTAAGATTTTGTTGTGTCTCTGAGGGAATGAAAATAAACAATTGTAGAGAATATAGATTCTTTTCCAGACTTTCGATGAGTAGCTTGTATCATTAAGTGAATTTCTCTGCTACAAATGTTCAAAAAGTGAACAAAAAATGTTCCTAATTCCTAACTTTATTTCTTAGACTAGAAATCTAGACATTATTTCTTCTCTCATTGCTACTTTAATATAAAAATATTTAATTACTGTTGCAAACTGAAAACTTTATCTTTTCTTTTCCTTCAGGCATCAGTAGTTAGTTATTATAATACTAAATATCATTGCAAATCTTCGAAAATACGTCTTTATTTTAAAGAAACAATAAGAAAAAGTCTCCAATCGATGAAGGATGTCTTCGCTTTCTTCTCTTTTCAATTGATAATTTCCTTAGTTGTTATTGATTTTCGTATAAATTAGGAGCCCGCGAGCGTCTGTGACTGTTTCTTTTTTTATGTTCTCTTCGATAAAGAACGCATGTTTATTGATCATTTAGAGTTATAGACTTGTTTATTTTTTCCATCAAGAATAATATAATCTGCGGTTGACGTAAGAGTTTGATAAGAGAAAATTATCGAACACACGCCAGTCTCAGTCGGAAATCTTCAATAAAGGGTATTATTTCTGGGATGAAGATACAACAGTGTTTCAATCAGTTTTTGTCAAAGCCACTTCTAATCCTAGATGTTATATCTATCGGTAAATGAGTAAATTTCATTTCAAAAGTATAATTATATATAAAAGATAAAATAGTTCAATCTCTGTTTATTTTAATTTACTATAATCTATCAAAGAAAAATATTTTCTAAGCATTTTTATTTAAAAAAAAAAACCAGAAGAGGAGCATTTTATTTTTCGAAAATTCATACATTTCTAATGTGCCGAGTATGTGTTAATGTATTGTCTCCCGAGGAAAATTCTCTTTTTAAATGATCAGTGATAACAGAAGATTTAAAAGTATAATTTTCTTCGGAAATTTATTTTTATGAGAAATATTGTAGCAAAATGTTAGAAAATCATTGCTAAATTTTTAGTATTATTATTTTAAATCCGTATCAACAATTTTATTTAAAAAACTAGTGTTTTGATTGAATTTTCAAATTCTTATGCATAATTAAAGGAAATTAAAATTTTGATTATTGAAGTCACATCTGAATTCTTCCGAATTTGCTGCCGAATGGTTAGAACTTTGATTTTCAATCCAACAGCTCATGGATTTGAGTCCACCCTCTGGCTTTAATATTTATAGGTATTTGGAATCTTCAGTAAACTGAACGATCCAATGTAATTTGCCCTCGAGCTCAAAAATGAACACAGAGCGACAAACAAGCCAAAACTCATCAGAATTCAGTGTATGTAGAAGATTATGTTTTTCAATTTTAGTTTCATTTTAGATTGATTCCATTCATACTTTTAATTTCTGTCTTTTTTCGAATCGATATTTATGAATATAAATGCTAAGTTATGCCAACATTACCCTCCTTTATGAATACTATGAGTTAATACAATGTTAGTTACATGAGTTATAACTATTTCTTAAGATATTCCACTAGTTAGAAAGCATTCTGTAATTCATTGTGCAGCTATTTTCGTAAGTTTATACAAAAATCACGCAATTTTATCTTTAAGATATTTCAGTTAACTGTTCCCATATAATTATCTCTCTGATGATATATCATAAAGTTTATTTTGCATACATTAAAAAGATTAGAACTTGAAATTGTTCTACTTATTAAATTGTCTTGATGACATACTTAATAAAAAGTATATGTTAATAAATACTGATATTCATAAGTTTAGTTATATTTATAAGTATTATTGTGCAAATTACATTTACATTGGAAATGACATTTACATATTGTGCAAATTACATTTACAGTTGCTTACTTATTACTGACTTGTTTATTTCTTTAATTTGTATATAATCACGAAATAAAAATTTATAACTTAAATAGCTGCAAGCATTTTGTTTTTGCTATAGATGTTCTTGCAACGTAGTTCACATACTTTTTTGGAGCATCTGTTGTCCAGATGGGTTTTTGTCAACAGGATCGGAATTGTTTCCATTTTGCATTCACATGTCAGCAAACCAAAACAATGAAAATAGTTTAATTCTTACTTAGGCACAAATATGTTATGATACGTAGTATCCTATTATTCACTTCCTATTTACTACAACACACAACTATTCATAGGTTGCTATAATATTTGAAAATTACATTTAGGTAAGCGACAGAAGTGAAAATAGGAAAATACTGAAAGTAAAAAATACTTTAGAAGTAAATATGCATGCTATATTTCTCCTACCCTAAATGAAAAACTTCAGTATTTAAAAATATTATTTAGCCATTCCAAAATATTTATTATTTTATTAAGTATAAAATTTTGAAATACAAAATTTTACTAAAACATTTTTCCTATGAAAGGAAATGAATGATATGAAAGAAATGTGATACATTTCTTTCATTTACTTTAATATTGCAGTTTCGAATCTAGAGCAAGAAAGCATTCCGATGTCTCATCTTTTAAATAAAAGTTTTCAATGGAAATATGCAAACTTCAATGCAAAAGGGACTCTACATCAGAATTATTTCTGTCTCTTCTTATATATCTTTTATGTCTGTACATAATACAGAAAATATTTAGTAAGATATTTTTCAAAAATCGTTTCAACATCTTTAAAGTTTTTGATGTGTCTATTTTATTCGCCTCGAAGAATATATATTTTCTTTTTTTGTCCTATCTACAAGAAAAAAGGAGTCATTGTTATCCTAGTTAAAATCTTCACCATTATCTTACCATCCTCATCATAGCTTTTCATTGACTGACATGACATGTAGTTATGTAGAAACACCTTTTTTATTTTCTGAGTGACTGGCTCCGTAGATGTCATTAGGCAGCTCAAATTCGTGGGTCCCTGTACTTTATGTCTTTTTGATATTGACGAATGATACCCTGCTATTTTTTCATCCTGGTTGGAACACAGTTGTCAGTATTTTCTTGTGACACATTGACATTCAGATATTTATTTTTACATGCTTTAATATTTAATTGATTTTCAAACTAAATTATTTTTAATAACCAATTCTTCATGACCTATTCCTTAAGAATTTTGCTAATGTATTTTAATGTTTAAACATTTTATCTGCCGTTTTGTTAAATTCAACCAACTGTTCTAAATTTTATACTTAAATAATTTAAACTGTTACTTTTATAGCAGTTATTATCTTTTTTCAAACTATACATTGATTAATAAATAAATGATGACACAATAAAAACTTAATAATCATTTCTATTTTTATCATTAAGTTAATGTGTGTTATAATAGAGATTTCGAATATTTTCAATAAATTTTATTATTACACCATTTTTAATTTAGTTCAATAAAAACTTGATTTTTTAAATTAAGAAACCATTGTTGTGTCAATTGAAAATTTTATAAATTTAATTTTGTAATTACTTATTGCTAATTAAGGATATTCTCCGTATTTAAATTTATTGTAGTGTTTTTCTATAATTTGAAAATTTAAATATCACTTTTTGTTAGTTTATTTCCATTTATGTTTACGGAAAATATCCCACATAAATATTAATTTGTATTTCTTCTGGAATCATCTGAATCTCATTGAGAAATAAGTCTTTCTTCTGACAGTCATGGGACAACTAGGAAACGTCACTAATAAAAAAACTCATGACTAATCTACAAAATACCATTGCTGTTAATATATTAGGTTCTTTTATATTCCTCTATAATACCAACGTAGTTCTCGTTGAAATAAGAAAAAAAAGAAGTCAGCTTATTATTTTGTTACATGAACTGATTTCTAAGTTCTGAGGAGCTGCTTTTTAACGAGCCTTTGACTTTATCATAGGCTATAACAAATAACTCATTGAGTATAGTTCTATTAAGATATAAATATAGTAATGAACATTTAATATGCTAAACTCTCATTCATAAACCAATGTATTATGTGAATGACATTGTCGGACTCAATATTATCTTAGTTCTATTGTTTTATGAATACTTTTTTCTGGTTACAAATCATTTTCTTGTATTTCTTATGAATTTGTTTCCAAATTACTAATTGAATGTACCTATGCTGCTTTTGTTTTCATATAATAATTAAATGACATAATAATGCGATAACAATTATCATATAATGATAAGTTTTTATATAATAATAAGATTGCAGAATTTCTTCATTATTCCTCCTACCGTAACTGGTATCACTGAATTATAATACCTTTGTTTAGAATTTACGAGAGAAAAATTGGTTATATAAACTATATATTAATGTTAAAAAGAGAGAAAATAAGTAACGATAAATTGTTTAAAAATCTAAACACTAAAATTACTCTTCTTAAATATACTTATGAGTTCAAATTTCAAACATCTAAAACAGGTTTATGAAATTTCTTTAGAATTTTATATATGCGCATTATTTTAAATATATAATATATAAACTATATAATAAATATAACACACTATATATTACGCAAAATATTTTCTTATATTTATCATAAGAATAATATTATTTTATTTATTTATTTAAAACAACTTAATCACATTTTATGTTTAATTGTTGAAGTAAAGTTTTTTTTAGTTTCTCATGAAAATAATGAACGCTATTTAAAAATTAATTGAGAGAAATTTTAATGTTCGTAGTTGCATTATACAGGAAAATAAATTTAAAACTACTAAATTTCTAACACTTCGTGTAATCATGTTTCCTAGTTATGATGCGTAATAAATGAGAGAATGCATTAATTATTAATTTTATGCATATAATAAGAATTTAATTATGTTAAAGAATGAAAAAAGTCTTATTACACTGATAAATTAAGCTGTAAGTTTTTGTAGGAGTATTAAGAAATCAACCTTGTCACCGAATGTATTGAAACATTTTATAAAGTTAAATAGATTTTCAGAGAAAAATAACATAATTTCTTAAATAAATTATGTTATTAAGCTCAACGAAATAGAAGTTATGCATTCAAAAATTATAATACGTGTTTTGGAAACTTGTTTCAGTTAGAAGATATATAGTTAAATACCACTTCATAAACACGCAATCAAAATAAAAGCTATCTAACTTTGACTTTAAGGACATTTGTTTCTGTCATGGGGTTTATTTAACCAAGGTTAGAAATATTAATGAAGTAATGTGTATTTCTGTTAACAATTAAAGGCTTTTATTTTTAATGCTGTTGGGAGTGGCTGCTAAATATTCAGAGTCATTTCGTTAGAGGGAAAAACGATGAATGTTAAATTGCATTGAAAATACTTATAAGAAATTTAATCTTGTTAATTAATTTCATATCAATTTGGGAAACATTTGTGATTCAATATCCTTTGGAAAGTAAAATCAGTCTGAAAATTTAATTTCGGATTATACAGAAGCAATAATCATTCAGATATAAGCAAATTAATTCAATGAATATATCAGCTTCAGTAGAGATTAGCTAGCATATTTGTCTGTTCCAACGAATAGATATGACGAACCTGTTAGTTTATCTCTATGGACGTTAGATATGTAGGTTTATAAATGTAATAAATTACGTCTAATAGAGTATTTGAAATTATAGTTGTTTATTAAATGTTTATTATAGTTGTTTATTAAAGAAAAGAATATCCCTTTAAAACAGAAATACATTGATTTTTTTTCAGACATTAAATTAAGTGTTCGGTAAAAAATTAAATGAAACTAAAAAAAGATTTAGAGAATACAGGTGATTTTACTCATGATTTTGAAAATAATAATATTATGTAGACAAATAATAAATGATTTCTTTATTTAACTGAGGCTATGGTAGAATTTATTTTAATTCAAAATTAGAAATTAAATAAAGAATTTTATAGTAGTGTTAAATAATTCTGTTGTGGTTCTAATAAAAAATTCGTTTTTATTTTAAAATTTATATAGTAGTTCTCTGTTAATTATTCTCAGGGTAACCATGATGCAAGCTTGCGAAAAAAAATTAAAATGTAAGACAGACAAAACAAAATCTGATCCTAATGTTCTACCTGACATGAAACTTTTCTGTAAAAAATCGATATTCTTTCCAATATTATCTAAGGTTAAATGTCTGAAAATAGATCACTTCAACCTTGATCACAGCAAAGTAGATCAATTTCTACTGCTACGAGTTTAAGTGCTTTTGTTTTATTTCAAAAGGATACTCGAAGTGCCCTTTTCTTACATAAGCCTAAGGAAAGGCGAGACACTTTTATGAGGACATCAAGGTGCTTTTTTAACTTCTTACAGCTTTTACTGGGAACATTTGTAATTTTACAGGCAATAAAGCTTTCTTAAGAATATCACAAGCAATTTATCATAAAATGATATATTAGGAACATTTTTGATGGCTTTAAGCCATGTTCTGAGAAAAATTCCAAAAAATTGCTGGTTATCATTATGTATAAAAACATACATAAATCGTGTTGTGTGTTAAATTATTTTTCATTAGCTATATTTTTTCACTCGCTAAATTTGTAATTTAAAGTATTTTATTTAACTTTTTCTCATCAGTCCGATAGGATCTGGTTATCATTGGTATCGGTTTTTAAATAATTGGATTACTATGAGTCATAAAGTAACTTGGCAGATTCTACAGTATTTGTATATGGAAAATTTTACCACACATTAAGTTTTTAAGAGTAGTTTTTAATGTATTTTGTGTTTAAAATTACAAATTTCAATATGTAATCATGAAAACTTCTCTAATTAATTACGATAGAAATGCTTCAAATATTCGTATTTAATAAAATAGACTGCGTATGTTGTTCTTCATCTCTGCCATGTGTAATCATAAATTTCACTATGTGTTATCATAATTATGCACAGTTTTATTCTTTAATTTTGCTTCCATATTGTTCATTTATCAAACACAATAATCTGTACATTAACTGCATCGCAATTAATTGATCACTGAATAAATTCTAGCTTTCATCAAAAACTTTAGGATATTTGGTGCATTTTATAGTGCATGCTGGTTAGTTGGTGTAGTGTTCATTTGATGTCAAGTCAAATTTCTCCAAGTACCAAAATCACGACATTGGCAATGTGCACATTTTTATCATTCTAGAGATTTCCCTGAAAGGGAAATTCGTCAATAGGCTGTAAAATTTTTATAATGACCAGGCAGTTAAAAATACGTTCCGAAGTGAGCTCCTCCTCAGGGCAGTTCCGACATAATTTGTAAGATATTGTGCCGTCTGTTTTTATAGTCATTCCACAGAAGTGTTGGGTTCTAAGTCTATAAGTAGTTCTGGTAATAATCTTATCTACACAGATAACATAATAATTGATGTTTGACTATGATATGTTTTCTTTCAGTTTGTATCTAACGATTGCATTAGCGTCTCTTAAAGTTACAATGCTGGGAGTTTCCTGGATTGTGCATGTTAAATGGTTGAAATAAATTATCCTGTTCATGTTATCCTAAACGTACTTTCAATGAAAAGTAAAATCATCAACTTTCTTTAGATATGTTTTTCGATATATATCAGTAGCCCATTGTCTTACACTAAGTGTTTCAAATACACAAATAAAGATTCATATTTTATCCAAGTTTTTTTATTTTAAATATCTATGAATTTAATATTTAATATTGATAATGTATAATATACAATTTTGCAATTTTTATTGTGGACAATGTCGCAAAAAAGGCAATTAAATAATTTTTTTAAGTGATCTATAATAATGTAATATATAACACTTTTGATGAAAAATTACCAATTCTAAAATAATTTATCGTGCCAGAAAATATTTTCACTTCGCAATTCAGTTTAGCCTAGTTAATCAGAAGCTGTATATGTGAGGATGATAAACGACCTCTTAAAATTTGGTAGAAGGCCAATAATGTTTTGTCATTTTGGTATGATCCTATGAATTTTTAAGAAAAATTTCATGATTTGTATTTTTTTAAAACTAATCTTTCAACTGACTTAATTTCTTAGAGTACAGAAAAAAGAAAGTGTATGACAAATAATGAAGATGAAAAATTATTTTAAAAACGATGCTCCAGCCATGACACTATCTTTCCTTTTTTTCTTTTAACTTGATAAAAAATAATTTTTTAAATCATGTCAAGACTATATCTTCAGTTTTCTTTTCATTTTTGTTAACTTTGATTTTAATGTGAATGAAATTTATAATCACGCTTCTTCATCTTTTCATTGTACACTATATTTTTTAAGAATCAAGAGATGAATAATTATTTTTTGCTATTTAATTTTTTGAGTGAGATACTATATAAAATAAATATTATTAACAAAAATATTATATTTCTGTAAAAGTTTAATTTACAATAAATTTCAGTGAAATAATTAATCTTATAAAAGACAATAGATTTTAAGTTTATGATTAATAGACTTGAAGAAAAAAATTATGATAAAATGTTTATTATATAAAATAAAATTTCCTGTAAAATTTCAATGTTCCCTAAGATTTTCAAAAATATACATCGTTATATCATTTAAAAAAACTTACACATATCAATTAATACATAAAATAAGCTCATGGTGAAAAACAAAGCAAATAGCACATATTTCTTTTAGAAGAATTTTACTTTCACCTAATGTTAAAATATTTAGTTATGCTACAAATAGAATTTACATCAAATAGGCTTTTACCTGTCTTTGAAAGAGAATTTCATCAATTTGCTTAACTTTGCCTTACAAAACAATATATACTTGTCAAATTATAATGCATTTTATTGCTCAAATTATATTGATTACAGCGTGTGCGCATGCATTAAAATATTCTTAAAGTGTACACGAAAAAAAAATTCAAACATGAAAATGAAACAGTTTCATTTACTGCATTATGAATATATTTAATTTTAACTCCTTTAAACGTCATAATTATTGATTTTGAAATGATAAAATCATATATATATATATATATATATATATATGTATATATATATATATATTTTTGTGTTTTTGCATTAATTAAATACTGTTTTTCATTTTATTTGTTTTAAAAAGTAAGCTTTCAAAATTTAAAACTATTATATATTTTATATGTTATATAATTTTTTAAATATGGGGAAAAATTTTCCTTGTATATATATATATATATATATATATATATATATATATAGATATATATATACATATAAGCACATATATTGTATTTCTGTTCAATAGTTTTCATGCCTAATATACATAGTAACAATGACAACAATCTTTCCTTAAAGTTAAAAAAAATATAAAAAAATTATTATTTATTAAAAGTAAAGTATGAATTTAACATTTAATATATAAATAATAAAGATAAATCGTTTAAATAAATGTAAACACAAATAAAAATGGATGAAAAATTTAGAATACTTTCTTACTTTTTAAATCAGGAATGATTGAAAAATAAATAAAAAAAATTAAAAACCTTATATTTTAGTATTAGTTATCATTTTAATCAAAGAAGAAAAGTTCATAAAAAGTAGAAATTAATTACTGTAAAAGAAATGAAGTTTTAAAATTTTGAATATATATGTGTGCATACATAAATTTATGAATTAGTTTCTATGAAAAATTTCATGCTTCATTTTAATGATATCAAATCTATTTAATGCTGTTTTACATTATATTTGTATAATGAGTCCATCAGTAATAACTCTCAATATTAAGAAATAAAAATTATTAGTTATTTCAGAAGTGATTAAAAAATAATTTATTCGATAAAAACTAATAAATAATTTAGGATTATCTTTTTATGAAATGGGACATTCGACAATAATTAATAACCAAGTATTTTGCATAAGCTTTTATATCCCTTTATGAATTTTGTACATTTGGAGTAGAAAACAAAATAAAACCTTTTTATTTAACAAACCATCGTAATTTCTTCTTTTATCTAAGATCATTAAACAAATGGAAGAGAACAATTGAAACAAGTGAATTTTAATTTATTTTTTATCTTTTAATTGGATTCAACAAATGAGCTTGAGAGTCCCTGTCATCAATATCTTTTTGAGAGTTGCCATTAGAATCATTAATAAAACAGAAAAGAAAGAAAGAAGATGATCATAAAATTGCATACAGATTCAAAAATAGCAGAAGTAAAAAATATTATAGGCGGATTTACATCATTTTTAGCTCAAAATATAACAGAAAAAAAGAATTAAAGTTAGGAATTGCAAATGAAAGAAAACCTCAGCAATTTGAGAGATAAATTCTATCCTGAATGAAAGAATTCTAGGTTTAGGAAAACCAAATTAAGAATGACATAATGATTACTAGCAATCGATTTAAATTAGAGAGGAAAATGATTAGATGATATAAAATATTCATGGCGTAGCGGTTAAAATGAAAAATTATGAAAAAAAATCAAAACTTAACGCCACATTCGCAATTTCCCGATACCGAAAGGGAATTAAGTATTACACTTTCTTTTTCTTTTCATCGAAAATTTTTTATTTTATTTCCCGATAGATCTTGTTTCGAATTTTATTGATGCAGGGAAAATTGATCCAAAACTCATTTCGTATTTGATAAAAAGTATTCAGTTGTTCGCTTCCAAAACCCACTAGTCTTTCTTAGAGAGGAGATATGTGCTAAGAAAGGAAATTTGCAATTCAAACGCAACGTGGTCAAATTGCACTTAACAATATCCTTTTCAGTCTCATTACTCTCCCGAGAATTATTTCATGTAGAGACTTGAAATTTTTCTAGATTTGCAATAAGGTTTTTTAATCAAACTGTGCCGTTTCTACTATCACAGTAGTGTTATACATTAATTCAGTAACGACCGACAAATTCTGCTACTTTAAGGGATAATTCAAGCATTTAAATAGACCTGATTTAGGAGGATGAGAAAATTTGACATACGGGATATTAAAAAAGGAAACTTTGATGCAAAACAATAAACATTTAAATTTTATACATAGAGATGTAATTATTCAAATAGTTGCTTAGAAAATTTTTCATTATTTACTTTTCTTTTTCCCTCATCTTAGATTTAACTTGGTAGGAATTCCAAACTTCAATGATAACAAATATCTTCTTCATGCAAGATTAAAATTTTTATATAACTCTTAATTTTTAAAATTTCATAAAGTTCCAAACATTGTTGCCTTCACAACGTGGTGTTTAATAATTTCAGGAGATCTTCCGCTTGCAACGAGTGAATAAAAGAATCAATGTAATAGTGTTTGAAAGCTATTAATTTAAACAATAGGAATTTATTTTGAAAGGAAACGAACAATTGAAGCCAAGATATTTTCAAAGCTAAAAGATAATAAGAAAATGACTCCATTGATTATTAACATTGTTCCTTAACAAAGGCTTAAAAGATTAATTTTTAATATGTTTGACACACAGAGTTTGCAGAGTGATCAATACGTAAACATTTGAGGTAATATTTACTTTAAAAAAAAAAAAAAAAAAAAACCCTCATTTGTGTTATCGATTTCCATCTGTAATGGGGTTTAGCAGTTTTATTATACAATTGACTTTTTATTTACGTATATTTGTTCCATTTTCTCAAGTGTTGCGTTTATATTATTTTACTTACAGAAGTTTTAGCCTTGAAATATTTGTAGTTTTAGGGTTAACACTTCTGCAAGTGAAATAATTAATTGAAAAAAAATTGCTATTAACATGTTATTCTGATTATTTGACAGATTTTATTGATTGATGTGTTATATTAGTTAATATTCTAAAAATTGAGAATAAAATAAAAATCTTAAATGTAATACTGAAAAGGCAATGAATAAGACGTCCCATTATAAAGTAAATAGTAGAAATTAAGAGGTTTATACAAGTAATTAATTATTAAAATAACAATTGATAAAAGTTATCATTTTTTCCCGCCTGATATTTTTAAGATACAATTATGCATAACATTATTTGAAAATACACAATTTTAAATTTTCTCGTTGGCAGAAATAGAACTGGTAAAAATTTTAAATGTAATATAACTTATGAAAAACATAAATCTTGATTTATATAGTGTTAGGAAATAATTCACAGAAATTTAAGGTTATTGTTCAGATTACAAAGTCTCGACTTACATCTAGTGGGAGGAAGGAGTTAAGAGATATATAATGTGCAATTAGTTCATAAGTTTCTAGAAAAAAAAAACATTTTTAGCAAATTAACCTTTTGTGTTACAAATATTGCGAATATTTAGTTGATTGAAGTTTATTAAGAGAAAATGACCCAGTTTTACGTTATTGGTCTGATATTTTATTCTTGAGAAAAAAAGTTCTTTCAAATGTAATTTTTCATAAATAAATATTTATGTAATGAACTGACTAGCCATCTTTGCATAATGTTTAAAATTAATCACAATAATTTGTGATTTATTTTTCCTAGTAAGGTGTGTTTTGGCGATTTTTAAATGAATGTCACGTCATGACATTATCTTTTCTCTTCATAATGTATGAATTGTAACATTTATTTAATAAATGAAAAATTCATAATGAGGCAGTTGCAAGAAACATAATCTCATTAAACGACTAGAAATTGCGTTTTATATCGACTCTTTACTTTAAAATTTTAAACAATTTCTGACAATCAGCATTTATTTCCTTTAAACTGAAAACTTAAACTACAATATCTTCGTATTTAATTAAGTTTTTTCTCAAAATATAATCTCATATTTAAAATCCTGTTAACATCCAGCAAATATAAATTCTAAATTAACATTTGCTTTATTCAGTTAATTAAATTATTATTTTTTATATAACTCTGTAAAATATAGTTTCTCTAAGAGAACAAGAAATAGAGTAAAAGTTTTTCATAGTTTTAACCAAGATATAAAAAAATTGTAAGAATTAAATTTTGGTATGGAATGTAGAACACAAATAATTATTCTGTAAATATATGTGACACGAGATTCTTGGGATCTATAATACTGTGTTTCTATTACGATTAAACAGAATATTAAATAAGGTAAACAATTTTCGCATTATTTTTTTCTTACTTCATTTTCTCCTGACATTGCTTTTAGTTTTATTCTAAGTAAGTATTTTAAGTAAATTGGTGTTTTTCTTTTTATACTTTTTTATTTCTTATTCTTTAATTAAAATTTACTTAGTGTTTTAATGCACATTTGAATTAAAAATGAATAAAATTTATCCTATGACTAAAAGGATCAAAATGATGTTAATCTAATCTGAATTTTCCTATTTAATGGGTATTAATAGATTTTTTGAATATCAATATTCCGTAATATTTTAAACATAAGGAAATATAGAATGTAAGAGTATATTTTCGATAACATAAATCACTGTAGCCTTATATAATTATTCCAAAATATGTCTGATAATCGAAATCTTGGAAATTCCTTTTGTCGAGCAGTGTTGTGATATGTTACATCTGCCCGATATTAATAGATATTTTGAATCAACAGATATTTTGAATATTACTATTCAGTAATATTTTAAACACAAGGAAATATACAGTGTAAGTATATGTTCGCTAACATAAATCACTTTAGCCTTATATAATTATTCCAAAATATTTTAAGTTAAATTAATTCTACGTATATGTCTGATAATCGAAATCTCGGAAATTTCTTTTGTCGAGCAATGATGATATATGTTACATCTGTCCGATAAATTTAAGTTATTAAATTGAAAGTGGTAATGTTTCAAGACATCAAATTTACCTTCTTGTTTCAGTATGCGCAATTTCTCGTTTCATTTATTTTCCTTTGATATATTACTCAGAACTGTTTTCTTAGAAAAGTGTTAAAATATTGTTTACAAGCGGTTTTAACGGAAAGTATATTACGTCAACTACTTATTTTTCAATAAAATCGTTAATTTAGTATATACAAAATTTGCTAATTCGGCACCACATACAATGATGCAAATTTTAGTAAAAAATTAAATGACTTTTAATTAGTACTGACAGTAAATCTTATTTTGGTAAAAGTAAATTTCACTAGTAAATTTTATTTTAGGATAGTTAATCGTTTTCATGTTAAGTTAAACTTATATGTGATGGAAAATAGATTTTTTATAAATATTTTCATAGAAAAGTATGTACAAAAATTTCACAAATTAAAAAAATATTTCCCTAATTTTCTTTGCTGAGACATATCTCTCAAAGTAATTCTAATGAATACATATTATTTGTAAATATTGTTTTATATGAAAGTAATAAAATGCCTTAAGGAGAATTATAAGATGACCTTGTAGTGCCAAAAAGAAATATTTCTTGTGAACAAGCGTTACATAAAAAAAAAACACATTAAGTGGTGTTTTAAAAGGAAAATAATATTGTAATATGAGTAAAATTAAACAGTTTTATTTAAATATACAGATTTGGAAATATTTTTGGTGATAAATTTTTACAAGAAAAAGAGAATGTAGTACACTTCTTTGAAAGTCTGGTTTATCCTAGACAGCAGTATTATATATTTGCTCACAACTGTTCCAAATATAGACTTCAAAATGTATCTAGCGATGCATTTTTAATACAATCAGCTAAAATGCAATGTTGATCAATTAGTTAAGGCTCTCAAAAGAATAATGGCCTCATTTTAGTGTTTCAATTCAGAATTAGAAAGATAAATTTAAAAAATTGTTCTGAATTGTAGATAAGTGATCAATTCAACATGTATTTTATATTTAGAACTGTAAATGTCCATTATCTGATCAATATACCGAAATGAAAAATAAAAATAAATAGAAAGAAAGGAAAACACTGCAACAGTTGATTAACTGTGCACTAAATGAATCACAAAAATATTTGCCATGTCTCTTGTTATAAATTACAATGAATCAAAGAAATATAAAATGTTTATCTTTCCAAATAAACAGAACCCATTTTACGTAGAAATAATGCATTGGAATTTGTTTAATAATATACTTAAATAAATGCGAATATTCACCTTTTAATACAATGATGTATATAAAACTAATTGAGCAAAAGCATTTATCTTTGTTAATAATACGATAATAAAGTTATCATTTTGAGTCGGCTTTAATAAATCAAAGAAATGAATTCACAATTTTTCATTTCATTAAATTAAAGCGGCTTATGGTAAACACAAGTGCCTTTCTAATATTGTGAACTCGGTGTCGAAATGATTGATTTTATGCAATTTCCTCTACTAGTGAAACAGCTTTATGAAAATGGTGGAAATGCCAGTAATCGATTATTCCAAGACATACAAATATTTTACGTCATTATTAAAGTTATTTTAATTGCCTCTACGGCGTTATTAGATAAATGATTTTACAAGGTAATGGCCACATTCTTCTATGATTTTCACAATTTAATTTCGTTCATTACAATATCTTCCTTTTTTGTAATAAAGATAGAGTATTTATTTTTAAAGATAAAAAAATAGCAAGAAATAAGTTTTGTTAAAATAATGCAAATTTTCTACTGTAAGTAAATGTATTGCTCTAAAGTAATGTTTTACTATAAATATTAATTCCTTCTAAGTCCAATAAATTTGATTGATTACAATTAAATATGATAGTATACAATACTTCATTATATTTCTTTAAAGGCTGAAATCTATAAATAGAATTTCTTGATATAACTTTGGTGTAAAGGTTGAAATAATATTAGTTTAAGATTAAATAATATGTCTCCACTTCTCTGGTGCAAAAAATTACATCATCTTGAGTAAAACGCTTATCAAATGCAAATTTTTTGCATAGTTATAATCTATTTATTATCAGTTTAATGAAAAAACAATCATGTATAATTCAATAGTAACTAAATTATTATTTGCAAATTCATTTCTTTAAATTTCATTCTTATGTGAGTTAAATTTTTTACCACAGTATTTTATGAAGAAAAAATGTGAGCATAGAAAAAAATAATATAAACTTAGTTGTAAAATTATGTACTGCAGGACACTATAGAGCATGAATAATAGGCATTAATAATTGGTTGAAAATTTAAAAATTTAAAATAAGATTAGATTATTTTTACTTTTACTTAAAATTATTTTTACTCAAAGCGATATGAAAGAATTTAATTTTTACTACTTTGAATATTATAAGAAGTATTGGTTATAAAATTTAATTTTTATAATTTTATAATTATTAAAAAATGTGTTTAAACTATTTTGTAAAATTCTTCAATATTTTTTTTTAAATATTTCTCTTTTGATATCTTTTTAGTGGTAAACAAAAAAGTTTTTAAAATTCAATAATTATTGCTTACAACTATTCCTCTTTCTGTACGTTTCAGAAAATTAGTAAATTTTTTCTAAATTATTTATACAATTATTAATAAAATAAAATATGTACTTAAAAATTAAATTTAATTCATGTTTTTATTGATATTGATGCAAAGTTAAACATTATGAATTAGATTTAGTATTGGTAAATTAAAATGGTACATTCGAATATTTTAATGAATACTTAAGGGTTTCTATGCTTTGTCAATAATTAAGAAATACATTTAATTATATTCTAATAAATACAAACTTAAAGTATATTTCAAGCTTTTACCAATAATTTATGGCATTTAGTTATATTTATAAACATACACCTCTAAAAAATTCTCAATAAAAGTCTCTATAGAGACTTAATAGTTAAATCAAAACAGTTTTGTATTCCTTTAAATGTCTTCTGCCATACAATCATCATTTAAAACGACTCTTCAGATTAACTTTAATTAAACGCATTGAATTTTCCAATAATGATTTATATGCTGTAATTAATTTAGTCTTTTGTGTTGTATAGATACATAAAGCCGATAAAATATACAAAAATAATTTTTAGCATTTTATAATTATCTTTTCCTTTGTTCATTACTCTCTAATTTTAGGTTATGTCACAAATTATACAAAAGTCTGTAATTCCTTAACTTGAATTATTCGAACTTATTTTAAAAGATACTGCACCAGGGCATTAAAGTTTAAATCCTACCCCAAGAATTAGGAAATTTATTATTTACTTAACGGTGCTTAGTTGAATAATTTCCCTGTAATAAGTAAAATTATAAATTTCGATACTTACTTTTTTAATAATGAAGATATTTCTTTAGTTTTAGGCTGATATGTGAATATACTGAATAATATATATAAAAAAGGTGACACTTACTTTGAGGTTATACATTTTTGTGGTTCAAATTTACAAATAACTTAACAACTTTTGATCCAGTGATATATTGCATATATGGGTCAGGCTGGTGTATAGTTCTGAGATATGTTCTAAAGGTGACATTCTTGGTGACAGTCGTGGAATGGTTAATTAGGGCGTTCTTATTGTTGAAAAGTAGTGAGTTCAAAGTCCGACTGTACTGAAGATCCGTCGTGTTCCTTAAAAGTGGCTAGAGCATGTTAAAGAGATTGTAATTGCAATGTCATCCAAGTGAAGCAATATCTATGGGGATGGAAGGTTAAATATTGGGTGTTTTTGCTTGGTCCCTGCTTCTAAATTACGAAGACTCCTACCCGGCTGCTTCCACATAACTGGTAGAACTTAACTCTGGGATAGATATAGAAATATGATAAGGTAACAACAACAGGAGAGCTTCCCGAAAAATCTAATGCAACTGAACAAAGATTATCGCAACTTAAATACAGTAGGATTAATCTGAAATCAGTGTTAAATGTCAGACATATTATATTCCAATGAATGTAATTTTAATAGAATTGAAGATCAATGTAACATATGTCAAAGTTTTAAATCAGCACCTGAAGTTTATGATTATCTATGCTAATTTATTGCATATTGTATGGCAAGAAAGATGTTATCTGATGTGAATATATTTTATTCAATATTTCTGTAAGTTCATTTTAGACTGACATGGGTCCATGAATCTGCAGATGGTTGGTTGTTATTCTCGTTGTGTTCCAAAAGATTTGCAAACGTACGTATTTACATAAACAGCCAGATAATGCAAATCTCCGAAGCAGTCCCACCCAGAAAGATAAATTTTATATATAAATAAAATTTACACATATTTGAAGTTATTGAATTAAACGGAAACGAAATGAAATGATGTATGATTACTTGGAAGTTACAATTCGGTCAGCGAATAGTTTCATACACAATGTTACTAAAATTTACTTACTGACATAAATTCGAGGTGCCAATGCAGTGTCATCACTTTTGAATTCATCTGATTTTCTTGCTCGAAATTTTCGAAAAGCTTCGTTAGTTGGAGCAAAAACAGTGACTGTACGGCTATCAAGTAGGGTAACTAATACAGTTTCCAGACCAACCTTGCTGTAGAACTGAAAGAAAAATAATATGTTCATGAAGCAACAATAGATTTTAAAATGAAAATTTAAATTGGTATTTATACAAAACTATGCACGTTGATTAATTAGATTTTATGGAAAATGTTACCATGACCATGCTTATTATAAATTAACTTAAAGATATATCAAAAATAACTACTGTGATATATAAATGTTCAGGAATACTAAAAATACTCAGTAATTTTCCAGAAATATTTCCCATATAATTTGCTTTCTAAAAGAGAAGATTTTAATAAAAAGACCCACCCATACTGAGCATTTCACCTTATAAATTAATTGTACAAGAATTATGTATTCTTTAGTAAGCGAATAAATTTTATTTGAGGATAAGAACCACATGATTATTTTAGAATCTTTTTATCAATGTTAAAAAAAAACTTTTAAAATTTATTAAAATTACTTAAAATAATACTTAAATTCGAGAGAGAAAGAAAAGGACTTATATAGAACACCTATTTATGCAATTTTATTTCACAAATAACTATGCAGCAAGTCAATGAGATTTCTGCATTTTGTCATAGAAATTGTTAGACGGCATTTCGCACCTTCAGATGTAAGCATCTACATGGTGTTTTCTAATCCAATTTATTTTTCTGGTACACCTATATGTACTGTTGAACAATTAGAATGCAAGCCATCAATCATAACTATAATTGTATATTTTTATCTATTGTGTAGTTGATAATAAGGCTGCAAGTATCCTGAAAATGTTATTATATATAATTTTATTAAAAACCCTACTGTTTAAAAGCTCTGCATATTAATACTTGCTTAAAATAAAAGAACGCAGATTAAGGATATTGTATTTATATTAATGTAGATACTCTCTTCACATGATTAAACAAAATCAAATTCATAAAAGTTTAATATAAATAAATTAATTTTTTTAAAGTCATCTTTCCAGCTATATTTTACTCATGTTTTGATGTAAAATGATAAGACTGCTCTGAAGAGAAATATTATCATACTAAAACTGAGAAAATTTCCTGAAGAGACAATTGTTAGGATTTTTAAAGTGCAGCAAAATATAATTCAAAGGGTAATAACTAATATACGATAATAAGAAATACAATTAAAATATATTGTATTCTTTTAGAATTTTAGATAATTCTTTTTCTAGGAAAAATAATTTCGAAAACAAGTAAAAAAATTGCTGCATTGAAAATAATTTAATTGTAACACCGCGTAGCTGATTTATGCTTTACAAATGCACACTGCGTCACAGAAAACAATTATTTTAATAAACGTCATATTTTTGTCCTAACATAAATTACAATTGTTTCATAAATATTTATGTCACATAAGAATAATGAAAAGTATACATTAAAAAATTCATTGAGCGCTCAAATTACCTTTGATTTTCATTTGGTATGTATTGTTTGAATAAATAGTTTATAAGTATTCATACATAATAAATTTTGAAAATTAATTTATAAGGAGAAAACACAGGAAAATTTATTCATAATAAATTTCCATTGAATACTTTTTCCCACTTTTAACTTTCATTCGAGAGAAAAAAAAACGCCTTGAGATTTGTTTTATGAATACTGAATACCCTTTAGGATGAAAAGCAATTTTTTTATCCAATTTGCAAGCTTCCTCAGATGAAAAATTCAATTCTGCATGAGTCGAAGAGCTTCAAAATGTTTTTACGCGCTCTGCAAATGGGGAAAAAGGTCCATAGGTCAGGGCGCGTAAGTGAAGAAAAAGTTTATTTTTCAATAAAAATTTTGTTTATAAGCCTTAGTGCTAAAAAGAAAGAAAAATAGAATGTATTCTCATATATTTGATGCCAGTTTTTTTGTTTACTAAGTATTGAAATATAACATTTCAGAAAAATATCTCACACAGTAAAAATTGGGAGAGCCACGATTTCTTTATTTTTAAGGTTTATCTAAATTTTCATATATTTTTATATAAAATTGACCAAAAAATCTCTTTAATCTAATCAAAAAATCTAATAAATTATATTTTAAAACTGATTATTAAAAAATTAGCGAAATTCTTCCGATAAAAATTCAGGCTTTAAGAAATACCAATGATTATAACGTTAAGTTAAAGCGAGATTTTTTTTTATCATTTATACTTGTTACTTAATGAATTGATATGAATAAAAAAAGAAGTACGCATTTATTATATAATTAGTTATAAAAAATGTCATTACTAATATACCACATGAATATTTTATAATTACTAGTTAAAATTGGGTTTGAAATTAGAATCGAGATATATGAATAAGCGTTTCAGTTTCATGAATACAGAATTTATTTAATTTTACATAATACATTTATGTAACTCTTGTTTGTTGAAAAAAAAGTCGTTCGAAAAGCAATAAAGATCAATTTTAATGTTTGAAGCTTACTTAAACTTTTTAAGGAAAGTAGTTCTTGGTTTTCTTAAAAGAGAATAAGCAACAAAATATTGAAATTAATTGCTTGAAAAGTAAAGTAAACACGAAGATAAAATTTTCTTGATTACTCTATAAACTACTCATCATATAGAACTATAAATTTTGCTGTAATATTTTAATTTAACTCGGCATGTAACCTTTACATTCAACCTAATAATAATAGAAAATACAAGAATATTTATTTTCCTTAATATCTATTTGCTGTCACACTTAATGGTTGCAACGTTACGGAAAATATTTTTTCCATCAAAATACAATGATCTAGTTAATTATTAAGCTAACTGAAAGCTTTATGAAAAATGAATGAAATATTTAAAGATGTTTTCATATAGATCAAATTCATATTTATTCTTAGCGTCCTTATGATTTTAACAAGAGAAAAATTTATTTCGAAATTAATTTAATACCATATTTATTTATTCATATTTGTCTCTAAATATGCACTTTAACTGTTTCAAAAGTTCAATTGAATATTATAATCTTGGTTTTATATAAGAATCAAAATACAATGTAAATAGGATTTCCAAAATGCAAAGCTTTTACGCTGAAAATATAATTGAATTCTTGCACACAAAACAAAAAATGGAAAAGAAACTTTACTTGAAGTATAAACGCATTATTTGAGTATCAAATGCAGAATTAAAGGGTTAAAAGAGAACAGGATAAATTTACTTTTTAGATAAATTTAAAATTATTTCCAAGAACCTTTCTAATTCTAAATGTAATAATAATAATATATAATTTTAAAGGCTTCTTTTTTCAGAAATGAGAATACACATTAAAATCCAAACTTAGCCAAATTAAATATTACAACATATGAAATCAAAACTCGAAATACAAAATATTTAAGATGAACAATATATATGGCAACAATTGTATGTAAGGCTAAAAATTTATTATCTAAGTTATTTCTATTTATACAAAAGATGCAAAATCATTTACGAGTTCTAACATCTTCACTTACATTGTTTTTATCATTTGTCTTAAAAATTCTCTCTTACGACTTATTTGGTGTAAAACATTTTGATCTAGGGTAATAAAATAAATAAACTTTTTGTGTTTTCGGAACATCAAATCAGAAACTGTTTTGATGTTGGTGAGATTTGTTGGAGGTGTACCCAAGTTTTTGAAGAAGTGTAAACGTTTGTGATACTTTGTTTCGTCAAAGTGCCATAAATTCTGCTTCTACTAGCAATTTGTGGATATTACACTTCAGTGGATACTGATTTATGTTCCTTTATACACATATACAGAATTGTAAGTGAGAGGTAACTGGATGGGTAAACAATTTTTGCTTAAAATGGTACATAAAATTTATGAACAAACATTAAATGTAGTGATGGCCTTTCAAAAATAAAGTGGCATTGTAGGAGTTAAATTGGCTATTGTTGTAAATGTGTGTTTTAAGTGCTTGGGAAACAGATCTATTAATAAAAAATTCAAAATAGTTACATTAGTTGTGTATATTTTAAGAGAAATTTCAATATATTTAACATGATTTTTTTTTTGTTTTACAACAATATCATAACTTAACATATATTCCATGGAAGCTGATAAATGTAAAATTTGTCACTGATTAAATTTTCAGTTTCAGATTATTTTGAAAAATTAGTAATCAATAAGAATTGGGAAATGTCTAAAATATTCGTTTGTAATAATCTAAGTATAACAATAAATCTAAATGTAATAAATCCAATATAATAAATAGTTTAATATAATCTAATAAATAATATAATCTCTCTCTCTGCATAGTATAAATAATATAATCTTTATAAATCTAAATCTAAATAAAAATAAAGAAAATTTTTGAAAATGAATTTTTATAAATTTATTTATTTAAACATGGCTCATAGAATATGTATACGTTTAGTTAAATTTCAAATTCTTTTACAATATTATTAGACAATTTTAAATCATTAAAATGACCATTAGTCTCAAAAGGTACTCTCATTAAATTTATAATGAATAGTCAGGTAAAAGTTTTCTACTTATTAGAATATTATAATAAGGATAACACAGAAATTGAAATAAGACTGTTCTGCATTAACTTTGTGCTCCAGTGGCTCAGTAGCTTCACTCCATTTCCCGTTAAATCCAGCAAAGTGAGGCATTATTTGCCATGTGCGGTGATTGGGAGGATGACCGTGCGCATTGTCTCGCATTGGGTAGATGGAGCTCCGTGGGACGTGACTACGTTAATATGTGACGTCCAAAGTCTTTCCGCTGGTGTGGAGTGGATGTAGAGAGAACGGTGCCAGCTCAGGTGTGACCTCGTCACCAGACCGTGGTTCTAAATTACGAGGCACTTGGTGATTGATGAATATTCCAAAACCCGTTAACCTTACGGTACAGTCCGGGGTTCACCTGCTTCGCTATGTATATATGTATTTATTATTCAATGTTATTAAATAAAAAATATTATTCTGATTTATATTGCTATGCGATTAAATGCATACTATCGTGTATTAACTTTAGCTTAAGTTAAAAAAAATGAATTTTCATTTTCATTTGTTAAAAGAAATTTTTATTACAATTGTTTCAAAATCACAATAAGCGTTTGCTATCTGTAACAGTATCGCTTAGGTATGGGAAAATATATATTTTATTAAAATTCAAAAGTTGTCTAAGTTTATTGTGACGAATACCTAATTCAAAATATTAGACTACAATAAATAGTTTACTTTAAATATAATTCTGCATTTTGGCTGCAATAATAATTATATATTCAGGTACGTGCATTAAGCTGAAATAATTGAGTAAACTTCTGTCGAAACCAAGCTACTGTCATTTCTTTCTTTTATAAAAATATTTTTTAAACAGTTGTTCAAAATCAAGAAATTAATTCAATTTTTTAATAAGTGGAGCCTATGAAAATCTTACGAACAAACTCAATTTATATTTTATGTCTCCAAATTATGAATATATATAGACCCAGGATTAAATTTTAAAATTATTAGGAAAATTTCAGTGTCAATTGGCACAAAAATTTTATTCAATATATGCCTTGAATATTAATTTTGGAAAAATATTATGGAAACATATAATATGTTTAAATTTATTTGAAATTGCAAAGAATTATTTCAATAAAATAGATTTGATTTGTAGTTGTTTTCCTATTTTTAGAATTTAAGTAAAAATATTTGGCTCTGCAAATAGCATCATACCTAATTATACATTTTTGCTTTACTTTAAAAAATACTTTTCATTAATAGAAATTTTATATTTTCAAACAAGGACTGCTGTAGAATGCGAGAGATATTTTTATATAGACGTATATCACACGATATTGTTTAATATATCAGAAATAATGTTTTTTTTAAACTTATTTTATCTACTGTAGTTGCAAAAGAATATATCTCATTATTTATAGTTGATTCACCTACCTTTGTCAAATTTTATCAATGTTTATGAAAAGAAACTTGTTTTGATTTTTTCTTACGCACTATTATGTTTTGGTATGGTTGTTTGTCTGAATGAACTGTGGTAATTCGTAAAATATAAATAAGATTCGCCACATGATGAGGCGAAAGTTTCTATATAATAATCCTGTTCATTATCAAGTGATAAAGAAAATGAACTCTGTAAAATGGTAATCATTTTCACAAATTCAGAGTATGCATCTTCTTCCTTATGAACATTTCAACCATTTAATTGGAGAGGGGAATTGTTAGGCAAAATACTTCACGGTATTATAATTAGTCCTTGTTTATCAGGATAAAATTGCCTGATTAGTATATGAGATTAAAGCTACTTAATTCACAAACATGGAAGTTAATTACTTACAAGCTGGATGTGAGTTTAAGCTTTGCTGCTGTTGAATTTAACAAATATGTTCCTGAATTATCCTCCACCATTTTTCTTAAATTATATAATTCTTGGAATGAATTCCCTCTGAATATATGATAGCGTTTAGTTTGTTATCTACAATTTAATTAACATTTCTCGCTAATTTCGTTAATTTAAACGAACGCATTAAAATAAATATAATATGTGTCTTCTGTGAGAAAATTTAATGTTATCTTCAATATCAGACAAAGGGAATCTAATTTTGTCACCAAATATTCTTTTAAGAAGTTAAGTTATAAATTTTGTAAAATTTTCTATTTCTGTGATCGCTATAGTTATAATTACATTAATTGTTTCAAGAGAACCACATAAGATTGTTAAATATCCATTTGGAAAATAAATAATTACCTTTTTGAAATAAATCCTTTTTTCATGCGTAGGATAAAATATCAATACTTTTAAGTGATATTATACTAATAAATTACTATTTGTTTTCTCAGATATTTTGTGTGCAGTCTAAATTTGTAGCACTGCTGGAGTGTTTTTTTTTCTTAAAGGAAAATCAGAATCTGTATTAAATTAATATCAATATTTTATGCCACTTCAAGTGAGCTAATAGCTTAAGAATTATATTTTAACTTTATAAAAATAATACATTTATTAAAAAAATAATGCCATACAAAAAATATTGATTTAGAGCAACTAAAGCTGTCTAGCTGACGAGTGGAATAGAGAATAATGAAAACGAAAATAATGATTTGATGCCTAAAAAATGATTGAAACTAAGTTACTTTGTGGGTGCAAACATCTTTTAGATTCTCATCTGGATTCCAAGCATATAACACCTACTGTCTCCTTCCATTCGTATTGGCTACGATATGTTATGTCGTATCAACCCCTATCATACACAAAAATCATGTCAACCAGCTAACACTCGTGAGAGTCGATAGCAATGAATACCCGATGCATGCGTTTGTGTCATGTACGTGATGAGAAAAATCTTATTCAAAACATGCACATTGGAAAAGACGGTGTTATATCATAAATGTAAAATTTTCATGCAAATTTAATAAGGAAATTTGTTTTCCCCCTACTTTTATGCTTGAAAAATATTTTTCCAGCTTTCGCTCCGAACGTATTTCATTTTTTTCCTTTTTCGGAGTTTCTATTTTGTATTTCTCACACGCTATAGTTCGCCTGCTGCATCGTTTTATGATTTACTCGTCCTTCTCAACCCAGAAGACGAATTATTACATTTCAAATATACATATCATTCCGTATATAATCAAAATATAAATGTCAGAAAGGTTCTGTTTGCGCTCAAGGGAAATTTTGTATACAGAGTACTCTAGGATATGGGAGAGAGGATGGTTAAACATGATTTCTTAATCTTTTTCTACGAGCGTTTTGGAAAAAGTTGCGAGCAAAAGGTAAGCTTTTTCTTTTTTAACTCAATGATAAAAAAATATTTTTATATTTATAAGATATTTAGTTTAAAATACTACTTAGAAATATGAAATTTATGTAAAATATAATTGATTAAATGTTTGGGTTATTTTTCATATTGAAAAATCATAATTATACATTTTATTCACCTTAAATATATCATTGACATAATTTTGATCTATTTAACTAGATAGAGGAAAATAGGTACATTAAAGAAGATTGTTTCTTGCAAAATGAATTATTTTATATTTCCCTTAAGATTTTTCATTTATTGCTAAGCATTTGTTACAATTAAAATTCTGATTTCAGACATCTTTTCTACGTGACCCAAAAATCTCTAATAACAAAGTAGTTTGTATATATAATCATTTTATCTTATTCCAAATGAAATATTTTTAAGAAGCTAAAAAAAATAATCGCTAAAAACTGGTGTACTAACCCTAGTAAGGAAAAATATATATCCCATATATGCGATAAAACTCTGATAAAAATAATTAGTTTTTATTTTAACTGAAATATTTTTTCCAAATTAAAATATTGTATCTTCTAAGTACATGTATTAATGAGAAAAAATTTGCTGTAATATGTGTATTATTTATGAATAAAAATTTCTTTTCCCGATTTCATTTTATGGCAAAAATAGGAAGAAATATACAATCTAAGCTGGTTTTAGTTGTTACAACAGTTTTTTCAATCAAAAATAACTTTCCTTATGAAGGAAAAAAGAAATTTAATTTATTAGAAAAACGTTATAAATATCAATATAGAACATGCATGATTTATGCAGTGAAAATACATGTTTTTATACAGAATATGTTTCAAAAATAGGTATGTAAAAATATTTCCTTATTTTCCATAGCAATGTCAATGTATTAATATTTTCATACACTTTTCTACATATTTTTCATAGTATAGAAATAATGAAAAGAACCTTCAAATTTGTACATGTCAGTTACCTGAAAATCATATTAATAGAAAATGTCATATTTAAATATGAATGTTTTTAATTGCAGTTAAGTAATATAAAAATTCTATTTATTAGAATAAAGGTTTATTTTAAAAATTAATTTAACATATAAATATATATACGTAATTTGCATTGAATTCAGTACATCATAAAGATAATATTTTATAAAAATGTGACATTGGTAAACCTGCAAAATTACTACAATGCGAAATGTAAAGAAATACTGCTAATGGTGGAAAACTAATGAATCATAGTAAATTTTACTACTTTCTTACTAAACAATAATGAAAAATTATTGAATTGATTATTCCAGAATGTTTTCATTCACTAAAAATAAATAATTAAACTTTAAATAATTATATGTCAATAGGAAATAAATTGAATGTTAAAACGATCCTTAAATGAATGCTTAAAGAGTCTGGCATCTTAAATAAATGACAAAAATAAATTAAACTACTAAACAAAAAAATAATGGTTAGATGTAACCATTAATTATTTTAATTATTTATTTTTGCAAAATGATATTTATTTAAGGAATATCTAGTGTTAAATTTAAAAATGCAAAAATTAAATTTCGTTGAAAGTAAAATAGCACATATTTCCATTAATTATTTCCTTGCATATTTCTATTAATCTTTTATCTTAAATATTTTTATTTTTTGTAGTGTAGCGTAAAGAATATAAATTAAGCTTCATACAACTTTATCAATTTTTGTAGAAGACGAATGAGAATTTATTCCGCCATTAGTGACTTTAATATTCATACGGAAAATTAGTATAACAATGAATCTATTAAAATATTATTTATCTTTAACGAGGTAATTTTGAATTTAATGAGTAAAACTCTGTTATTATTTAATGCATAAAATTTTTAATGCTTTCTTTGTGTACGGGATGATATATACAAAAAAGCTATAATGATGTTTTTTATATTTAAAATAAACATCTAAATATTATACATTAATAACTGTTTAGTTAAAATTAAATATTTCCTGGAATATAACACAAATTTATGACAAATAACGTTAAAAAAAAGTGATAATTTCAATTCTGTAACATGATATAACATTCATAACATTATTTTGCTTAGGTTTTAAGAATAGGTGTCTTCAATATATTCTGTAAATGACGCGCATTAAATTTAAAATTATCAGAAATTTTGCTATCATGATCATTATTAACACAAAGTTAATTTAAAATCAAATTTAGAAATAGGATGATTTTTCTTTTATTTCAAAACACTCACTTTTAAGTTAACTGAATTTTTGAACACAACGTCAATTTAAAACAAATTATAAAATTGTTATTGCCACAGTAAATGATGGTATTCATTAAAAAAAGATTCTGTATTACATAATACATGCATAGGAGAAACATTGAAGATAAAAAAAAAAGTATCAAATTCTAAATTTTCAATAAGCTGGTTTTTATATATTTAAGAGTTTTTTTTTTCAAATTGTCTCTGTTACAATCTCTCAATTCTCTTAAAATAAGGTTTAATTGAAATTTAATATACTAATTAAATAATTATTTATTTTTTTCCTGAAGATATTTTTCTCCAACTAGGATGCCAAAATGTTTCTTTTTTTAAAGATTTGGTGTATAAGAAAGCAATTGATAAATAATCTATATTCTTTTCCATAAAATATTCGAATTTGCTTTTGACCTTTTCCTAGCAATGAAGATCTATTTTTAATTTAATGATAAGAGTAAGGTGGTGAAGTATGATATAGAAAATTTGTACCTCTATCATATTTTATTATGCTCAAGCTTTCTATTCCTTTTCTTTTTAAAAATGTGTGAAAATTCTTGCAAAGTTTGCTCTGCATTTTTATACTTTTTAACGTAAAAGTTCTTCAGCACAAACAATAAAAAAAAGAAAAATTCTTTAGTCTTTTTTCCATGGAAAGAATTTCTTGTGTATATTGATTTTAGACATTATAGACTTTTTTAATGCCTTTTTCGCCTTAGTCATAATATGATATTTCAAGGAAAAATGCTTAAAAGAAATTTCTTTGAAAATAAAAGTATTGAAGATCCGTGATTTTTTTTATTTCTGTTTTTTTAGTTATCATGCATATGAGTAATTTGAAGTTTTTTGGAATTCATTATACCAGATATTAAGGGATAAGTTTCTAAGCTTTAGAGATTTGTCTTTTAAATTCTTAGTTTTATAAAAATGCACTTGGGATTGCCATAAAATGCATAGTGAATTGTTTAAAGAGATAAAAAATTTATCTCAGAGAAGATAATTCTGAAATCTGTTTAGATTGTGAAATTTATTCATGAATTTTTTTTTAAAATTCGTTTTATATCTATTTCTTTAACCTCAGTTGCAGTGTTATTCTAAGTAGTTTTTTAAAATTTAAAATTATTATGTTAAAAAATTTGTTAATATAGGTTTTTTTATGGGTTTTAATTGGAACATACATACATATGATTTGAAGCCAAAAAATTTGCTTCTTAATACATACTTTTAAATGATGTTTCAAAGCTAATATTTTTAGAAGAATATACTGAACTTATTTAACAACATAATTTCAAATTAATTATGATAATATAATCAAAATTCAGCTTAAACAAAATTTATTTTTGTTATTAATTTAAGTTAAATTTAATGTTATTTCTCTTATAACTCAGATTGAAAATATTATTTACATACCATCAATACCATAAAGAAATATGCATAGGATGAATTGAGATGTTTATTTAAAATAAATTTTTTAACATATTTTTAGAAAATTTAGCAATTTAAAATTCAAATAAAGTTATTCAGTCATCAAGGAAATATAAATGAACAATGTTATATCGTATTTTTGTATTAGTTTTAGTTTCACTTAGATTTATATTATAAAAATGTTTATTTATTGATACGCACTCTTCGATAATGATAAGATAATAATAACTTTTCGATAGTAATAATGATACCCATAAATCTGTATTAGCTCCTGGATAAATTCCTTTATGGTAAAAATTTAATATACATTTCTTATTTTCTTGAAAACGTACAAAAGGGTTAAAAATATTGTGAAGAATTATTTCCATGTCACTGTTTTTATTAAAATAACGTTGTAATAAAAAAGTAATTCTAAAGATATGCCTTAAGTTAAATTATATTGAATACTTTAAGTAAACTGGGCATCACAATGGAAAAATCATGAAAAAATAAATTAAACCTCTTGAATCGTAAGCTTTCTTAAAAATATAAATGAATGTACAAATCTCTCTGTGGATGTACTATAACAAAACAAATATCAACAGAGAAATAAATACATTCAAAACAATTTCATGTTCAGTAAATGATAAACTATGGAATTTCAATCATAAACTTTTAGGTAGGTTCACAAGTGAGAAAACTGTGGTTTATTATTTTGTTTTTGTACATCAAGTTTTCTATTTCATTGTCAACCTGAAAGATTACTTAAAATAATTGTGGCGGCAAACATTCGTTTTAGCGTGACAAATTCATTGAAATTGCATTCATATCCCAATTCATTTTACTCTCCTGCAAAATTTCTTCATTTTTCGATATTTTAAGCGTCTTTGCCTTATTAATCACTGCAGTAAAAATCTTCAATTCTGATATGCAAACTGAATTTCAATTGCTTTTCGCAGAAGATCTCTTTCAAATACAAATCTTTCTCACCACACAATGAAAATCCGTGAAAAGGAGGCGATACAGATGGAATAATGCCGATAAAGTGGAGAAGACTTTAATTACATTTCCACAGTTTAGCGGTTAAAGCAAATATTTTACTATTGCATTTTCCAGAAAATCTTCCAGGGTCACGAATTTGCCTCCCAATACTGTTTGCGTATTCTAATGAGTTCCAGGAAGAGAAATTCAGGAATGTGCTATTTTAGTCCAATATCCCTTACATAAGCCGTGTAACCTTTTCTAAGTGAGGAACTGGAAATCTAAGTAAATATAAAAGGGCATGGCCATCTTTCTTTTTATGTTCAAAAGAAATGTAATTCATACGCGTTCATCTTGAAAGTGCTTTTTGAATTATTTCTCTAAGAATTGAAAAGCATTGCTTGGAGAAATGGAAATGCAGGGAATTCTGATAAGGTGAATTGTGTATTTGAAGCTGGCATTTCGAAGGTAGTATTTTACAAGCTCAAACATGAGGGTATATAGAATTCATAATCTTGTTTAAAGTACATAAATTTTACGGAAGTAAGTCGAATGTTGGATATAGTTTGTTATTTTATATTTATTTTGTTTTCTTACATATCTGTGATGAAAAAATATTGCTTTTAAAGTAACATATGATTTTATTCCCATTGAAATATGAAATACAGAAACTTGTGTTTTATTTAGAAAATAATTTATACGTGATAATATTGCTTACAGAGGAGAAACAATTAAAATTTATGAATATATGTATATATATTATGGACATACATACATAATTATAAATACAAACTCACGTTTATAAGGTATCTTTAAAAACTAAGCTGTTTATGATAATAAAATATTTACTTTTTTAGACCATATATTACAATCAAACGCAAATATTAAACTAATGATTATACTAATAGGTAATAATTTCTGTTCGTAGAGAGTGAATAATAACTTATTTGAATAATTTATATCTGAAAAAACTTTACTGAAAAACTTTTAATGCTAAATCGGAATAAGTATTAATTTATTATTCTAATTTTAAATAGTCTTCATATATTTATTTCTCTCAGAATTAAAGTATTTTCATGCAGCAAAATGCTTATTTTATTTATAAAAAAGAATTTTTAAATAGTGTTTATGTAAATCTAAGTAGTTTTCTCATTTTCTTAACTGAAATGAAAACTTAAAGTATAATGTTTTCAGGAAATAATGTTATTTCTTTATAATTATTGTGTAAATCATTTTATAAATTCGAAAGATATATTGAAATAAGACAGAATTTTTGGCATTATATTTAACATGAGAGAGAGAGAGAGAGAGAGAGATTTTAATTATCCAAATATTTCTTAATAAAATCTGATTTAAATTTATGTTTAAGTTATTTTAATTATTATATCCTTATTTACGTGACTCCTTATGACTTACACTCAGTGATAATTTTTAAACACAAAAATAAATGTTTAAACACAGGTAATGAGATATACATTAATTTTTCATTTAATTATGCGTAAAATTTAATAAAACAGATAATCATGTCTGTTAATTTTATAATAATTAACTTTTAATATGATAATTATTAATTGCTACCTTCTTTTTACATAAACAGCTTGTCATATATTCTTAACAACTAATAATACATATATTCATGCATATAAAATTAGTGAACCATATAAACTTATTTATTATCTCCGTTTTGTTAAACATATTTTTGGCTAATTTGTTATTTTTGGTTTTAATCGTGTTTAAAAAATATTATTTAAACACGATTAATTCAGAGGATGATCAGGATATAAATTTCTCTTAAGATAGTTGTTTATATATGATTTCAACAACAGTATAAACCCAGTCTGGAAAATTTAATATTTATTTCGAATATTCTTAATTTTTCAGAAAATTTTAATTAAAAAAGATTTAATAAATATCTTTATAGCTTGCAATATATATATATATATATATATATATATATATATATATATATATATATATATATATATATATATATATATATATATATATAAAGCAATGCTGATCAGCTAATGTCTTCCACACATAAAATTTAAAGATAACAATCTTTCAAATGCCTGAGTTAAAAGCTTTTGATTAATTTAATTTTATCACGTCTCGAAATTTTAATTATGTTTTGATGAGTGTTTAAAATATTATTTATTCTCTGTAACAAGTTGCATCGATGCAAGGGAAAATATTTAATTAGTAAAAATATATTTAATATCAGAATCGCAAAATAATTACTATTTGAGACATGTTTAGAAGTGTGCTATATGAAAAAAGAAAAATACTATAGCACTGGTAATAATATAATTCAGACACACATATATCATCCCTAAACGCTTAGTATCGAAATTTATTTTTGAATAAACAATTATTTAATTCCCTAAACTCTGAATTTTTGAATACATCAGCAAAAATTTCTGAATGTTGAATATTTAATTTTACGAAGAAGTTAATGTATTAACGAGAAAAAGATTCTTATTATATAAATATTTTAAAATAGTTAGTACGATGACAGAATCGCATTCTGTATGACTTTCTTTTCTCATTTCCCTTTAGAAATCATCTTACCAAATCAAAATACTGTCCTATATAAAAAGAGAACAGCCAGCATCAGCAATGTTAATATACGTGTTAATGTATTTTTTAAATTGTTTTCCATATAATAACCATACAAGAAGAAAATATGTGTTTATTAAATATATATCTTAAAACATTGAAGTAAATAATGATGAGGAAATTTCACTTAATGTATTACATTTCACATCTGTACTTCTTAAAGGGCATAATAAATTTAAAGCTCTCTTTTTATACAATATTTAACTTTTAGTTTATAAATATTGGAACATTTAAGATATTGTTTTAATTAAAATGAAATTGAAAACACTTTAAAAAGAATTTTGGTTATGGGTTTCGACAGATTATTTTCTCTTAAATTAATCAAACATAATTTCTTATTAGCTTTTAGATTATAGATAGTAAAAGTAATATATCGTAATGTTTAATATCATGCAATTATTATAGAGTGGACAAAATAGTTTCTTAAAATATACCTCCCTACTTAACTACAGACATTTAAATGTATTAAGAAGAATTATCAGTTATTTTCTAAACAAATAGAATTTCAAAAATTAGTTTGAAAACCAACATTCACCGAACATATATTTAAATAAGTTGATAAATTTTTTTTAAAAAATATGAATTAAATTTTCTTAATTAAAATATATGATTTTGTGTACACATATATTTTTCATGTAAGCCCGTATTATATATGACATGTCAATCATTTTCTTCACAAAATCGGTGGCTTCAGATAATATAATATCATACAAAGTAACAAAACTTCATTGATATTCGGAAAAGCTAATGACTGCAGTATAGACATTCGTAAAATGGAAAAAAATCATATTTGATTAGTAAGTGTACATGAATTGCAAGTATTTGCTGTTATTTTTAATAAATAACCATGTACAAATTATATGGAATTTAACATTTTTACAGTAAATTTAATCAATTTAATGAAATAAATTATGTTTTTCAATGTGCATTATGTAGGGAAAAGAATCTGAAATGATTTTTATTCACATTCATATGATGAAAGAAGATTAAAGAGACAAAGATTATAGAGAAATAAGATTATATGACAACTGCCAAACAATTTGAAGGCTACAAATTGTTTGGCAGTTGTTAAATATAGTTGAGAAAACACACATAAAATAAATTTTCGACTGATATAGATTAATCCTTAAGGTATATATTATTACAAACATTTAAATTACATTTCTGAATGCATGAATATTTGACCCTGATTTATTAAGGACACAGAAAACTATTGATAAATATGAACGCAGAATTCGCTTATAGTTTAAGGAACATGATTGCATAGAAAATTAAAGCAGTAATTATGTATTTCAAAAAATTTACTATTTATTACTATGTGAATAGTACTATGTAATATGTACTATATTTATTACTATGTAATATGTACTTTCCAACATTTTGAGAAAATTCGCTATTATCTTAGTTTAGAAGATTCCTCAACTACTTATTAAATTTTAAAACATTCATAGAAATACATTATTACAGTTTTCATTTACAAATTAATAATTTTTCTTAGTTATATTTATTTTTGAAAAAAGTATATAAAGTAATTTAAGTAATTTTTCAGTAATTAATAAACTACAGAAAAACACTTCGAAGCTCATACTTGGTTTAAAGTGATTCTTTTATAACTAATGCTTGAAGTAATATTTCTGACATTTTATCTCCTTTATTTATGTTTTACAGCTTTCTAAATATGTCATTAATTTTAAAATGGCAACTTTTTAAATGAAGATATAGTAAATTTATATCTAAATGCATTTTTAAATTTGCCTTACTAAATATTCTCTTTCCTAATAATGCCTAACAATTTTCTTGAATAAGAACAAATTTTCAAACAGAATTCTAAAAGACATTCAAATTAAATAAAAAAGGCAATTTTATTGTTTCAATAATTGCTGAATAAAACTCTTTCAAGAAAAATTTCAGTATTTTAATCAAATTTTGTGTAGATACATTAGCATATCTTTTCCCTGTGTATTAAATGATAATGAATTAAACATGTCATTTAGTTATTTCAATCTAACTTTCCTTTTAAATAAGCTTAATGAATAATTAAAGCTAGAAATTTATTCAAAGAACAAAACAAATTAATTTACTTAGTTTACAGCATTTCTCTTGACTCCAAAAAACGAAATATTTCATTATTTTATACATTTCTACAATGTTTCTTTATGAAACTCCCAATATTGAGAACCGTATTTATCCACCGCTCGATATCAGAAAAGCATTTTCCCTTAATTGAACTTTCGTTTTTACTTATTGCTTTTTCTTAAATGAATTTTTTCATCTCACAATGCACTTGAAGGAATATTGATTTATTTTTCAAAAATTTGATTAAATAAGTGAATCTAGTGACTCTATGGATTACTTAAGAGCATTTGGTTAAAAATGGCTCGTATGATTTAGTATCTTATAATTTTTTTAAGTTATTAACTTAACTCTGTGAACTTGGTTCTACTCTGCATGATTCTAAATAAATATTTGTTTATCATGTTACTCTGAAATTATTATGTGCAATACAACTTTAATCAAAAATAAACTTTATTCTATTTTTTAAAATAATTCCAACACACATACTTGGGACATTTTGTTGAAACTTAGAGCCTTTCGAGTTTAAGACTATATTAGCATGATAGAAATTAAGTCAGTTCCCAGACAAGGACATAAATATTTTCCTAAAATATTTTCCTAAAATTTTTAATCAGATAATGTGATGATCAGAACTAAATATTTTATATGTAAGTAATTAATACTGAAATAAAGAATTTACAATTTATTGTCAAAATTGCACAAGAAATTGATATTTTAAAATTGCACAAATCATAGATATTCATGAAGTCTTATTAAATATAATTGTAAGAACTAGAAATAAGAACATTTTGTATTCTTATTGGGATAAAAAAGTTTTCGTTTTTGACAAAATAACAAATATTTTTCATATTTCCAAAATTAGGTCAAAAATTTAAATAGAAGATGAACTAATTTTAAATACCTATAAAAAATGTAATATTTATTCTCGATTAAATTTGTTCTATTTATTTAAAGTCAGAAAAAAATGAAAAGTTAATAAATGACATCAGAATATCGAACATCATTTGTAGCTTTGAAAGTAGGCTGCCAAAAAAAGCACAATATAATTAAAAAGTTATTCCACCGAACTGCAAATTTAGTCACATAATGTTTTTTAAGAAAGTTTCATTTCACTGAATTCTTCCAAGTTATATTTCGTTAGTAAGGAGCGCAGCACGATAACAGGATTGAGAATAACTGTACTTAAATCGTATATAGTTTCTAAATTTAAAATTTAATGTTACTGAAGAACAATAAGTTATATTTATAAATAATATTCAATGAATATTTTGAAATGTCTCTGTAATGTGTTTACACGATATTCCTCAAGATTTTTTTATGTGTTTTAATCAATATAGCTATATGATAGTTATATTTATATTCTATAACTATTCAATTCTCAAACATAAAAATAAAAATATTTATTATTTATTTTAATCAATACCTAAGTAAGTAACCAATATTGAATACATACATATATTTATGTATAAATTCACACACACATACATCACACACAAACACACACACACACAAATATATATATATATATATATATATATTATATATATATATATATATTATATATATATATATATATATATATATTATATATATATCTATATATATATATATATATATAATATATATATATATATATATATATATATATATATATATATATATATATATATCCACACATAATTTAAAATTACTATGCCATATAATTAAAAAGAAATAATAAATTCAATTAAATTAGTGATTTAGGATAAAATTAAGCTTCATATTAAATAAGCTGAACACTTTCATAATAACTTTACAAAAGACCTTTTTCACATTTCCCTGCAGACAGTTATCAACATTTAATTTAGTAATCCTAATCTAATTTAATTTTAACAAGTTATGGAAATTTTAATGCAAAAATGATAAACTAAGATTTTTTTATCGATATGAAATTTTTATTTTTCAAGAAACAAAGAATGTATACAAATTGTGCTGTGTATTTGAATAAATGGTGAGTAAGGAAAGCGAATATTTATACGCTTACCAATATTTTTAGAATACCAAAATGTCTTACAACAAAGTGTGTCTATATATTTGTCAACGAGTTAGCTGATTTACACAAAAAATTACTGTAATAATGAATTAGTTTGCTGCAACGTTAACGTTATACATGAAAATAAACCTAATGAATACTGTAAAAAACATTTTTAAGGTGAAATTCAATTATACAGCAATTGTCATTCTCTAAGAATCTTATTATTTTTCTGGAAATCTAGTATTGCCGTTCCTTTGTTTCAACCTTTTTATTAATTTTTATAACAAAAATTAAATTTTTCCAGAAGTCTATACATGTAAACAATATACTTATACACAAATTTGTTAATACTTTGTGATTTCTCTTTACACTAGATTTTTTTAAAAAAAATCTTTTCGTACTCTTACATTGCTAAGAGTATGATTGAAAAGTGTGGAAATACTCTTGATTTCTATAATTCTGAAAATTTATTTACAAATAATATGAAGAAACATGCTAATCTTCTATCTGCAGATTAGCAATTAGTTAACAAGAAATGTCGTTTTACTAAATCAGCATTTTCAATTTACTATAAGGGTTTTCGAATTCACAAAAAGAGGATTTTGTGTGTGTCTATCAAAAACATCTCTGGGATATCCAAACATCAAGAACTTATTGATTTAAATAAATATTTTATACACGAAGTTTTCAATTTTATTACTGTTTAATTCATACATTCCTATCCAATTTTAATTTAAAATTTACTTATGATTATTGAATATTAATATGTTTGAGTTTGTAAACACATAAAAAAATTTTCGAGTACTTTGCTTCTTTATCTGCTATATATTTTGTGACACATTTAGTTTTGTGATAAATCTTTCTGCATCCAACATAAAATTGATAAGTTTAAAAGTAAAGCCTGATGGTGAATTCAAATGGAAGTCATCTTCAAGAAAGAGTCTAAAATTATAAAAGATATTAGTGTAGTTTTGGTCGACATTTCCCCTTCTTTCTTCGCCTATGCAACTCCCACTTTTTGACAGTTCCCTCCTTTACGCAAATGTGTCCATTACAGTTCTTATACTTCAAGATTTTCATTTTCATTTGACTTTTTTTCTGGATCCTCAGAATTCTCTTTCGTTGAAAGGGAAAGCGTTTCAATTCCTTGGAGTACAGTTTTTTTTTTTTTCAAAAAAGTACATTTATTTTCAGTTCCAACATTTTTTTTATGGAAATGAAGTGCTTCAGTGTAGCACTTTTATGTACAGATAAGCTGTTTTTTGCTACTCAGAAGTGTGAAACAAAATCGCCTTGAAATCCTGCATTATTAAAATCTATGATGAAAGATGAATACAGGAAATATATTTGTTGTTGTTTTTCTGGTATATAGACTCCCCAGATTTATAGAATTGATGTTTCAAAGCTAATGTTTAAGAAATGTTCACAAAATCAAAAGAAGTTTTTGAGTTTCCTCTTTACCAACCTAGTTGAAGTTCACGTTTATTTGCAAATTTAATTTGATTGCTAATCTTAAATATATTTTATTTAAGTATTTAGATGGGTATCAAAATTTCGACTTAATATTTTATTTAGTATTAAACTTAATTCAACTTAATATTAAATTAATTTATGAATAGTATGATTTGAATTATTTAACGAAATTCATATTGTGAATATTAATAACTTAAAATACTCTTTTTTTCGATTCAAATGACCTGATCTGATAAATTTATGAATCATATTAAAATAATCATAAATAAAAAGTCTGTTAAAATAAAATAACAAATTATTTGAATTCTCATTTGAATTATGGAAAGAAATATTATCATCTATGTAAAACAGGCTTCAGTATGGTTTGGCATAATATATTGAAATTGGCTTAAAAGGATATAAAATTTAATATTCTTCATTTATGTTTCATTTCTATTTTGTTGTATAATTTTTTATTTCTCTTTGAGTAAAGAAATAGAAAAGTAATAAGAGTGAAAGACATATTTTTAATGATCAAAAAATCGCTAGTCAAAAAGGGATAAACATTTTATAAAAATTATATTTGAAATGGAACAAAATTATCCATTTTCTTCAATTGATTAACTAAATTAAGCTAATTTATAAATTTTTGGAAGAATAAGCAAATTTCAAAGAACAATGTTTTTGATATTTTTGTAGTATTTTGTACAGGATAAACTTGAAAAATATGATAAAAATTTTCGTTGTTTGATTTATTGTGACAAAACTTAGTTAATTTTCAATATAACATAATATTTTCAAATAAATAACATCAAATTAAAACAATTTTTTCTTTTAAAAAGTTTAATAGATGTTTTTGTTTGAAAATTATTAACTTCATTTAGAATAAAAAAAAATTACTAACAACGATTTTTTTAACACACAAGTAAAAGTTAATCAGTATGAGTAAATTATGTATTAAATTTGTCTAAAATGGATGGTTTCATTATTTTTATCTACAAATATATTACAATGTTTATTTCAAAATGTTTTTAAAGCTATGATTGAATTATGTTCATGATAGGAGCTTATAAAAATAAGAAGTTTAGAATTGATTATTGAAGTTTGATAAGAATTATTTGGATGGTTAAATGCAAAAATAATTTAGAAACATTATATTGATAATTTTTATCATCCATAAGTTATATTCTATGTAGGTCCTGTAAAGTTGAATTTCATAAGCAGTTCTTTTGTAGCTAAAAATATTTTAATAATATTTTTTGCTAACGAATATAATTAATTAATATAAAAATTAACGAATATAATAAATTAATATAAAAAAACTGAATATAAAAGATATATATATATATATATCTTTTATATTCAGTTTTTATATTAATTTATTGTATTCAACTTCTTATATTCATTAAACATGGCTCATCTGTTTAAAATTAATTTATATATCACTGGTTTTCTACTAAATTTAAATTGCTGCATCCCTGTAAATAATCACATCATAATAATCCTAATTACTCTTATCAGTTGTAAAATTAAAATTTAATAGTAAATTTCATTTAGGAACACTGAAAACTTACATTTAAAATTAATTTTATAGAAAAGATAAATTAAACTGATTCATCACGTTATTAAAACTAATCCATCTTACATTTATTTCAATTTTCCTTATTTTGTTCATTTCAATTTTCCTTATTCTTTTAAATTAGCTTATATCTTTTTCTGTAAATACCAAGAAAATTTATTTAAATTTTTAAATTAAATTTAAGAAATGCTTAATTTTTCAAAATTTGGTATAATTTATTGAACAAATTAGTATATGTTTCATTAAGTTAATTCCTCGTTCCACAATTTAGCGCATAAAGGAAAAATGCATTAAATTATTAAATGGTAAATGTATTAAATTTATTGAATATGAATAAACTAATCCTTTTGAGATAAATTAAGATATACCTTTAATAAAATGAAAATCTTGTCACTTTATGAGAAAAAAAGCATCAGTTGCAAATAATAAAATAAATTTTTGGGTAATTATTTATTAACAACAAGTTTTATTATGTGATTACTAAAATAATACAAAATATGTGTTTTATATTCTTACTATAGTGATAATTTGAAATAAAAAACATTTTAAATCAATATGCTATATATATATATATATATATATATATATATATATATATATATATATATATATATATATATATAAGAGGTAATGTTTGACCTCATATTGTGGTTTTAAAAGGTTTTCTTCAGATTATATCAATAGTACAAACGTTATCAAATGTTAGAGTCATTTTTTTTATCTGTAAAAGCTGTTGAATCTTAAATAAAGGAAAAATTAAACGATTAAAATTATAAATGAATGAACGTTCACTTTGCTTTTATAAGCACAATTAAATTTTAATTTGATTTATATATTTATGTTTTGTGTTTATAGTGGGATTTTATTTAATTAAGCTTGAAATTTTCTAAGACTAAACAATGAAATAAACTTTAAATTATTAAATGTCAAATAAACAAAAACAATTATAATATTGATTTCTGGTATTATTATTGGTATTATATTCTACATATTCCAGGCAATATGACAAAAATTGCATTTCTCACTGCTTTTCTCAGCTTTGGTAATAACTAAAGCACAGAAAACCAATAAATGAATTTATTGATGGACATTATCGTTTATTATATTTAAAATTTCTAACATTAAGAAATTCGAACATAAAGAAATTTAGAAAATTGCTAATGAAGTTTACTTTACAGAATTAATTCCATTATTAGTGTAAATCAACATTATGCTTCCTTTCATCCTAAAGTGAAAATTTAAATTAATTCCACCAGGAAATTGCTAACATGTTGTCGTTTATTCCGTTGAAGGATGCAAACAAATACCACCACAAGTCCAAAAGTAAAATTAATGAAAAGGGAAAATAAGGTAAAACTCATCGATCGTACGAAATCAATTATTTGTGAATTTCATTTAGAGGTTGGGGGAGGTGAAAAGAGAGAAAGAATGTTCGATAATGGGGATCCTTGATGTTAATCTTGAAAGACTCTTTAGAACCTCATTTTCCTCCCAGTGACCTATCTTCTTTTTTAAAGTTAATTACTAACAAAAAATATAACAAAAATGGAACAAATTTTACTTTCTTCAGCCATAGAAATGAATATTTCTGGTCGAACCTTCATTAATAGAAGGGTCTCTAAAATTTGTCCTTTTTTTTCAAATTTACTTTCCTTTATGAACATTAGCTTTTTCAGAAAGGTCGCCTTTGATGAAAAGGAACATCTTTATTCTTTGCTAACGTTTTCAGAGATAAGATTTATTTAGCCATTTTATCAAAGAATTTATTTTTTGAATCAACATCTTTTATAAGATTTCGTGAAGTAAAATCTTCAAAGAATGGGTAAAACTTCAAACTTTTTCTATGTATTATCAAAATCAATTTCTTTTGAACTTCACTTCTAATTTGGTGAGTTTTAAGTCAAGCGAGTCTGAGTTAAAAAATTCAGGAATTTTAGGTCTATATATTAAGGATAAACAAAAAATATAACTAGTTAAAAGGGGACAAATATCTCTAATTATTGATGGCATAAAATTAGGTAATAAAGTCATAATTAATCTTTTTGCTTTAATGTTAATCGGTAAAATTTTTAAAACGTGGTACAAAAAATTTTAATTTCTTAAGGAAGTTAATATATATATTTTGAAAATAAAAGTATAATTCGCAAATTTAATGATTTTGGTCAAGTGATTAAGTTAAACAAATTTATGAAGTTTTACAAACTTTTATGTCTGAAATAGATTTCTTATAACATTACTTCATAAAAATAAGTTTTAATCTGGAAATTCGTATAAGTTACCTGGAAAACCATATGAAAAAATGTAAATGATAATATATTAATTTTCATTAATATAATCACAGCTGTTATCATTTAATAATCATTGCATTCATATTTCTAATTAATAATATTAACAAAATATACTTGCATTTAATATATTAATGTTAATATTAATTTAATAATTAATATTAACATTTAACGAATAGTAAAATCAGTAGTAGGAAAGATATAAGTCACATAATTTGATAGATATAAGTTTATATAGAGAAAAAAAAGAATCATTTATATTTTACATACTTAATTATTATTATATACTTAAATCATCATATTATAAAAACTCGTATCAAGTATAATAAAAATATTAAAAAATTAGTGTCTGTTAATTGTAACAAAAATATATAATATTACCAGTTAATATTCATAGTTTTCTGACTTGCATATTGAATTTTTTGCGAGATATTATTTCTGTAGAAATTAACGTCATTTTATTTATGTTTTTATCTTTTTTCTTATTGTGTAGTATAATAGAAATTCTCTCAAGAAAAATTTGTAGAATAAAACTTTTTTTATTATAAAAATTGATGCTTTATAGAAAATTAAAATATTTTTATAGTTTTACAACTTCTATCGTAAGAATATTATAATCAAATTTAAACAGTACATATTTTTAAACCGAATAGTTTTTTTTACTAGTAATCACTTTATAATAATTTCACCAATGATTTCTTTGCACTCTAACAATATATAATTATTACACATTGTTTTTTTTTCATTATATTATATATAATTTCTTATTTAATTAGTTCAGTTTTGTCCCATTTGAAATAATGACCCATTGCTGCAATTAAGCATAATCACAACCAAATACACATTAATAAATTGCAAATCTGTAATTTAAGTTATATGAAATTTTTAAACATAAATTAAAATATGTTTATATTAGTTTTATAAGCATAAAAGATGTACTGCATTGTTAAAATTTAATATAAAATGTAAATATTTGTGGGAATTAAACTAAGAATGTAATATTTTTATTTCCTTTTGCGTTACTTTATATTCCAATATATTTCAAATTTTTATTTAAATGCATATAATCTCATTCGGAATCAAAATATGATAAGTCATATCATGCACTGAACAGTAGGAAAGAATATTTAAGCCAAAATTTATTGATGATCCTAGAAAGTATAATATTGTGTTTTAACTATTATACAGGCATGTAACAGTTACAATTGAAAATTCAAAGTAAAATAAAGAAATGTGATTTTAACTTATATTTTATAAACTAAATTTTTTTAAAAAAATGTAGTTCTATTCAATTTTATAGTTCAGAATATTGTAAGAATTTAGATTTATTACTTATTCATTCATTCGTTTTCAGTATTCTTCCGGCGTTTATGGATTCTTTAGAAGTTAAATCTTTTAAGGCTATTTTCCTTTTCCCATTTTTCTCTGACCAGCATCCGGCTGTATACTATAGAAAGTATCAAAGACAAAATTGAATATTTTCAAGTTCACTGATATTAAACTTGGTTGATAAATATATTTATACTCCTTCAAACAGAACATGACACGAAAAGTTTAGAATTTCCAGTTTTCAATTGATTTTTTGCAGAATATAGAAGGTGATTCAGCTAGAATTAATGTATTAAAGTAAAATATGACTTCAGAATTTGAATAAAAATGTGTGCAATCACATTTTTCTTAGTAGTTAAATTCCATTAAGAATTAGAATAGGTCTTAACATTTTAAAATAATTTTATGTCCCATAAAAATATTGCTGAAAGCTTAGAGCCTGGTTCTTTAAAAAAACCAGTAGCTTTTCTGTAATACTATATACATGCGTATAAAGTGCTTGGTAAGAATTGTTTTTATTGATATTTGGTCTTTATATGAAAAAAAATCATCAAACAGAATTATAAAAACTTTGCTTACATAGTTGTAATTAAATATGTTTGCATGTATTAATGCGTTAGTTATTTATTTCCTCAACCATTTTTCAAAACTAGTCCTAATTATCGAATTTTAATGAATATTTACAAGAAGAAGCTTATTACTATACATAAAACTACAAGTAGAACCTTGGAATTTTTCATTCAATGTAAAAAATTAAATGTGTTAATGAAAGTTATAATGTAAGTATGCATGTTACATACAAAGCAATTTATGACATTGATATTTTTTAAAAACATATGGAATTAAATATATATATATATATAACTTTATATTTATCCAAGTAAATTTCATTCTAAATTATTAACAAGTATTTTTCCTAATACATGTATGCATTTATAAAAATAGAATAACGATTTCAAATTTGTAGACATGTTGTCAAAATAATAGTAATAGTACAGTGAATAGAATATTTATTGTAAAATGTTAACATGTGTTTTAAGGTTACTATATATCTTGTTAAGGTATATTTTGTGAAGTACAGCAAAAAATAAGCGGAGAAAAAACATATACAAAGCAACATGTAGATAAAATTAACTTTCAACCAATACCTAATTTCTTGGTAATACAAATGAGCATATTAATAATTTATGTGGATAAAAACTGATTTGATTTCTTTTATTGCATGCATAAGAAAATATTTTATTAAATTCAAAGAAAATATTAATGAAAGTTAAAATTTATTCAAAATATTTATTTCAATCATCAGCTAAATTCTAATTAAAATGTGATTTCTCAGTAATATATTTTAGGCTCTCTTTTTATTAATATTTTATTTGAAAAGCTGTATTTCTCAGAATAACTCAAATTATAAAACCCTATAGCATATTTTAAGTAAAATATTAATAAATTAAATATTTTTTACTTATTTAATATTATTAAATATTTATATTATATACTTAATTTACTTAAATTATTTATTATTATTATTAAAATATTTATATTATATACTTATATTTCATTCGTTTCAAGAAGAATACAATGATTTTACATGACATCCCGTAACTATTTAAATGCTTCATAAATTTTTAAAAATGTTTTTTAAGGGAATTTTTGAAATAAATTTGTCTAAGTTTCCTAAATTTTCCAGCAATGTTAAAATAAAATGAGAAAATTATGAGATTAAAATTTTGTATTGTTTCTCCATTGTTTAAAAACTAAACATTTTAAAAGTATTTGCTTTTAAAAATTGAGATTGCAATATGCAGAGTTTTTAGTAATAAGTTTATTAATGATAGTAAACTTATTTACATACAATAAATATAAATTGAGGAAATTTTTTACCAAATATTACACGCGAATCACTTATTGAATCAATTCATGAGAAATGTGTTAACAACAAAATAATTTCAAGAAATATTTTGATTTTAGTAAAGGTTTATTTTTCGTTTTTACATATTTTTGTATTTGATAATTCATTTACAATAAATATGTTTCATATGTGTCGTGAAGGAACAAATGATACATGTTTAATAAAATTACATATCACTTCTAGGTAAAATACCAAAATGCTTGCTGAATACTTTGAGTTCTGAATATTTCTTTACAGAACTAATATAAAATAATAAAATTCTTACTATTTTTTCACATTTAATGCTTATTCTTATTTTCAATTTATTACTCAGGACTTACTTTTAATTTTTCATGCTACTCAGATTATGAAAACTTTGCTGTTTATTTCTCTTACCAGTTTATACAAAGTTTATCAAGGGCACTGAACCTCATGAATAACAATATTTCTCAAATATATAACATTTTCAATTTCTTATTAAGACTAAGGTAACTTACCTTTATTCATACTTTTATATATGCTCATCTTTTTCATAAATCTTAAAAACACTATAAAACCATGTAATGCAATATACGACAAATGATATTTGTGAATAAATAAAAATAAGAAACTAACTTTCAGTAACACAATATAGAATTACCATTAAACATTTAATTTTATGTTTCAATAATATTTAAATTTTTTATGAAAAACGTATCCTTAAGCAAATTAAAAAATTAACTCAACTCAATTTAAAATAAAAAGTATCTCATATGAAATGATATTAATTTCGCATAAAGAATAGACTTGAAGATAATATCGGAAGTAAGAATTTTTTGTGATTTAATCCAAATATGCATTGAAAGGAAATTTTGAAACATCTTATAACATTTATCTGTTTAAAAGAAGAAACTTGTTCAATAACAACTTGAACAAAATTTTCAAAAGTGTTAAGAGTAATGCAACTAAAATTATTTATTAATCAAATATTTTAATAAAAGTATTCAAAATTGAAATGATGCAACTTCTTATGTTTATTTTAAACATTACAGTTTAGATTTTTACAGTGAACATAAATTATAGGCATTTGATAATACAACGATTTTTAAAAGTATAGTTTTTTCAATTACTCTCATCATTAAAATTTTTCTAGTACTTTTCGCTAATGTGTATATATATATATATATATACTATTATAAAGTTAATTCAAGCATTCAGTTGTCTAATGATTTAAAATCAAAGCTTCAAGTTTCTAATTTTAACATAAAATTTTAATCTATAAATTCTATAAACTCATCATGTTTATCTTAATATTTTATACAATGAATTATTAGCATTTGATTTCTTTATAGTAGTTAACTACAAAAATAAATAATTATTATAAATGTCGAATTCCGTATAATAAAGTGGTGTTAAGAGAGTGTGAAACAAAGCATACAAAATTATGCATCATATATTTTTAGATACAGTATATTGATTTAAAATCAAAGTTTCAAGTTTCTAATTTTAACATAAAATTTTAACCTATAAATTCTATTAACTCATCATGTTTATCTTAATATTTTATACAATGAATTATTAGCATTTGATTTCTTTATAGTAGTTAACTACAAAAATAAATAATTATTATAAATGTCGAATTCCGTGTAATAAAGTGGTGTTAAGAGAGTGTGAAACAAAGCATACAAAATTATGCATCATATATTTTTAGATACAGTATATTGATTTAAAATCAAAGTTTCAAGTTTCTAATTTTAACATAAAATTTTAACCTATAAATTCTATTAACTCATCATGTTTATCTTAATATTTTATACAATGAATTATTAGCATTTGATTTCTTTATAGTAGTTAACTACAAAAATAAATAATTATTATAAATGTCGAATTCCGTGTAATAAAGTGGTGTTAAGAGAGTGTGAAACAAAGCATACAAAATTATGCATCATATATTTTTAGATACAGTATATTGATTTAAAATCAAAGTTTCAAGTTTCTAATTTTAACATAAAATTTTAACCTATAAATTCTATTAACTCATCATGTTTATCTTAATATTTTATACAATGAATTATTAGCATTTGATTTCTTTATAGTAGTTAACTACAAAAATAAATAATTATTATAAATGTCGAATTCCGTGTAATAAAGTGGTGTTAAGAGAGTGTGAAACAAAGCATACAAAATTATGCATCATATATTTTTAGATACAGTATATTGATTTAAAATCAAAGTTTCAAGTTTCTAATTTTAACATAAAATTTTAATCTATAAATTCTATAAACTCATCATGTTTATCTTAATATTTTATACAATGAATTATTAGTATTTGATTTCTTTATAGTAGTTAACTACAAAAATAAATAATTATTATAAATGTCGAATTCCGTGTAATAAAGTGGTGTTAAGAGAGTGTGAAACAAAGCATACAAAATTATGCATCATATATTTTTAGATACAGTATATTGATAAAAATAAAACATAATATAATTTTATGGATTATTTATTTTAAAAAGATTAAGTGTAACTGTTAAAACCTTTCTTTTATCGAACACGGTACTTTGTACTGTACTTAGAGTCTGAATCTTTATTGGTGTACTTATATATATCAGGATTTTTTCTTTACCTTTAAATATAATTCTATTTTAAGAAGAGTATTAATTTTAAAATTTCATTTATCCATTCTTTTCGATTCATTGATCACCAGCATTCAGAATTCAAAACCGAAATTTACAAAATATTTTTGGTGAAACTTTTCTAAACCATGTACATATTTTAAATTATCAGAATACTTCTTAAAATAAATACGACGCATAAAATTGTAAGAAATACATAGTAAATATGCAAATAAAATACATCACAAATTAATTTCCTTTAAACTTTTCATAAGTAAATATTTAATAAAGCAAATCTTTATTTAGTCCTCTGTTAAACCGTCATGAAATACAAATGTATTCATATTAAATGTAAATTCCAAGCAAAGCATTCAAGAATTTTCTGCGAAGCATTAATATAAAGCACTTCAAAGAATTCAAGATAATCTTATTTCAAAGGTTGAATTCGAATAAATTGATGATGAAATACAAGCATTAAAGTAGAATTTTCCCAAAATCACTATATTTTAATTCTGCATTTCTAATAATTTATATGATAGCTTGTTCATAAGGGAATTAACTCTTCTAATGAAATCAATTTGCAAATCTTTAACAATACTTTTTAAAAGAATGATACATCTTGCATTTGTTAATTATTTGTCAAAATTTCCTCTGAGTTAGGTAATTGAAATAGATTAATGAAAGAGAATAAAATTTTACTTTAAATTAATCGGATTGAAATATATATTAATCATTTAAATGAAAAATGAGTATCATTCACTTAGTAATTAATAACTTCCAACTATTATCCTTCCAATGATAGCTACTTAACTAAAAAGTAAAAGATAACTTAGATTTTGTGGAAAAATTCGTAAAATTCGCTCTTCGAAACAATTATGAATGAGTCTTTCCTAAAATTAACGAAATAAATTATAAACTATGTAATTTATCCAAAAGTTGACAGAACTTCAAGGTTATTGTCTTAAAATTAAGAAAATATAATTATACTAGGTAAATATGGTATTATTTATTTGAGTATAATTTATACATATTTCTTTATGAAAATAAAAAATCCTTCTTGATGTAATATTTATTAATTCAAAAACTTAAAATGGATTTTTAGTTTAACATATTTTCTAATTATTATATTTATTATAATTAATGTTACTATTAATTTCTATAATACTATAATATTGTTAAATGCATTTAAATGGAAGTTATTTGAGGAAAATATTTTTAATAGTGCCCACATGCACACACATAGATATAATATATATATATATATATATATATATATATATATATATATATATATATATATATATATATATATATATATATATATATATATATATATAGTGCATATGTATACAAGTATTTCTGATACTTTAAATTATATTTTCTTTCACTTACCTCACTTTTGGCATAAATCCTTTCAAATGAATAATGAATATTGAGGTAAATAATTATGTGAGATGAGTCATTTTATTTCAAAAGTGGCTGTACATTATTTTTCGTAATATTTTTGATATGGTGGTTATACATTCACAGATTTTAAACATGATAAGGTTTTAATAACTGAAAAATTTATTTAAGACTTCTTCTATGAGACTCAATAACAATAACTCATGAAATTACTTTACACGCTTTTTTTTTTACAGAAATCGCTTAGGGAATGATCCTATTATTGTAACAGATACAATTTCAGATATGATTTTAATAGCAATTAAAGACAACAACATTGAGAACGTAAGTTTAATTCGCAATTAAACCTTTAGAATCCATGATGCAGAATATAAAAACCTTAATTGTAAAAAGAATAATTCATTAAATTACTATTTTCTAATACAACATACTTTATTGTTAAGGAAGAATATACAGCAAATTTTTGAGAGGCCTCTATTGAAATTAAACGACTCACGCTTCCTACCTTATCTCCTGCAATATTGCTGCTATCAAAATTGCATCAAAGTACAGATTTAATGAAAAATTCTTGAATTATTATGTCAAAATTAACAGAAATTTTAAAATATTAGCTTTACTAAACTTTAAACTCTATATCCTATTTTATAGATTCTTATAATTATAGTGAAGATAATTTTTTTTGAAATGTCAGTCATGGTATCATCTGCCTGACAATAAAGTTTTAATGAAATGAACCTAAAAGTTTAATGATAAATACATCTAGATTTGATTTTAATTTATAAAATGCTACAAAACACATTTAACTTCCTATTGTGCAATCTTAAACGTTTCAATCACTGTCCTTTTTAACATAACTTGAAAAATTGACTAAAAACTATTTAAAGGAATAAACAAATAATAAATTGTAACTATAGTTCCAATAAATTTAAAACAGTTGCTTAATAAAAGGCATGATTCATTTTATGTCTCATTTCGAATGGTATTCCAAATTATAACTTCAAAAGCAGTAGACTTTCAGCTCGAATCTTTCTGAAAACAATATTCTATACCAGTATGAATGAATTCATCTTGAATAAATGAATACTACTTTTTCATGCAAGCGCTATGAAACATTGTTTCAATGCAGAGTATTCTGATAACAGCAGACAGGAATTCCTAATTCACGCTTATCTTCTCAGTAACATGTCACACACAGAGACAGTTGGATTAGAGGATTGATAACACCTCTTTATGCTGTAGTCTTTTCAAACATCATTCCTCTTATAATTTCTGTTATAGGTCCCACAATTGTACAGATTTTATCACGAATTTGAAATACAAAAGTTTAAGAAATATTTGACGGTTCCTATTTTTAATGGTTCTTTGAATTCAAGGATAAATAAATAGTCAAGTACAATCACTCAATGCGTAAAAACAAAACGATATGCATTTTGAAAGTCTGATATGTGTCAAATAGTATAAGTATCACTGCAGAAAATTTGGGGACCAAAACAAACTTTTCGATAAAATAAAATCAATTGGAGAAAAGAAGTTTCAAGAAAGTTAATCAACCATTTTATTGAATTCTTAGTTGATTTTGACATGATTGAAGTACTTTTAAAACATTCGACTAAATTCATGAAAAGTTAACAACTTACCTGAAACCATACTTCATTACTTAAATGAAGAATGAAACATAAATATTATCAAAAAATTGCCTTTAAGATAGTATAATAAAATGTTAAATTTTCAAGGTACAGAATTTGATTTCTATTCTGAATAAATGAACTGAACAAAAAATATTTCGTTTAAATAAATAAAGTTGCAAAATGATTTGGAGCACAAAATTCATATTAAAGTTATGCATAATAGAAAACTGTTTGTAACGCGCGCGCGCATAGCATAAGTCATTTAAATGTAAATGATTCTTAATAAAATTCTGAAATTTCTAGTAATGTTTACAATTTTAGCAAAATAATAAAAAAAAAATCTGGTATGATTGAAAGAGTTTATGTTTTTTATTTTGATGTTATTTCCTGTATACTACAACTTCTTTTGGCGTCATGAATCCTCATTATTAGAGCAGAGGTAATTTTAAAGAAATATTTCTAAACAGTGGCAGGGTATTAATTATATGAAGATGGAACACATATTAAATTGTGAAGTCCGGACAGTGATATTTTTCTAATAGCAGAGGCAAACATTTTGAAATGAAGAGAAACTAATGATGAAAATTGTAATGTTGCACATTTATGTATAAAAGAAGTACATTATGGATTATTGGTGCAAAGGTCTGAAGTAAAATATTAAGAAAATTATCTGTGACCTTATTAATCAATAGTAATGCTCTAAACCTGAAATTCAATTTACTAATATGGTATAATGGTTAGTTTTTACTTCCCTATTTCATCCTTTTTGATACAGTAAAGATATAATACAGTACACACACACACACACACACACACACACACACACACACACACACACACACACACACACACACACACGCACACACACATCATAAATATATATACTATATTTCGCACTTTTCAAATATGTCTGATATTGGTCTTTGAATATTTTTTCTTAAATTGCATACAGGACAATTCCCACTCAATAACTTATACTCAATAACTCATATGACATAACTCAATAACTCAATTTTCCCACTCAATAACTGATATGACATGTATGTAACCAATATATAGGTCATTTGGGCTTCAAATCTAAATTTACAAAGAAAGGCAAATAAAATGCTGTAAACTCTATAAATATTGACATCAAAATAAGTTCTGGGTTTCATTTCTTGCTTGATGTGTTGAAAATCCAAGGTCTTTATTTTTAATGCACTGTATTTTAAAATCTCGTAATTAAAATAAATACAAATATATATTTCATATAAGAATTTTACTACATTATATCATAAAAATAAGTTCAAAATCAAACAAAATCAAGGAAGCAAAATAAATTATTTATATTGTTATGTGCCTAATTATTTGAGTAATGTCATGCCTGACTGAATTTTTTTTTTAATTTCAAGATAAGCAATAACTAATTAATTTCTATACATTACATAGTTTAATAGTGAGCAGTTGCTTAGTAATATTATAATGACTGATTTTCGTTACTTTTATTAAAAGCACATTGAAAATTATTTGAGTTTGAAATTAATAAGTAATTGGAGAGTATGTAAGATTTTCATTAGTAAGACCTTATATACGACAAAGACTTTTGAATCTATTTAGAGAAAGCTGTGGATCACACATACTAGTTTCTGTAAACTAATAAGGGAAATTAGTTTGCGCAAGGTCGATTAACTTGTTATTTGAAGTATGAAATTTCACAATGAAACTAGTTTTGTATAATCCCAATTATGAAGAATTTAAGATAAAACATTGAATTATAAGTAATTTTATTACTAGAAAAATATATTCCCTAATATTAATTAGGTTGGTTGATCAATACTTTTAATGTTTTCATTTATCCTAATTAAGAAGACTAGATGATTTTAGCAAGAATATCTAACTTAAAAATGTCAAAAATAAAGTGGAATTCTATACGTGAATTTTGTTAATAAAACTCCCTAAAAGTACTCAGTATCACATTTCTTAAGAATAAAAATAATCAAACACTGAAAAAATTATATAACTATAAATTTACATCACTTTACTATTTATTTTTAGTCAATAATTCAATTTATCACCTATAAAATGTAAATTATAAGAAAAATGTATATTGAATTATTGAAATTCGATACTTAGATTATACTATATTAGAAACATAATGTAGAAATAGTTTATAAGTGTTCTTTAATTAAAAATAACATTCACATATACACGTATTTTCCAATATAAGAACCAAAAAATTCATTTAAAGCAAAATTGCATAGACTTTAGATGTAAAAATCAATAAATATTACAACAGAAAAAAAACTTGTGGAAAATAGAGATATTTTAGATGTGATGTAGACTAAATGAGTTGTTTCTAATTTAATTAAGAGTGTAAATAATAAGAGAACAAAGTTTATTGTATTCCATAGAGACCCCATCTCATTTAATTCACTAAAAGAGCTGTTAATCTTAAAATCATTTGAAACTTCTCTTCAATATCTTTCATCGATTATCCTAAAAGGTTCATTGGAAGTAGCGAAAAAGTACCAAAGAAAATTTAAGAAATTGTGAAATATAGTTGGTTGATGACGACAAAAATCTGAAATCAATACTCACTGACTTAGAGGTCAGCTACAAACTTTAGCATAAGAATTTTTGCGATAAACATTAAAAGGATTTTATTTTAATTAAAAATAGTAAATTTACCAACATTGTTAAATGACAATAAAACATAGTTTTCAAATACTCATAAAAATTTTAAAATAAGATATAATTTTTATTCAGTAGATGTTTCAAATTATTTTTTAGTTGTAAAACTCGGAAATTTTTAATAGAATCATAAGAGAGAGAAACATACATATACAATATTAAATATAAAAGACGTTATACATATTGAGCAAAATTAGATTTTGAATTTGAAGTTTGCTAATACATCGGCTGCAGATTTGTGTGAATAATATTAAATATGTACTTCAAAAATATTCAAATTAAAAATTCTAAAAAAAAATTAAATTATTGATATTACATTATTAAAATTTATTGTATTTAAGTTTGTTTATTCAAATTTTATTTAATTTATACCAAATGATAATTAAAACAATTAATAATTAAAACTTAGTGAATTTAATTGTAGATTTTAATTAGAGGTGTTGCTTGATTTGTGATTTTGTCAGTATATCTTATCTGGCTATAAGCATTTCCTTATTATCAAAAAAAATTTTATTTTGTAATATGTAATTTAAATTTTAAATAAAATTTAAAATTTAAGAGTGATAAATTATTTAAATTTCTTATTTAAAACAACATATACATTCAAGTATAATTAAATATCCACTTAAATAATTTATTTTCCAACCATTGGTAAATTATTTTTACCTCATGATTTACATCTAATTTACTCCCATTGATATTTTTTAGACGTTTTTCCTCCTAATATTGTTAGAAACCATCTATAAATTGTAAGCCGTTGTTCTTTTTTCTTTTAAAATCTCTCTGACGCTTGACAATTTAAAATTGAAAATCCATTTATTGTCCACATGATGGAAGATTTTTAGTCCCAAGTTTAAAACAACTAAGCAAACTTCGTTGTTTGAAATGCAGAAACAAATATATTCTTCTTTTTGAAAACTGATAAATGACGTTGAAACAGTTGATGTCTGAAGGACTAATTGCTTTTCTGAGCACAAATATTTAACGTCTCGTGAGGAAACAGGGACATTTTGAAGATGAAGAAATATTAGGACACACATCCGAAATGAGCCATAAAGTTAGACTTTATGAGGTATGCTCATAAAGGAACTTTTTTTTTTAACGTCGAAAATTATTTTTCTTCCTTTTGCCAAAAATGAAGCGTCAAATTTTTGTTCTAAGTCTAGCAAAAATGTAAATTCCTTATTAGCATTGACAACAGGTTTCAAATACATTTTAACTTCATTTTTATATCCAAAACTACTTTAATTTTACGTAATAAAGTTGAGTCAGTTATGAATATTTTGGATTTTCATTTTTGAAAAATAATATATTTAATAATCTGAACTGAATTCCAGACGAAAAACCAAAAAATAATGGCACTTCCTGCAAAATCTAAAAGTTAAACTATTCATTATTGAATATTTAGAACAAATGAAATTTGATTAGTAATTATTTTGAGTTCATAATTTCTCGTTAATCAACCAAATATATTTCATAAACTGTAACAACTTTTTAAAGTAAATCGGAAAAAAGATATTTCTATGGTAGAAATTCTCCTTTAATGGAAAAATAAAAAAATTCAGAAATTTTTATGAAATATGTAGTATATAATAAAAGTATGATAATTCTAAACTTAAATTCAAATTATAACTAAATGAATTTTCGCTGCTTTAATGAATTTTCAATATAATATCATGAGAAAAAAAAAGAAAATATGAAACATTTTAATACTCTTACATTTATTAATATTAGAATTTTAGACAGTAGATTCTAAATTTGTTTTCAATGGTGTGAGAAATTAGATGATAAAAACAATAAAAATGTTACTACTGCATTAATGCATGAAACAATTTATTGAGATATTATTTGTGATGTGTTTCAGTTTTATTTTAATAGAAATAAAGTCTGTCCAATTTTTTATACATTTTTATTTTTAAAATAGTAATTTTCATCTAAAATATTTTAAATTTTATGTTTATAAAAGTGCTTAAATAAATGATCAAATCTTTAATAATGATCATTGCTAAACATGATACCATACTTTCTTTTATCACAGGACTTATCAAAGTAAGTTTAGTAATTCATTCAGGAAAATGTTCTAGTGTTTTCTCTTTCTTTTTCTGTAACTCACCCGCATTGGAAACATTCTCTTATTATAAGGATTTACTCTCCGTTGTGTTACTGTGTTGTGCGTTTTATCAATAATTCTTTCCAACGTATGTCAGTGGCTCCTTTGGTAGTTGTCCCAATCTTTTTATCTAGGCGTGTTTATTACAAATTGACTTAGTTGGTCTGGTTTCATTGCTTCTGTTAGATCCCATTCAAAGCTTATAGGAAAATCTTGAACGATAAACATTTTCTCATCCAAGTTTTATTTGTTGCTTAATGGTCTAAAAGAATTCCCCTTAGATTTTGCAGTTGATGTGTCATTTGAGATGCATGGTACATAATTTATTTTTAGTAGATAAAGCAAATATTGCTTAAGTCAGAATTTTTTCATGTTAAACGCTTCTTTCTAGTACAATTATAAATCCTAATAAGGAATTTTTTTCCATTTTAATTTATGTAAGTGTAAAAAAAGATAATTCAAAAAATCAATTTTTCTAAATGTATAAGCTTCATAGGAGTCTGAAATCAATATATTATCAAATTTCAAATGAAGAAAATATTTTAAGTAAATGCACTATAATACAAGTTTAGGAAATTATTAGCCTTAAATCATTAATTATAAAAGGAATTTTTAAAATTTGAATTCTTTTATAAACGTCATCCAATTTAAATAAAACCTTCGTAAGATACCAAAGAAGGATTATAAAGGTCACATAATAATTAATTCCATATTCTAGGGATAAATAAAGTTAATTGTCTTCCACTAAATTAGCAAAAGAATTTCTATACAAAGTTGATATCAATTTAATCTCTCCGAAGTAATTTTGAAAGTTCCTATGAATCATTCAAAAAAGATAGCTTATTAGAAAAATGAGACTCTTTTAATGGAAGTAAAAATTTTCCCAACTAAATTTGTAGTTTTTGAGCTATAGCACCTGTATTCAAATCATTCCAAAAAAAGTCTATTTTGCATAATAACCAGCACAATATAAAGAAAAGAGAATATTTTAAGTTCAGTGCTGAATACATTAAAAGTAATTAGTCACTAAAAATGACTATTTTTTCCATAAGTATATAAAATGAGTGTAAATTTAGAATTTTAATTTGACTCTTCTTCTATTACTTTAGAGACCGGTGGAATTTTACATACTTCGAGAATCTTTTGTAATCAGGAACAAGATCTTAAGACTTCACCCAAATGGTTTAAGCAAATAAGAATCTACGAACATTTATCCCTTTTGTCTCTCATTATGCAAATTGAGGCGGGGGTTGCCAATCCATTTTTAAAGAAGACACTTTTTGAAATTCAGAAAAAAAAATCTTTAAGAATTAAAGCGGAGTCCTTCGGTTCTCAAAGTATCTGCAATTAATAGCATAAAAACCTGCAGGAAAAACGGGAAAATGAAGGAATGGAATTTTAATTCATTTATCCAAAGAAAGAAAGAACTATTTTGGGAAAACTTTTAGTGATTGAAAATGAGAAGGGGGCAAAGCTTTAATAACTTTTAAGGGCTCATTGCAGTTTTCTTACATGAAAGGGTTTCTTTACTCCTAAATAATTTCAATTTTTATTTCATCACATTTCCTGGCATGATATTAATTTCTAATAATCGGTTATGTGGTTTTATCTAACATTTTTAAAATTAAAATTTGTTAATGATTAAAAATTGATTTTTATTTTTAGACATCTAATTTTGTTCCCTTTTTGTTTCCCTCTACTCAAAATATTGATTTCACTTCAAACTTTAGAGTAATTTTGTGACAAAATTAAATAAAATGATTATTTAAAAAATATTTGTATATTTTTCGAAAAAGTTTAGTTATTTAGCATACTTTCAATTTAAATAATTTTATATACTAGAATAGTTAAAATCACAGCTATATGTAACTAAAGAATCCAAAACTTTTTGATTTATCATTGCAACATATATTATTTATATTAAGAAGAAGAAAAATTATATGAATAAATTATTTAAATACTTAAAAATATTATTCTTTGAACTATAAAAAATTAGTTGGATCCTCAGATACTGTCAAATTAATGAGGCTAAAATACATGAAGGTGTCTGACAAATAGTTTAACTGACTTTTCTAATGTAGTGCAGACATTCTAGAAGTAATCAAGTTCCGGATAGTTGCATGCTATAACCAGTGTTGATTACTATGAATCATCAGTAACATTATGTTCTAAAGATTATATGAAAGAATTTGGTAGTTGAAAATTATAATAATCTACATAAATGTTTCAATTTCTTTTAGCAATGTATATGAATGATGGATTGTATATCATCATGAGAACTTATTTAAGCATCTACTTAAATAAAATATAGTATTTTAATCAAATGACGCCAAGTGTTTGATTTATAAACGGTTTGGTATATTTTTCACGAAACATGATTTTACATAGTTAACATAGTTAAGAATTTTCAGTGTTGTTGAGATTTCTTCCAAAATTACGAATGAATTGGTATCATTAACTCAACAAAACATTAATAATTTTTAAGTTTCAATAAAGGATATATCCATCTTACACATTTAGTATATATACTTCTCTTAAATTATTACAATATTACTTTCCAAATATTTTTAGAACTTTCAGTTATAATATATATATATTATATATATATATATATATATATATATATATATATCATATATATATATATATATATATATATATATATATATATATATATATATATTATATATATATATATATATATATATATATAGCATATACGCGTATATATATGTATTAATAAACATTTTTATCACTTTAAATAAGAAAATATATTTAACATTTTATAATAATTAATTAAAATATCATACTTAAAATTCAAAACTATGCCACAATTAAAATTAACATGCCATGTTTAAAATATAATTATGAAAAAGGCATCATTGAATCTCTGAGTATATATATTTTCAATTTTAAACATATATAAATAATTTTCTGCTAAACATTTGTTTTTAAATTCTGTATGTAAAAATATATAATTAATTTACTAAGCTTAGGCACTTTGAAATTAAATGTAATTGCACAATAAAAAATGGGAAGGTCTTTTTTAAAACAATTATTTATTTTGAGTAGCAGTTTTAATAAAGTTAAAAAATTATGTATTTCACTTTATGCATATCATTCTAAATTTTTAAAAATATATTTTAGGAATGAAGCTATTTCATTTACTTCCTTGTTTATTCTGAGAATATTTTTATTCTAAATAAAAATCTTTTTAAGTAATATAGCAGCACGAAAAAGTTAGAAAAATATGTTTAATGTTATTTTAATGCCTCATAACTGTCATCATTAAAATCTATGGATTTTAAATAAGCTATATAACACAAGATTCTTGCACAAGTTATTTGCGAAAAGAGTTTTTATGAGACTACCTGCAAACTTTATATCTCTCAAATATTGGAAAACATTAGGAATGCTCAAAATTATATTGTTTGATTTCATAAAAAGGTTTTTCGTGTAGCACCTATTTCCTGAAAGATTAACTGAACTATGACAAATGCATGCAAAGAACACATAAATTGGTGCCAAGAACACGCTTTATTTTATAAAAAGGAGTAAAAATTCGTTCATAAAGAATGAACGAATAAATTTTGAAAGCAAATTAGGTCTTTAAAATCTCCAATATTTACAGCTTTTTTTTTTATAGAACATATTATTTCACTCACAAGTTATAAAGTTTCGGGCGCAAAAGGGAAATCATGTATAAATATAATCAAATACAATCACGCTCGTTTTTAATCATTTTACTTAAAACATATTTGGTGAAAGAATTTTCAAACTTTCAGCTTCTAAAATGTTCTCTGTATTTCTAATCTAATAAACAAAGTGTTTATGAAAATATTTTATGAACGCATATAAACTTACCGTTTTTTCCCTTTATAAATGAATTTATACAGTTTTACATCTCTTCATAAGAACACTTCGCAATTATTTAACCTCATAAGATTTCTTGATATAAAATTTTAATGATATTAGCATATTTCTTCTATATCTGGAAGTCTACATAAATAAAAAGACATATAGGATTTTTTAAATGGGCTATGTGTTAAAAATATATTTTTAACTATATAAATAGGCAAAAAGATAAATATGTATATATTTTCTTAAATAAAAATAAGAAAAAATATTTAAATCTATTTTTTAATTTTTTAAAATCATTCAAACTAAATGAACTCATGATGTGTTTTTCATCCCACTGATTTTTAAGTTGTTTATATGCGTTTCTTTTTTATTTTTCCTCATTCGTGCACGAAGGATTTGATAATTTTATAAGCTTTTGACATCATATTTAAAACATCTTTCTAAGAGGAACTAATGTAAAATAATTTCTCTTTCCACATAACAACACAAATATATGTAAATATTTTTCTAACATTTTATTCCAAATAACTGCAGCATCAAATATTCGAAGAATAACAAAAACATTATTCTTATGTTTTGATTGCAGCATTTTCGGAGAATTTACTTTAAAATATGCTTAATCATCCCTAGAATTTCACCTAACTTCTTTTACTTTTATCCTAAATCATTTTTGAAATGTGATGTAGAAAGATTTGTTCATAAGAAAATTGAGTGATTTTTTTTATTCTTCATGAAAAATTGAGAACGAAGAATTCTGAGCACATATTTAAATTTAAGATTAAAACTGTTGCCAAGAATAAACTTCATACTGTCTTTTTTAAATAAAAAAATAAGATTGAATCCCAGTTTGTTCAACAAAACTAAAATGGTTCCATTGAAAGAAACGAATAGTTTAGAGTAAAGGCATAAAAACTTTAAGAAAACTTGTCTTAAAGCCATTATAACAAATGAAAAAGAGATAAAAAAACACCACAGATAAAGGATGGAGCATAAAACAAATAAAGATATCATAGTGAACAATAGAGAAAAACTCATTTTTTTGTCTTCGTATAAAAGAAAAACTTGACTTAAAAATATATCTGTTGGATAAGGGAAATTGTTTGGCTTAAATGGGTAGAAAAGATGCAATTTTAAGCAAAAGAATCATATGACATGTTTTCTGCACTTCAATTTAAATATGAAATGTTAGTTCCTCAAGATGTATAAAGAATATTTTAAGGTCAAATACTACTTTTTTATATTTATGCTTCTTCTTTTATCAATATTTGTCTTACTTTTAACATGCGTGTTATTATTTTACACAGAAAGAAAATAATTTTGCTATATCTATAAGGAATGTATGCTAATTGAATAAATAATAATTTTTTTTCAACATTAATAGAAGTCAACTAACTTTATAATATTATAACGATATTAAATATTTTTGATTTCTTGCCTATAACATGTGCTTTTTCAAATATTATTAAGTTTAACGATTTAATATAAATTTTTCTAAGAAGAAAAACAATTCAAATTATATATTTGAATTATTTCTTCAAATAAAATGCTTTTCCCACACTGTGAACATAGTGCACTGATAAATTTTAATTAAAAAATTTTATTTCCTTCTATTATCATATTCCAATTGTGACTTATTTATTATAACTTCTTATGTAAAATTAAGGTAACTTATGAAAATACTCATTTTTAAAACAAAGAACTATACAATTATACCATATATAGAGCTCAGATAATTTTCTTTATCCAATATGTATTCATTTGGAATTTCATTGAAGTAATAAGAACAGAAAAAATACCTTTAAAAAGTAAAATCCCCATGAGATAAATAATAACATAAAATATTTAAAGCATCCTTAAGATATTTATAGCTAATTATTGGGCTTAAATTAATTGTCTGTAGCTTCAGTTAATGAGTGCATTAACTCATAATTAGTGACTTAGTAATGTGTTGTTTAGATTTTTCGCTAGCTAGAGTAGCAGATAATTGCTACCAGTAATCAAATTGTTTCCCCTTGATGAGGCTCATTCATCATTTGAACATACTTCTGCATTAGACGAGGATCATTAACTGAAGGAAGACTCCAAGCTGTCACTTGCTTTAAGTATTAAATATCGAATAGACCAATATTGATGGAGAGATTTAGTGATCTCTCATTCGATAACGCTGGTGTCAACGCATGAAAGAGAGAGAATATTTCATAATCCCTATGTAAGATTGGGAAATAAATAAGACCACCAGACCAAAGCATACAATAGGCGTAAAGAAAATGGTCGACTGACGGCCACTAGATTTGTTACCGTTCCGCCTTAAGATCTTTTATTTGACAGACTCGCTGAAGGGCAATTTATCAGAGCCCGTTTTCTGCAAGAAGTTAGAAGACAGGTAATATTTTCTCACCAAATGTCGCACGATCTTTAAGTGGTCGTTCCTTAAGAACAGGGCTTAGATTTATAAGAACAGTTTCCTAGATAGGGGTTGGAAGAAAAAACTTTCCAAACTTTTCATAAAAACCAGCTTTTGAATGTCGATACTCATATTGTAATAAATGAGACCAAAGAAAAATTAATTGTTTGAAGAATCAGTGTGTGCAAGTGTGTAACTCTTTGCTTCGATACAATAGCATGTTTGGGATCTTTCATCAATAAATGTTGTTACTTGCTTAGTACAGAATTAGGATTTTTTAAGAGTTGTGTCTTCAGTCTGTAATTTAAATTACTACTTCAGTTTTAAAATACTGTTAACGTTTATAATCTAAAAACATTGTAAGCACACCGTAAACGTTCATAACATACTTTTCTTAGTGTAAAAGCTTAATGTCTTTATATGGGTTTTATATTATTTACCTTACAATTTTATATTATTTGCAAAATTTAAAATTATGAGAATATATAAATAAAACACACACACACACATAGTTTTTTTAATGAATACGTTATTACTAGTATGAATATTAAGAAAATATATTTTATTTTCAATTTTAATAGTAAAATATAAAACAGATATTAAAAAAATCATTGGGACAAAAATTTAAATATTTCGCTCTTACATTTCATTTAGAAACAGATGGTAACGAAATTAGAATTTGAAATCTCAATTTTATAACGCGCTCTTTAGAATTCAACATTCTAACAATGAAAAAAAGGTAGGCAAATACTTGAATTTCAAAGTTTGAGAAAAGGATAAAGTACATAAACTTTAAAAATGTTAAATCAAATATTCAGAGAATTCATTTTATTATAAGAACATTTAGATGATAAAACGTATATAGGGGGATCTCAAAAGATTAATGAAACACAAAAATGTCTTTTTTGTTTCATCGATTAATATTACCTATTATATATATGATTTAATAATAATATCTATAAGGGAATATATATATATGTTGTTGAATTCAAAGGTAAGAGAAAATTTCTATTTTTATAAAATGTATAGATATTTTTTTTCAAAGATAATAAAGCCATATCCCATAAAATATTATAACAACTTGAAACGTAGATTGGCATGTGTGGATTTTGTTTTAATAAATATTTTATAGCCCTTTGATTTAAATAACTTATAAAAAAGGGTGAATGCATAACAAATGAGTGACATTTTACGTTGTATTCCGAAATACCTGAGAGAAAATTGCACACACAGACACACACAAACACACACACACACACACACACAGAGACACACACAAACACACACACACACACAGAGACACACACAAACACACACACACACACAGACACACACAAACACACACACACACACAGACACACACAAACACACACACACACAGACACACACAAACACACACACAGACACACACAGACACACACAAACACACACACAGACACACACACACATATATACACACACACAGATTTTCAAATAATATATATTTACTTTCACAAGAAATATGTACATAAGATAAGATTAAAATCTCCCTCTTTATTTATTTAGTATGTGTTCATTTCAATATACAGAAGCAAGCACATGAAAATATGTACGGTAATATTGAATCTATAAAATTTTAAACTGATATTTTTTCTAGTATATAGTAACATTTCTGTAAATTATTTCAAAAATAACTTTGGGCTTTGTGCTATACTATTTTAGATATATATTATAAACGCATGATATTAATTTTCAAACTATTTATATTAGTATATATATATATATATATAAAGCAGAAAGATATAAAACCTTCTGTTCCTGTGTGAGTTTTGATACTCAGACTAATATTGAAACGTATAAAGTTATTTGAAGGATATAAATAAATGATATAGCCTGTGTAATATTTAAATAAAATATATATATATATATATATATATATATATATATATATATATATATATATATATATATACATATATATATATATATATATATATATATATATATATATATATATATATATATATATATATATATATAAACTCTCTGAATTCATTTATTACCTAAATAATGAAGAAGGAAAGAAGTGAAATGAAAAATAAAAAACTAAGCTGTAAAATTTCATTGGTTTTTATAGTTTTTAAAGCGAAAGAGGCAGAATTTGCTATAAATATGAAAACAAAGCAGGGTATGCAATTATATATATATGTTTAGTATAATTTATCGAAATAAAATAATTAGTAAAGGTTGTTAATAGAAAATACGCTGTAACTTATAGAAACTGTAGAACTTTGTTTGCTTAGTCAGATGTTAATAAAAACTAATTTCAAAATCTTAAACTAGTTACAGTGAATTCTTTTCTTTATCAGTTATCGATAATAGTATTCTACAAACGCTTTTATTATATTTGTATATAATTCTCTCTACTTATATAAGAACATAATTAAATTTCTCTAGAAAAATAATTATTTGACATTTTTATTTTCAGATCAATATCTTCAAATGCCATACGCCTTCTCTAGTGGTCAGAGAGCTTGACTGCGGATAGGGAGGTCCTGGGTTCGAATCTCGATTCGGGCATGGATGTACTTTCTCTCACTATCTATCCTGTATTTGTCCTTTCTGTGTACGAATAAGGTGTGAATGGTTGCTTATCCAACAAACAGGTCCTTATGGCATGTGTGTACTGAAGGAGTCGGAATCTACACCAAGCATGGTTCGGTATGAAAAAGTGGAGCAGCGCACCCCATGTTGTCAGCCTAGCTGGCACAAGACAAAAAAACATTTTCAATTTGATGTGAATTTAGTTTAATTAGCAAGGCTTAACTTTATCAATTACCTATATATAGTTTCTTTGTAGATTTTATATTGTTTAAAACTATTTTGCAAATAAATATTATTATAAATGAATCATTTTGCTTACTTTCACTTAATTTTAAAAAGCAAACTTCACTAAACTTAAAAAGTAATATTTATATTTTCATATTTATTTAATAAAGGAAATGGTTGTGATACTTGTAATTATTGGTAACTGCAGAAAAATAACTTTATGAATGAAATAAATTTTAGCAAATTTTATTTTTTAATGGAATACATAACGAGGCTAAAAGTAATTTAATATCATCATCACAGATTTTTAAGTAAATTAAGGATTCTTTATTGAAACTTTGTTTCTTTGCTAAATAAGAAATAAAGAAAAACACATCATTTGAAATAATTTTAGAAATCTGATCTCTGATGAAAATTTTAATTTTATGATCTTAGTGAATACTAAAAAGTAATTCAAACTACTTCAAGTCGGAATGTGTTGAATAGTTTATTCATTTTACTAAGCCAAATTGAAAATATGAGCCTTTTATCTACTTTGTGATAATCAAATATATTTATGAGTGATAATCAAATATATTTATGAGTGATAATCAAATATTTTTATAAAAATATCTTACGCATCGTTACCAATAAGCATTTCCGAGAGAAAGCCCTATCAATTCATGGGAAAATATTAGGAGTAGTATGAATGATGATTGGTAGACTTTGTTAGTTCACTTTACATTTATACATCCAATTGTCTAAATTGTATTGATATATTTTGAATAATTTCAGTCTCACCATTTTATTTGGAAGTGAAAATGATCATTTTTATTATTCGTGGATTAAAAGTTTGAATTTATTTTTAATTTTAAAAAATGGTATAAATAAATATTTAACAAACATGATTCAATAACCAAATAAAGTAATCAATATTAACTGTAAAATTAAAGCTAGTAATTAATTTGAATTGAAAAATAATTAAATAGACTCTATAATATAAAAATCAACGTGTCAAGAAGAATTTATCCGATTTAAAATTTTGTATGCATAAATATTTTGACCAAGTATGCAAATGACTGAAATTTGGTGTCCAATAAATGAATAGTGCTATCTACAGAGCAACAGAACTATGCATACAGCAAATGTACATAAGGAGTTGTACTTGAACTGTTAAACATTTCCTTTGGAATGCTGCTTAAAATACCCTTCAACGACTGAAAAAATAGCTCTCTGCAGGATTCCAGATCATTATGAGCAAATGTCAACGTTTTAATGAGGTCTTATCATTAGATTGAAAGTGGTAGGTTAGGCAATCCGGAGAATCTCTCATCATATGGGCCGAAGAGATGCAGCAATTAGAAGATGCTGGGTGGGCAATAGCAGATTTCGACATCTTGATGGTAGCGGTAGACCAAAAGCCACAACAAATTGGAGGAGACAGAGTATTGTCAGATCAACTGTCACAAAATTTCATTCATCGCTATCAGTCTTCGGACTCGTGACCTGCACATGAGTGTCCACTAAAGTTATTCACAGACGGCTGACAGAGCAAACTCTAAGCGCATAACGACTGTTAAGACACCTAATACTCACGACTGCACTCTGTTGAATCAAGCCGTGTTTGTTTAAGGTGTCGTTCTTATTATCGGAATGTAGTGATCTTAAATCAAGGTTTAACTGAAGAGATCCATCTGTTCACTAAAGGTGGCTGAGGCACGTTAAATATGTCGTGATCTCAATGTCCTCCAAGTGAAATAATACCTCTTATTATATCATGCCAAGTTTATCATCTTATTATATCATGGAAGTCTTCTACATGATCCCTGGTTTAAAATCATAATGACTCCATCCGTCTGATTCTATCTAACTGTTAGAGCCGAACTCAGGACGAAACACAGATAAATATGCTGGTGCAACAAAACAATACTGTCATGTCAGATTACAATAGTGCTTGTTTCTATCAGGCTGGAATGATACTGAATGAGGACGTATAGTCTTTAGCGATGAATCTCGCATCGAACTGCGTCTTTACGATCATCTGTAACGTGTTTGGAGACGCCCAGGGCAGCACGCCAACCCTGCTTTCACTATTTCATGCAGCAGAGGCCCTCTCTGATAGACGAACCCTTTTAGTCGTCATTAGAGGCTCACTTACATCACAGGGGTACGTCGACGAGAGTTTGAGACCTATTTTGCTATCCTTCCTTTTGTAGTACCGAGTTATTTTTTTCTGCAAGATGATGACATACCACATACAGCACGTGTTGCTATGAATTGTCTTACAGATCTTGAAACGCTTCCTTTACCAGCCAGTGCACTAGAACTCCCTTCAATCAAGAGTGTCTGTGATTCGATGGCAAGGGATATATCATGGAAACATTGATGATATAGCCCAACAACTGGAGCAAATTTGGCACGAAATACAACTGGAAACCACCCGAGGGCTTTATCTGTCAATGAAAAGCTGTGTGACTGCTTGGATCTTGTGATCAACACCTTATTGAGCTCGTTAATTTGTAGCAACGTAACTTGGAAATAAACCTTTCAATTATTCAGAATTTTTAATCAGCTTAAATTTTACATATTATCTTTTTACTCACTAATTTTTGTATTTATAGGATTATTTTTCTAGGTGTTTCAATTTTTGTAACAAAGTGTATTAGCAGAAATATCTTTTTAAGCTTAAAATATGATGAGAAATTTCTAGAATTATTTTAGATTTAAAATAACTTAATCTTTTTAATTTACTGAAAATTCCTATTTTGTATTAATTTTATTAGATTCTTGATTTAGAATAATAACAATAAAAATAATACGGCTTATAATTTATTTATTTTGAATTTTGAAAAATACCCAGTTGAAACAAATGTATGAATATATTTTTGAAAAATTTCAAGAATAATTTGCAATTTTTTATGTTTGCACTGAATTAATTACATTAATATATATTTATATTTTTATTTTTAAACTGCAAATATAAATTTATAGTTTTGTTTCTCAAATAATTTTAATTCATATGCATTTGCATTTCACATTTATTTTCATCAAAGATGAAAAATTTTAATGTTTTGAAAAATGATTCTACACAAGTATTTGGAACTTCGTTTAATTTCATAATTTAATATCTGTATGAGAAATAAAATGTATAAATCATTATACTATCATTATCTTATGATAATCAATTCAACCCAGTCTTATTTTGCTGTAAGCTGTACTTGAAGTGCAATTTCTAAATGTTAATAGTACTATCTGAAATTATATTAATTTAAATAGGAAACTTATATGATCTTATTAATTTTTTTTTCTTATGCTCTTTTGTGATCCTACAAAGAAATTTATAGGAAAGAGATTAAAAAGATAAATAATGTAAATAAATTAAGTGCAAACAATTAAATCACAATTGAAGCACTGATTTTATGATAAACAATTTTTATGTGCTATTGAGTTAGATGCATATATTAATGCCAAATGTGTAATTTGTTGATATCGTATTGACATAAATACTGTGATGTGAAATACACTGAACTCAATGAAAATGAAATCATTTATGAAATTTATGAAATCAATAATTTATGAAAATGATAGTATTTTCTTTAGTTATGCATATCTTACAAGATTTATTTTTTGATTAAATGCCAGGGAATTAATATCTTGATATCATGGCTCATCCACAAATCCAAAAAATGTAAGAATAAATTCCACGATAACACTAATAGAAGTGATTTCACTGATAATTACTTAGATTTATACAAGTATAAGTTCCACACATAACATACATCCATTACCGTAAATCTTTTTTGAGTAAGTAACCAGCTAACTCCCTCGTGAGATTTCATTTTCTTCTTTAATCTCTTGCAGTAATTTAAAGTTCATTCTACATAATCTTACCTTCTGGTATCATTACAGATGAAGTAAGCTTTTATTCTTGAGAAATGGTTCAGCAAAGAATAACCATTTCTAAGTCCATAACTAATGATCGTAATACTTTCAACAGACTGGCAGAAAGCCAGTTTACGGAACCATCACAAATTCGATGGCGTGATTAAAAATTTCAAAAAGAGAGGCAACTTACGTCTCCCAATGACGTTATCTTGCTAGTGGAATGAACAGTCTGGGATCAACGTACGATTCCACAAAAGAGGCCTATTGTTTATCCAAAACACTCCCTTAAGTACAAGCCATTGGTGAAGAGGTGTCAATAAATATTCCTTCCCTTACAATGGGGAGCCATCTGCATTATCGATATTTGCTATCAACTTGATTAGTGCATAAATTAACTCCTTTGGTGCACCATTCATTAATAATTATATCACACAATCTCAATATTAGAAAATGATTATTCAACTCGCTCTTGTTTTGGATTTTGAAGTTGAATCACTGAGTTGGTGACGTGCAATAAATGAGTATGAAAGTTAAAAGCGTATAACCTTCACAAAATGAGATTTTCGAGAAGACATTCATTAACCTCATTAGTTGGTACTGTATTATTTTCTAGAATGAATGAATTCAGATTATCTACTGCATTTGAATACTTTCTATCACTTCAAATTCCTTAAATAACGCCATTAAATACTTTCCCGCAACTTATTATGAACGCTAACAACGTAAGTACGCTAACAATGTACGAATTTGCATGTAGAGAATTAAGCAGTTGCATGTAATAAAAATCAACCAAAAGAGAGTATTTGGGTGTATTAATACAAATGAATGATTATTGATTAAAAAATAACACAGTATAATTATTGAGTATATATCATGTTCATTAAGAGGATCATAATATTTAAAAATAACAACTATTTGGCATATAACAGAAATAAACTCATGGAATTTGTTACATGAATTATTTGTCATTATTCTTTTGAAACTATTTTTAAGTTTATAGGATGTGTAGACAAACCCAATCAGTTTAACAAAGCTAATTATATATGTTACATTCTAAATTCTAAAGAAAGAGAATCAGATACTCAACAAACTAAAACACCTAGACATTAATTGGGTTTTCTTTGCTGAAAACTCTTCATGTATTGATGAAATGGCATTTTGTTCATGCTGAATATTAAATAAAATAATTAAAAACAAAATACTTCCTTCTAGTATTCTAAATAATATTTTGGGAGTGATTCGAAAATGACGTAACCGGTTCGGTTATTACTGTTATGAAATTTTTAAAACATAATAGTGTTCTATATACATTTAACATTCCTAAAAGAATAGACTTATCGTATGTTTTTCTCAAGCACTCACTTTCGATAACTTCATAATGAAGTTAATTGATAAAAATTTAGTACATATATTTATTGGCTGATAAAATAAGAAGGAAATTTTTGATTTTAGAACAATAGCAATCATGAAATCAAACCATGAATGAAAGACGCTTTCAAATAATCACTTGAGCATTATCTTGTTAGATTTGAAGAAATAAGTACATCCCTTGCATTACATATAACGTCGACATATAATATGTTAGATGTATTATATGTATTATCATATATTTACCGATGCGCGCGCGCTTTAATTTAAAAACACAAATGTATTTCAGTTGAATCATCAGTGCTAATTTCTAGGTGTACTTGTACTATTTTACCAACCTTCATTCTTCGATTTTTTTATCTCTAGATGAACTGAATAGTTTAAGGACATAGTGTACTTAGAATTTAACTGAGAAAATAGTAAATAACAGTACCAAAACTTTAATTTTTAAGAACATTTATATATAGCATGAATCATTTCATCAGTAGAAATGAAGCATCCATTTAAATAATTTTATTACAAAAAAATTAAAGGTAAATCAGAGCACAGCTTCCAAAAAAAAATTAAGAGAATTAAGAAATTTACTTTTAATGCATTGACCCTTCACTTTTGGGAGCAAAATTCATCCTAGAGAAAGAAATCAAAACAATTCAAAAGCAAAAAATCCACTTTATTATGCAAACTTAAGTGAAAAAATTTCAAATTAGACCGCATACACAGGTCTTTAAAAAAATAAAAAATACAAAAAAAGCTTTTTAAACTTTAGTTTTTGTATAATAAGGATTTTTTAAATTTATAATTAATTAATATATTAATAAATACTTAATTTTTCTGCTGTAAAAATATTTATTAGAAATTGCTTCAGGTTTGACTCTTTTGTGCTAGTGAATTAGTGGATCTTTTGATCTAGTGAATTAGTAACTCTTTTTGGCAAGTGAACTAGTGAGAGTTTTGTGCTATGAAACGTATTTATTACACTTTAAATTTCCTTATCGCATTTAAAAATCATATAAAAGATATAAATATTATAAAGTTTAGCAGTGTAAAAAATTTTCTAGAACGATTTAAATTTTTTTTAGATCTTGCACGTAAATAGCTTTTAACTATATTAAAATAATACTGACTTTCATGCAGATTTGGTACAAAGTAATCTAAGAAATAATAGCAAAAATTTGTTGCTTTTTTAATATGAATTTTCCAAATACTACCAAAGGTAAAGATTAAAAAAATGCATATTATAAGAAAAGAATACTTATAACTACCCAATCATAGTAATACGTGAAATATAAACCGATTCAAATATGCAACTCAAAACAGTGTGAATTTAAGTATTTAATATTTTCAGATTTTTTTTCATTCAGAGCCAAAATAACTATCACCAAGATAATACAATTTATAACAATTTATTTCTCCAAATATTTTAGATTTATAATATTAGCTGATATTTTGTTAGCTCATCAAATTTAATAACCTAATAATGTTCAATATTTTATCATTCATATTAAATTATTAGAAATTAATAAAAAACAACTTCGTTTGTGTCCCATATGAAATTGGATTTTTTCATTTTATATTGTAGTAAAAAATTTCTAATGTGGTTACAATGCTCAACAGATTAAATCTGCTCTAAAACATCGGTGATACTCAACTGAAATTCTCAATAAGCATGATCAAAAATAGAATTTTTCTTTGGAATTCAGAAATATGGTATTTTAAGACATTATGATAAATTGAAGTACCGGTTTTAAGAATATCATCATCAGCAAATACTATCTTATTAGTAATTCGATTCAGTAAAGATATTTAAATAATTTTAGGTTTTATTAAATTAAGTATACAAGAGGTTTGTGTTCTATTCAATCCACTGATGAACAACGGGAAACAAGAGCTGCATATCTGTTCATAGCGTAGGGGTAAACATTTTGAGAATATGTCAAAATTCTTAATTTGTAACACATGAATACATTCCACTGGGAATGAAATATGATGTCGAAAGGTAACTTAACCTTAAAGCATGATTTCCTATATTACACTATTAGCAATGTGGCATCAAAATTTAAATTAAAATTATGGAGTTGGCGTTATGTAAATAATTTAGTAAATAAAGCTAATTTCATCACAAAAATAAAGTACAGGGTAAATAATAAAATCGAAGTTGTGTATAGTCTGATTACACAACTCTGTTATGATCAATAAACAATAGCACGGAACTTCATTTCTGATTGTTACAGATCAATAACAATCATAAAAATAAACTCCTATCACTATAAACTATCATGATGTGAATTTTAAGTGTCAGAATGTACTTAGATTTAAATTAATAAATTAATAGAAAAGATGTACTATACTTTCTGAGAAAACATAATTTTCTAAGAACTCTAAACGCTGATTCGTAATTATAACGTGCCACTACGCATTTTTAGAAATGTATTTATATTAAAAACAATTTTATATACACAATTTTTATTTATTTTAATGAACAAAATATTACGTAATCCTGATGATTATTAATGCATAATTCTCATACAAACATCAAAATATCACTTGAAGCAAAATAAACACAAATTTTAATTTTCAAACATTTTAAGAACCACAAATAAATTTCTTACCTATTTATACCATTTCCTGCAAGATACTGACTTTTTTTTTTAATTTAAAATTTTAAACTGAGCAATATTTTCATACATATTTTGATTTTTATAAAATTTTGAATTTCATTATGAATTCATACACAGTAAACAATTTCAGCTGTTTCAAATTCTATATTTTTAAGAAAAATTTATACAAATTTTCATTCTTATCCTTTTACTCTACTTTAAAATTTTATGTTTACCCACTATATTCACATAACTCCAGAAACATGTCATGGAACAAATTTCATGATTTTGACAACAGATCTGGAACAGAAGCAGGCGAATTTGAATTAAAAGTAGTTGCCTAACATCATTCCTCGCTCAAAGTCGAGAGAGAACAGGAACTGACATTCCGAACTCAGTTTTCTTGAAACTAATTTGCATTGCCTTCAGCGAGGTGATCTTCTCGTTGAAATGAAAGCCAAACCAGAAATTTATTTCAGTTCCTGAAACGTTTGAACCAGATGCATTTAAATTCATTAAAAAGAGAAAAGGTGGGGAAACGACTTCAAGTTTTGTTATCAACTCAATATCAAATCGAATTGTTCGTCTCACCCATAACAACGAAGATTCAAATGAAAATCATTAATTATAAGTAAATGATCACGCCATAAAATTTCGTCTCCCCAAACAGCACAGGTAAGCAACACATGATAGCTTCTTTTATTTCTCATGGCTGATGTCCTTTGATGGCACTATGCTCCTGAATTAATTTCTAAGGGAAATTATAATAAATGAAGTTTTGTATATTATAATAGATGAATATTTATGGCTTTGGTTTGTCTGATATATTAAACAAGAAAGATAATTGTCAGAAATATATTGCACCAACTAGGAAACAATGCTTGGTATAAATAACAAGCAATAAATTCATCTGCAAGTAAATTAATAATGTATAAAATGATAATAAGTTATAAAGGTTTCGTATTAATAATTTGAGTAACGTTCATTTTCTGCAAAATAATATTCGTAGGAACATTCTAGGATAAAATTTACAAAATTTATAATTTGAAGAAATTTTTAATCAAGATTTAATTTAGACATTTATTACATTTAACGTATTGATTAATTAAATACAATTTGTAAAAGTGATCACTCTGTTTCAAGGTTCAAATAACACTCGTAAAAAGATAAATTATTCGAACGACTTCTTTTTCAACATTTGTTTTTATTTAAAACAATAAAACCATTTAGTTAAGCATTTTGTATTATAATTATTACTCATAGCTGAATTCTTATTTCTAATTATAAAATACTTAGATAAATAATTCCGAATGTAATTATTGTTCACTTTCTGTGTATATAACATTACTTATAACGTGGACTAATTTAAGAATAAATTTTAAGATATATATATATATATAGCAGAGGAATAAATATTAATATATATTATTCTATTTAACATTAATAAGTTAATATAAGTTAATATATATATGTATATATATATGTGTGTGTGTGTGTGTGTTCCGGTTATCGTTATCATTCTAAATATATGAACATACCCAAAATAACCCTTTAAAAAGCATTTGTAATTCATAATGACATTATAGATTATATAAATATTAATATATTTATATAACTTTTACTAGAAACAATTCCTTGTGTCGTTGAAACAAGTCTAAACTGTTAAAGTAACATTTCCAGTGTTTTTGAATATGGTCTTGCCATTGGGAGCTATTTTTATAGAACAGATACAACATGTTTAGAACAAGAAGTTCCTTAAAGTAATGTTGAATATCATTATATAGAAAAACATGAATGTATAGAGATAAATTTAGGCATAAAATTCAATCGACAAAATTACACTGAATAAACTTTTTGTACTACTGTAAATTATCACGTTTTATTTATCATATACTTAATCTCTTAAATATTAAAAATACCAATGTAAAATAAAGTGATAATTTTTTAATAATAAAATTATATACGGAGCAAATTACTTTTTTATAAATATCATCAAACAAAAAGGATCGTTGTAACAACTAGCAAAATTATGAATATGTCATAGCTATTATTTCTTATAAAATCGAATAAAAAGTTAACGAAGAATAGAGAATGTACTTGAACATTTCACTTGGGTTAATAGAACAATAAACAGTTTTATATTAAAAGAAGTTTCATCTTACAGAATTACAATTTTAATGTGTAAACCACATTGCTCTTACGTTTTCATGACCTACACACACACACACACACACACACACACACACACACACACACACACACACACACACACACACACACACACACACACACACACACACACACACACACACACACATACACACACATACATACACACACACATACATACACACACATACATACACACACACACACACACATATATATATATATGTGTGTGTGTGTGTGTATGTGTGTGCTATATTTTAAATAATTTACTTTACCCTTTGTTTGTTCTAAGAAATTTTAAAACTGTCTGCAAGATGTTTTTCCCAAAACTTTTTTTTTGTAAGAATAAACATTTATAGAACAAACTATTGAGTGATCAAATTTTTGTTCAATGACGATGATTCTAAAAAAAAAAAACTCGTTCTTTTTCAAATATTTGAGTCGCAAATGACGAACGATTCCCTCTAGTGTTGTTTTTGGAAATTGAAAGAAAAACAAAGACGAAAGAAACGCATTTCTCTCCAAAAACCAATTTCGGATAGGAGGAAGAGATTTCAAGCTTTATCACATATGGCAATTTTTGAGAAACAGATCCCATAGAGGAAGCGCATCTGGGTATTGCTTTGATTTAACCCTTTATTTTGCATTTGAATTCTTATGAGAAAATTTCTCACATTCTTATGAAACATGGCATTACCTCATTTTATGCTATCTGAGTAATGATATCAACAATTTTCGTCTAAACTACACGTGTGGTTATAAACTACATGTTTTATAAATAGTTTTAAAGTAAGCAATTTTTTTTACCTATATTGATTATTATTATATAACTTTGAGTGTCAAACATATGTTTGTTTGTTAAAATTAATTATAGTTGCTTATTTGTTATCGGAAATGTTTTTAATTACAAATATTATAAATTTTTGTTTTAATTATATACTTGGAAAATCAACAAAACGTAATTAAAAAGAAAGTTAAAGTATATTTTTAAGTTGTAAAGTAACATTTCGGCATTAAGAATCTTTAGAGAAACGTAATTAAAAAAAAGAACAAATCAAAAATGAATTCAGACAGCAAATTAGAATATTTTTAAAATACAAGGTAATTTTACTTTGCAAAATAATTTGGTTTAGTTAATTGGAGTTTAAATTTAGTCTTTATATTTCTGAAAATAATTCAAGTGAAAAGAATGCAAATAAAAAGAATGCAAAATGGTCAAAGAATAAAAAAGAATTAAATGGATATATCCCAAGTGACACTTTTCTTGACGACTTATAAGAAATCCCTTTATATTCAACGTATTCTTTTATTATATAAGACAAGTAAATACCCTCTTCGCTTTTCCTAAAAAGTATTACATCCAGATTGATCACAAAATAAAAATAAGAAAACTATTTTCTATTTACTTTATATTAATATTACAATTTATTTAAAAAATTAAATCTTATAACTTTTTATAATAATAATCATATGTTTTGTTTTTCATACAAAAGTAAGTTTAAATATATATTTTTAAATTATGGTGAAGTGGACTGTAAATATATAAATTGCAAATGCATTTGCAATGGTTTTTTTATTCATTTACGTAACAGTTTTGTACCAATTTTTTTTTTATTTGGTATAAATTTTTAAAGAAAGTTAGCTCTACAATTCATTGCTCAAAGTTTTGAAAATCATTCTAAGAAAGTTAATCTAATTTTTGTTGTTAACAGTTAAATAATCTAACAGAAATAAATAAGATAACGAAAAAAATTTTAAAATTATATTTACATCAAAATCATTGTTAAATTATTTATTTTGAATCGAGATCATTCTTTTAAGCTTCATAAATTAACAAGAAAATATTCTGAAAATTATAAACTAAATTATAAAGTTCTAGAGCAATGCAAATCTTCTATCAACTAACTATTCAATATGAGAGTAAACACTCTTAATTGAATTCAATAATTTTATAAATGGCTATTTATAATTTTAATATAAGTCAATATATTTTTACTAAAATTTTTAAATTTAATTTTAGTAAAATATATTGACTCAAGTATATTATTAGTGTAAATAATGATTATAAAGTTTCGAAATATTTAATTTAGAATTATTAACTTAGAAATATCCTGATTTTTAGTTATAAATTTTTTTAATTGTTTTAATTAAACTTCCAAACAATATAATAGAAATATATCAAAGAATATCCTGTATTCTTTACACATAATTTTACAAATCACATATAATATCTTAGATAAAATATGATTTATTAAATAAAAGGTATAAGCAAATGTTTTTACAGTATATCTTTGTGATGTTAGAGCACATAATGTTTTCAAATTTTACTATGGCCTTGAATGTAAAAAACTTATTCTTTATCGGCAGTATCTTGTAATATGTTGAAATGAAAATTTAGTGCAATTTTTATAGAGCGCAAAATGAACAGTATTTTGAATTTGTTAAAATCAAACTTTTTATAACAGATTTAGTCATTTATTTGAATGTCCATGTTTTTTACAGTAGTATATTCAATAACATTTTTATGAAATTCAAAGATAATTATTCTTTTTAAATTACTCAACAAAGAAAGAAATTTATATATTTAAATTTTTCGCGTCTTAGAAGACTCAGTTTCTTTGCAAACAAATTTAGAATCATTATATTATAGTTGCATTTATAGTTGTTTAGTTATGTGGTGTTTTAGGGACTTAATTTGAAAAACAAATGAACGTTATGTTAATGGCTGTTCTGCAGATATCTTTTGTGATAAAAATGATTAGTTCTCTAGTAAATAATTTTTAGGCTCTTTTTTTCATGCTCTTTGACATTTTCTAAAATTTCTAGTTCAAAATTTGCTCTTTTTCCCTCAATTAAAAATTAAAACATAATTTTGTTTTTGTTGAAATGTATTTGAATTGAGTTTTTCATCTTATATATTAGTATATATGGAAGTTAGTCTCTGAACTCTATTCAATTTTGAATAAAATTTTGGTTTCTTATGCGATCCTTTAGTTTAAGATTCAACGATTTTATCATTCATATTAAAATTTTTATTTATTACATTTAATTTAGAAACATGATTACCTTACAAGAAATTTTACCAGTTAAAAAAGGCTTTTCTTAAGTATTAAAAATCTTAAAGATGTCTTTTATTATAGTTCTTGCTCTGAACTTAGTTTTCTTTTTTTGGTTGCTTTTGAAATTTTTCTAAATTATTTGCACAATTTAATATTTTATATACAGCTTAAATTCTTATAAATAAAAATATGCTCCAACTGAAGTGTTTTGTAAGGTGGTAAGTTTTTTTTATAAGAATTGTTTCATTAAAATGTAGTAAAATAAAGTAAAATTCTTAAAAACTATAAATCTCAATTCTAGATAATATTGACAAATTTTAAGGGCCACTCTTGTAGACACCGATAATTTAAAAATTAACAGTAAGAATAAAGTTTTAAAAATAACTAAAAGTAAATTTCGAAGACGAAATTCTATGTTTTGTTTAAGTAAGTTATGAGAATAAATTCAAAATACTTTATACTTATAAAATATATTTTGATTATCACACTTGAACGAAAAAACTACTAACTTTGTTATAAAGGTTTCAGGTTATTTTATTTTGAAAAAGAACTGTTTCAGAAAACCTTACTTATAGAGTTTCAAATTTTGTTTTAACTGCAATGAAAGAAACAAGATTTCATAAGGATCAGCAATATATTTATTTCTCTGGAGAATTTATCGTAGAAACTAACTATTTTTACTGTTTGGGAAAAAAACTGTATATTCTTCAACATATATTGGATTTGAAATAATATTATTTCTTAAATCCACGCCATATACATTAGAACTTTAAGTGACTGGTCGGGAAATAGAAATAACATGCAACTTTCTAATATACTTTAATATTTATTAAGTTTGTCATAAAATATATTGCAATTTTACTAGTAAATTAAATAAATTACATTAATAAAATATTTAATACAAATTGTTAAATCTTTTAAGTATGAACTATTTAATTACTGTAAAAGCTGTCAATACATACGATTATATGATCAGAATTGAGTTTCTATATAACGTAGCTTAAAGAAAACAATGTGTAAAGTAATTTAAAAAAAGTCAAGAATTGTTTTCCATAAAACATCGACAAAAAATTAAGAATCATTGGTTGCGATTTAAATAGGCCTTGACGAATCTTGAAATACCATTGATAGTCAAGATTCAAAGGGTTAACAAAGTTATACCACTGAAGTAGATCGATATTATTACATTCCTATGTCTTTAGACTTATTCAATAAATCTATAGTTTGTACTGTAGTTCATATTGACCAAGTAATCATGTGTATGTGTGTGATGCTATAGGAATAAAGAGATTAGGAATAAATGGAGTGTCAGCAGATGTTCCAGGTAAATATAAGGAACAATGAAAATGTCTCTGGGCGAGAGAATATATATGATTAATTCTACAAAGGATCAAGATGTTTTGTATACTGTCAAAATCCAAGTCTGTTTCATTATAATTTTTAAATACAAAATCATAATTCATTTTTTCATTGCTATTTATTCTTATTTTTAAACAAGATGATTTTAAAAGCTTCTCTAATTTCAATAGCACTGTAATTTAAATTTAGTACTTATTTTAAATTAAATTTTTACATACTTTACATTCACTCCTTGACTTTAATAACTCTCCATTGCATGTGTTACCCGAGTAATATCTAATTAAATTCTCAAATGATCGTAAGTGAATTGATATTCTTTTTATTTATTTATAAACTGTGTTTAAAATAATTTGTTTTACATAAATTAACATTTTAAGGTTTACATTTCCATTAATTTATCCTAATTTTTATCTATCATTTGGAATTAAAAACTAAGATAAATGTTTAATGTTTAATAAGTAACTAAGATAAATGTTTGAAATTAGTTGAAAAAATGTCAGAGTATTTTTTCAATTTTAGTTATCTTTTTAAAAATTTTATTTATATTTTCTTTACCTAAGTGATAACTAAAATGTAGCTTCTTTTAAATAACACTTGCTGCTTTGCCTTTTAATGGTTTTATAGATTTTTTTTATGATTCGTGCAAGCAATTCTCTAGGAATTTCAATATAAACTCTGAATGTCAAAAAAATTAAGCTAAGACATGATTTGAGGCTGAAATACTTACTTTTAATTATTTAAAATATATATATATATATATATATATATATATATATATATATATATATATATATATATATATATATATATATATATATATATATATATATATATATATATACATATATATATATATATATAAGTGGTTAATAATAAAATAATGGAAACACCTGTGATTGAAAGTGATATTTCAATTTGTAATGCGGTTGGTAAGCTTTAAAATAGAATAATAGCTATTATTTTTATAAATAGAAGTGTATATATTCTGGTACTATGTGGTATTTATTAAAGTTCTTTAAATCTTGTATTTTTTCAAAAGCGTTATAAATGTCAGATATCTCAGATGATCAAAGAAATCAAATTTAAGAAGACCATCTAGCTGCAGCAAGGGTGATCATAATATCTTAGACGTTTCTAGAGATGTGCTGTCTAAAGTAATGAAAGAATGAACACAGCGTGGCAATATAAGTTAGGAAGTGCGTAATAGTGAATGGAAAATGAAGTTCAAAGAAAGATCGACAGATACTGAAGTGAATTGTTATAACTAAAAAATGAATGAGTGACCGTAGAGCTCGATCAAAATCTGGATTTTTTAGTGTCAATGATTGCAGTCAGAGGGCACTTTCATAACTGTTTATCAATGTTTATATTATTTTATTTTATATTATTCTACTACTAGAATATTTGAGGCAGAGGAAAAATTTCGAAGTCACTTGTCATGGACGTTAATGCTAAATGTTGACTATAGTGGTGTCATCTTCACAAAATGTGCTCGATTGATAACAGGAAAAAAGTAATATGCACTAACAAGTCATCTTTCACACTTTACACTACAACAAGGGATATTTTAAGGACTCCTACATAAGCATACTATCGTGATTGTCTGCCAAGGACAGAGACGAATCTTTTAAATATAAGAAGTCTTGTAGAGGTGTTCTGCTGGACCAGTCATAAAAGTGAAAGTGAGGATAACTGAGGAAAAATATTAAAAATAATTAGTGGATCAGGTCTATCCTATGATAATTTCTTTTCTTACATAAGATGGAGTGTTCCAGGATGATAATTTTCCTATCCATGTATCAGGACTTAACCAGTCATGGTTAGCCGAACACGAAGATGAAGTTAAACTTCTACCTTGTCCCATACAGCCACCCGACCGCAATATAAGTTAACCATTTTGACCTATTTTAGGGTTCAATATAGAATCAATATTTTTTTTCCAGAATCTCTACAAGAACTTTCACAATACTTCCCTAAATAATTTTCAGCATTTGTATGCACAAAACATAAGAGAATCAAAGCTGTATTAAATGCAAAAGGCAGTCGTACATCATACTAATAAAGGTTTCTTTCTATTTTTGTTTTAATTATTCATCATCGTAATTTTGTAATATTTTTAATGTTTTAATTTTACTTATATATATATATATATATATATATATATATATATATATATTTGTGTGTATGTGTATATATAGTATAGAGTTAATTAGTTGACTTCAGTATTTACTCAGACCATCAAAATCACAGATTATATGGAATTAATTTTTTTTAACAGAATCAGGAAGCAACTCGACTGAAAATTATAAGTGGATTGAAAGCGAAACGTTTAACTGAAAAACAATGTATGCATTAATCATTATTTATCGCAAAAATTTTATTTTGATGAAATGTATACAAAAATCCTACAAGTGTATACAACTATAAGTGAAAACAGTAGAAAAAAGTCTGATAATTATTTTTTTTTGTAGTTTGAATTTATTAATTCATGAAACTACATATCCGATTTTCATTTTTTGAAACTTCATTCATATCATCTAATATTTAACGAATAAGATATTAACAAAAATTATAAATTTATAAATGGTTAACTAAATACTACAACTAATAATAAATCAAAATGCTTTTTTTCTGTTCTTAGATTTATTTTTAACTATTGCGGATTTATGTTAAAAGAGAATTGATTCCATGAGGAATAACAATTTTAAAGTAACTTAAGGAAGTTACAATTTCCAGTGTTCCCTTTAACAGTTCAATTCCAGAGTGGCACTAAAAAGAGATTTAGCATGAAACTCTGTAGGCTTTGTAACAGATCATTTAATACCAGATTATTCACAACTACTGGCTAGAAGAAAAACACAAAGAAATATTCTTAAAGGAGATCCAATGGTAAATTATTCGATCAATTGAAAGTATGAGTTATTTTTAATCAAGGGAAATATTGTCATTGTAATTCATCAAGTAAGCTTTTAGCTTGAAGAAATACACTCTTATTGATTGATATATAGTGATTTTTTAATCGAAAATTCATATGTTGTGGGGAAAATATCCCGTATGTTTCAAAGAACTATCTTGATTGATGAAGCAGAAAAGCAGATGTGCTTCTTCCTTGTCTTGTTTGTCCAATCGGGGTGGGATCTAATCCACTAACCTTTTCACTCCAGTGGAATGAAGTTCTCACCTTTAAGAAAAGAGTGACGAGTTTCATTGTTCCCTCCTGTTGTAATAACAAGGGATTTTGAAAAGTAATTTTCTTCACAATAAGAATAGCCATTATATTTGAAAGGTTTGCTTTTATCTTATGTTATACAAGGGCATTTTTAGAGTTTACTCCGAAACTAATCTATTTTTTTCATTTTTTCAGATTAAGAAGATAGTTTTTGCATTAGAATTTAGAATTTCATCTACTTCTCTGTAGAGAAATATAATATTTTGCGTTTATCTAACCAAAAGGAAAATATTTTATTCTTAAAGTTGTCCTGCCTATAATTTATAATGCATAGCAATTATGCTAATTACGGCGTATTTTAGAGATACTTTCTTTTTCATGTTGGGTACATGTATTACCTGTCATACGTATTTTACTATCTCTTTACATAGATTTATATAATTTGATTTCTGTGGTTTAAGTAGGACTTGTGGTATTATAATACTGATTTAATTTACATGCACTTTTAGAGAAATACGCTTGCACATTTCATTTTGCGAATTAGTTTTAAGTTTTTACTTTCGTACTAGATTCTTGCTTCACATGGACATTATTTTTTAATATGTTTTAAAATTTTAAATAAAAATCAAAAATTAAATTACAGCATTTGTCAATGGAAAAGTATTTCCAACTCAGACTCGTGATTCATACAAAGTCTAAAAATCTTACTTACTAATATTTAAACCTATGTATGGCAAATTAAAGAATATTTTGTGTTGATAAATTGTGAGTTTTAGATTAATGATAACGTTAAAAAATCTTTAAGTATTTTTTTAAATTATTTTATTTATAATCGAATGAAAATTATTTTGAACATACCTAAAAAAATAAAATAAAAGTGATACTGAAGAGGATTTCATTGAAGAATGTTTTTGAGACATGAAGTGTAAACTTTGACATAGCCCATGGCATCTAAATAGAAAAATAATAATATCTACAAAATTAATTGTAATGAAAGATATAGGCTCTATTTTTCGCAACAAACATAGTTAATAAAATTTCCCGAAATCTAATCGAGAGAGGAATGATAATCTCATTAACTATATTTAATCATCGCGTGGGTTACATGTTTACTTCTGACAGATAGAGAGTTTTTTTTTTGTATTTCGAGTTACCTTTGTCACATCAGAATCGAATTAAGGGGAAATATTTCGTTCTGAAGATGTAATATTTATCGCCTGCGATACAACTCTGATATATTTATTCAATTACATGACGAATATTTACTTTGCGAATTGAGTATTTAGTTTCCAACGCAACCACCCAACCACGGAAAAAATACTTTGAAAAATAAATAAAAATGTGTTCCTTGTAAGTTCTGGACATTGCTGAATGTCTGTAAAAAGAATCCATTTACTGTAAATTATGAAAGTAAACACAAATTCCAGTTTAAATGGCGGAAATATGAAACATTTTATTTACAGATTTGATTATTTTACATTGAGAAAATTAACAGGATTTGTTAATTTATAAAGTGAAATTGATCATATATTTCACTTCAAAAAGGTACATAATTTGTTTTACCAAAATTTAGAAATACATTTATAATGAACCTATGATGTGCATTTCTAAATAATATGTTTCATATTTCCCCATTAAAATGGGACTTTGTAATTATTTTTATAATTTAGAGCAGCATGTCTCTTTCTACTGACATTTACCAATGTCCAGAACTTTGGTGAAACAGAATAAATTGTTTACTTAAATTTTAAAACTAGAAGTTTGTGAGCTATTTAGGTTTTATTTGAAACCGTAATGCAAAATTTATTGTCAAATTTTGACTATAAATTTTGATATACCTTTATAGTCAAATCTTTATAGTCTGGGAAAATGAGTTAATTTTCAAGTTTAAAGAATAAAAATTAATTCATTTTATGAAATATCCACTTAAAGAAATTACATTGTTAAATTAATCCTTAAGAATGAATAAAATAATCAAATTTAGTGGTGTACTTAAAAAACAGTTATGCATAAATATGTTTGTACCCAGTAGTTATGTATAGAAGACTTTTCATATACTTTATTTGCCATTAGATTTTTTACACCAGGATGAAACGTAAATAATAAAAAAATTATATTTTTTGACATACTAAGGAATTATTTTGTAAATACTAAGTGATTATTTTCTTAAGAAATTTAGGAGCATACATCCTAAGACATTGTAAAAAATGACCGTCTTCAGGAACTATAACAACATTTACAAGATTGAATAGTGTGCCTAAGTTTAAAGATATTGTATTACATGTACAAAACAGCAGCAAATGCAGCTTTAATACGATGATATAACTTAAAGATCGTAATAATTAAATTAAAGATCGCTGGTGTGTGTATACTGACAATTCAATTACTTGGAAATCACATTTATCAGACGTTCTAAGCTGATAATAAAGTTGATGATAACTTTAACCATAACTGTAGTTTAACATTTTACATATATAATACGAAAAATTCATATATTACCATCAGCATGGGATGGATCATTATCGTGCTAAAATGCAGGACTTTGCCTGGCTGATAATAAAGTTGATCATCCATGCTGATGGTAAAAAATCATAAATTACCATCAGCATGGGATGGAGCATTATCGTGCTAAAACGCAGGACTTTGCCTGGCTCGAAAAAAGGGTAGATTGTATCATAAAGATGAATGATTGTATCATAAATTGAAAATCAACAACACTTCCTCAATTGTGACTTACATTTTTTATGAGTAATATCTTATGAGTATTTCTTATGAGTTATAGGCTCTTACCTTTTATAGACAATTTTATATGTTTCTTTCCTTATTTTAGAACAAGAAATTGACTTTTCAATTTTAAGGAACACATACTTTTTAAACTCAGAGTTAAGAAACCTGTTAATTTGCTATTCAAAGAAGTTAGTTAAACATTAAAAGGGATCTCTAATATTAATAGAACAAGAACTCATCGAATCTAAGTGTGGATGTTATTGATTATATATTTTACACAAATAGATGTATCATATGAAGAATGTTACTTGAATATAAATATTATATACAATAAAATTAATTAAACTAACTATTATATACAATAAATAAACTACCTAAAATAAATAAATTACTCAATAAAAAGCTAGCCTGAAATAACAAGCGTTTTAAAGATTCAAAAGTAATTTTATTATTAGAAAAAGGAAAACATAATGAAGGCTGCAATTAACTATCACTTATAAATCATTTAAATCTTTAAATGCTTTGTGATTATGCATATTGAAAATTTTATCATATTTCCTACAATGGAAAATCGTTAAGAAATAAAAATATAATAATAATTATTCCCTAAATTTCTTTCATTTTGAAACAAGTAAATCTCAGAGAATAAACTATATTTTTAAGTCTTTTTTTTTTAATCTGGAAAACTCCACACGGTTCGTTAGCTGCATTTTCTCCAATTAAACAATTGTTGTAACAAGGAATTTCTAGATCCCGGAGCATTTTAACTCAGAATCCCATAATAAATACCATTACAGTAAAATGTAAAACCAATAGCAAAGCTCTTAGTGACACATCGTATTTTTTAGGAAATCACGAGTCCATAACGTCACGGAACACTTTACACTGGCTCGATTGCTTTAAAATGGAGTGAATCGGGCAGAAGGAAATATTTGTCCCTAAAGTTGAAAGGACAAAGTCGAAGGAAGTGGAAGGAATGCAAGTTATTAACAGTCGATAAGTTTTCAAAACAGGGAAAAGGAATTCGGCAGGCGTTGGAATTGTTCCAGAAGACATTTCAAATTAAAGATGAATGCTAGCCTGCTTATTTATTCGAGCGCATTCCCCGTTATTCATTTTGCTAAGGCATGAAAGACTCGACAAAGTTAGGTACCGTTATCAGCATTCAAATGCGGCGATTGGGCATTGTGACAGGTGCAATAACTGTTTGAAGTTTTATGCAAATGATAAACGAGGTAAATGTCAAAGTGATTTCACTATTTCTAAAAGAGTATCGTTAGTGATGCAGTTTATTTAAAACGAATTATCGAAATTAACACTTTGAACTGTGTAAATTATTATTTTATAATTTTTCTGTTTCATGTAAAAAATAATATGAAGCACCAAATTCTGACATAAAGTTCTAGTATATATTTTTTCACTTCAGTTTCTATAACAGTATATTTACATTAATTAAAAATATAAATAATAATTTGAACTTTTGTATAACATTAGTACATCTCAGCAAATTACTTTGGTCAGTTTGCAAGTATGAGAAAAATATCCCCCTTTGTTTACTTCAGATTTAGTTTAGATTATGAATGAAAAAGTATAAATAGGAGGATAATTTTACAAAATTACGTTAAATACTTGAAATAATTACCATTACTCGTTTTTTTGAAAAATGTTTTTTTTTAATTTTAAAATATTAATTAAATTATAAATTTACTCATAGTAAATTGCATTAATTTAAACTTAAGATGTTAATATATTATTTTAGTTATATCTAAAAAAATTCTAGATATTAAATCTTATATTTAATATACTAATAATATTAATTTTGTGCCTTATAAATGTACATAAAACAGTATGTATCACTTTCATCCCCGTTCGGTATAATATGTCCTCTCTAAGCACTCTGGATAATACTATAAATTGTCGACAGTAAATAAAAGTATTTTGTTTTAAGCAACTTTAATTTTTTTCCTAATATCCATTCATTTATTCAAATACATATTAACTATTATTACAATGATTAATCAATATATAGGACAATTTAAATTATTTAAAATTAAATTAAAATAAAAATATTTTTCATAATTGTTTATATTATTTGAATTAGAAATTCTTAAGCGAAAGGATTTTAAATTATATTTCCTTATTAATAATTTATTTCTCTTAAAAACATATTCTCAGAATTATACTTCAAAAATTGAAGCATAAGTCCGAGAATATGAAAATAGAAATGTTATTTTTAGCTTTTCTTTGAAACTAACTATACACAGGTTGATTTTTTAGCCAAACCATGTAAACTCTTTTGAACTAAATTATCTTATTATATTTATTGTTATTAGCTGGGTCTTTTGATGAATATAATCTGTAATTAGCTGCAAAAATTAATAAATTGAATTTTTTTAATGAAGTAAAACTCTTAATACTATAGGATCAATGTGAACTGAAATATCTCTAAACTTTTTACTGTAAAGTGAACTCTATGGAATTTTATTTTAAAGACTAGGTATCGTGCCTCGTGCTTCATTTCTTCAAGATATCTACTTAAAAATTTGTATTTCATTACTATACTATTAATAGTTATTGAAAACTAGATGGTTATATATCTTTTACCAAATATATACACACTTTTATGTAATAAGTGCTTACATTCTCAGAGAAAGTAAAAATAAATTATCCATATTTTTGGTGTCGATAATATATTGAAAGGATCTGTTTTCAAAGTAAATTGCATAATAGTAAAAACACATCACTATTGCTAAAATTAAAAATTTTTCATTAAATATTTAGATAAAAAAATTCCAATAATAAAACCTTCCAATTTTCATAATTATGTAAAGCATAATATTTTCAATAAATTCAAATGAGTTTAGTGTCTCATTTTTTAAAATTTTAAACTTAATATTAGCTAAAAGCAAATTTATATCCTAAAGGAATTCTGCATTCAAATTTATGTCATTTCATTCCTCTTCCATTAATAATTCACAAATAGATTAATTTTCCAAATCATTTTTATGACTGTAATCGAATATAAATTTCATTTAAAGAATTAATTGAGAATTCTCCAATTTAAATATTGTATCAAGATATTAAAATGATATCTTAATTACATTTTCTTTTTTTTTTTATCAACTTTGCTTCCTCTTTGAGAAGACGAGAAAAAGCCAAAGGTGTGCGCATAATCAGCAAACGTAATGGATAAATTTAGAATTTCACCAAAGTTGCATAATTGCAGTCTTAGAATCATTACGGTTTTTAAAAGAATAGCAAAATGCTCCAATACTAATTGCGCACGGCATAACTGTACGAAATAAATCATATACCTGACGCTGACAGAGAGGGAGGGTAAATGTAAAAGGATTCTCTGACGCTAATTATGGCCAGACATGTTTTCCATCATTAAATCTTTAATTAAAAACTGTGCATCATTACCTAAAGGATTAAAAGTATCGCTAAATCGCAAGTATACATATTTGCATTGAGTAATTAAAACTGAGAAACGCACGCTAACAATTCAAGTTAAGATTTTACTGGAAGTAATGAAATTTTCCTTCTGCTGTTACTTTCTCAAATCAAATATTAGAAGCTGAGATTTTATAAAAAAAAAAAAAAAAGACTCCTTAAAATGAAAATATTTTCCAATTTTATTTGTCAGTTAAACATGACACATTAAGTTCATTTTATGAAATTTCAATATAACGTTTTGTAATTAATTCCTTGAATTCTTGGATAAACTGTAGTCTAGCTTGATTCTTTTATAACACGTATTTTCTTCTAATTAAATACATAAGTGATGTGATGCAAAACTATTAAAGTATTAAGATAATGAGAGTTTGAACTTATGCTCAAAATCAGTTTATTTGGAATTTAAGGAACTTGATGAAAGTAATGAATTTAGGATAAAATTAGAAATTGCTGAAGAAGATCAGTAAATAATTGGATCGCTGTTTATGTACTCTTCTCATTTCATAAAATTCCTCAGATTTACATTTCACTAGCTGTAGTATTATTTTTAACGTGAAATCTATTCCAGTTGCAGTTCTCAACTTCAGATATAAAAGAACAAAAAAAATGGCCAAACCAAATAAATTGTTTTCATCAAACTGGTAGTTTTTAAAAGATATCTAATAAAATTCTGCTGAGTTTCTCAGCAAATGCTATCAATATATATATTTAAATGAACGAATATACTTGATTCTTTAGATCCTGTAATAATTTGTTCTTTAAATAAATTGTATTTCTGCAAGTTTTTTACATAACTTATGAAGAATAAATGAAGTGAAGGATAGCATTTTATTATTTTATATAAAACTATCGTTATATCTCTTTCACATAATTTTCGATGATAATTGGTACAGTATTTTTTTAGAAAAAACCTGTTTGGCAAGTATAAATTTACTAGGCATTACAATATACAATGTACAAGCAAATTTAATACCAATAATATTAGTTCTATTAATGGAAAAAATACGTCAAAAATTATTTCTCTTCATTGTATAGAAGTAGAAATCATGCAATGATTTAAAAGCATTAAGATAAGTAACTTTACTAGCAGTATAAATCCTCGAGAATTTAAAAGAAACAACAGGGCTGCAGATTTCATTTAAGTGAGAATATATTGTAGTAAAAATGTAGAAAAAAGTTAAGAAATGATCCTGAATGAATAAAGGAAGTGTTACTGGTAATATCGAAATTTCACCACAAAATATTTATAGTCTACAGAAAATTAATTTAAAAGCATGTTTTATTAGGGAATTTAGAAAAGTCAAGTTATGATTCTTAACAACGTTTTTTTAATATTTAGTGACAAGAGACAAAATTGTAATAATAAAAAAATATAAAAAAATAAGGGCTTGGAAATTAATACATTCTCAAGTATGAATCATTTCCCAATAAAAGAATAACTGAATGAGAAAAAGTCTAGAAATGTTAAATAAATTCTTATATGTATATAATAAATTGAGCCAGTAAATCTGCTTTTGTAGTGCCTTGAGAGATTATAATTAGGTGCAATTTCAACTTTCTTATCTATTTTGGGTAAAACGTAAAATGAGAATTTAGAATTAAGTATTAGTGTAACACTTGGATGATGCCCCGCGCGAGTGGAATCTTATTTTAGTAATTAAATCAAACACTAAAATTTCTCAATAATTTTTCTTGAAATCAAGTACTGTAAATAAAATGGATTTTTTTCAATGAAACCGGAACATATTTAAAACATAAATGAAATGAAAACGTAATTGCAAAATAGTTTTGAAATTTAATAAACTTATTATACATGTTTCATTGTAATACATATAAAGTTAAAATTTAAAAACAAAAAACTAATGACATTTAAATATAGAATAATTCTATACACTTGTAAATAACATAAATAACATTTAGAAAATAGCATTTATTAAAGTAAATGATTCTATGATCTTTAGAGTTGTGTTCGCATTGCACGTTTTCTATTTCCATGAGTTTCTATTAGACATTCCAACAACAATAAAATAAGGCCCAAACATATAAGAGAGCACTTTCTAATAATTCCAGGAAATTTTAGAATGAAATTAATGAGCAAATAATTGGTCTTTCATTCGTTAATGGTGGTCAACGCTCTTTCAGATCCATTAGTGTCTTTCAAGGCAAGTGTGATGACTTTAATTGATAATTCCTGTTCTAATTTTTTTTCTTCAACTAGATATTATCTCAGTTGTAACAATAGATGTCTTTTCTGTTAAGAATACCATATCCAACTTTTTTCATTACTAATACAGTGAAATCGAACAAAAGTTGCGTATAATTTGTATATATTTAGCTTACCTCATTTTTTCGCTGTTATTTCTCCAAAGAAATGTGACTTCCGATTTTAAAATCTGCTTAGTATTTTTAAATCATATCAAAATATTTACTAATGATAGTTCATTGAAAGCTATTTAAAATACGTATGCATTGATATTCAAATGAATGAATAAAATCCATAATTAAAAAAATTGATAGATTTTTATTCCTAATTTGATAAATGCTGGACATTAACTCTTTCAATAATAACGTCATTACATACATTGTAAAAAGTTAACCTCATTACACATAATTAAATAATGTAAAAAGATCTTTTTATAATTGTTAACTAATGTAGAAATGTTTCTCATAAGTTTTAAGTAGACAAATAATAATTTTAATTTATTTGACTTACATTAACAAAGATAAAAACCATTCTGTAATTTTTAGTAAGTATATAATAATCGAATATACTATTATTAAGGAAAAAGAATGCAATTTTTAGTAAAGCTGATAATAAACTTTATCGGGTATTTTAAACTTTAAAGCCCTCCTCACTTGTACGACTTGAAAATGATTACTTTTAGGGAACTTTAAATGTGCACTTGAAATCTAATTCAAATGTCTACTTAAAAATCAATAATTAGATGTTTAGTTCTAAGCAGAAGAAATAAAGTAAATCGTTTCTAAAAACGCATACCTAAATGAAAAATTTAAATATTTATGAAAAATCTTTATATTAAAATTTTTAGGAAAATAGAAGTAAATTACAAAATAAAACATCTACAAATTAAATAGCAATAGTTAAGTTTGTATAATCCAATATTTCTATTCGCATACTTTTCCTATTCACTTTTATATCATTCTATTTACTCTCTCTAATTTAAATTTTTATATATATTATAAATATTTCACTTATAAATTCAATATTGTCATCCATATTTTTATTATTTAGATTGAAAAGTCAAAGCATTAGCAAATTGAATAAATGAATAATATAATTTAACCATGACACACAAATTCACATTTTGAATTTAAATGTCTTTCACATTTTTGAATTTGAATAACATTGTGTGATAATTTCTTATATGAAAGGAGATAAAAAAAAAGGATTTATTTTTGTTCCTATTTAATTCTTTTTCATTAGAGAGAGAGAGAGAGAGAGAGAGAGAGAGAGAGAGAGAGAGGGAGAGAAGAGAGAGAGAGAGAGAGAGAAGAGAGAGAGAGAGAGAGAGAGAGAGAGAGAGAGTTTTATTAAATAACTTTACATCTACGAATATAACTTCATTTGAAATAGATTTACTTAGAAATCAAAAATACACTTTTTCGGTAAATTACAGCCTTTCAAAAAAATAAAAAAAATTTTAGTAACATTAATTGGACACAAGAAGGAAAAAAAAATTCTGCCTGAAGGTTCAATTTTATTATTTTCAAAATTGTAACATTGGAGGAAAAAACAATTTTTAGCTGTAATTTTAGACGAAAATAATCTCCTCAGAAATTACTTTTACGGAAACATTTTATATACTTACGCATGTTTTTAATTTTTTCTATACAACAAATTAAGTATGAGATTACAAGATAATTATAATATATATATATATATATATATATATATATATATATATATATATATATATATATATATATATATATATTGTGTATATTTCGATATACTTATTTATTATTTACTTGAAACATTAGAAAATATTAGCATCTTTGAATGTATGTTTTTATTATTATATATTTATAGTTAAATAACTCAGCTTATTCTTTTAATATTTATTCATATAAACTTCTATATAATAATTTCAATATCAAATTATCTATATACATACATACATACATATATATATATATATATATATATATATATATATATATATATATATATATATATAATGAAAATAAACAACAAATCTGTCTAATTATATTTATATTTCTCTTATAAACTATTTTTAACTCTTTGAAAATCATATTTAATATCAATATAATTTAAGTAATCCTATCTCAATCAATATATTTGTCTACAATAAGTTTATTCGCAGGCCAAGTAATTCATCGTAAAACCTTTACTGAATTAAGTAAAAGCTTAAAATCTTTTTTTCATGAAAGGTTTCTCGCTGAATGTATCCTCTATCGCTAATTTCTATTTACTATTTTATAATTTGTTTTTAAAATTTAAACAAAGACTTATGAAATGTCTCTATTCCAAAAGCTGCATAACTATATTTGCTTAACACTATTAAACTGAATAAATTTTAATTTTATTCATGTTTTTCAAATATTGGTTTTAAAATAATAAGAAAATTATTTGTTATGCTATTATTTAACTACATAAATCTCCAACAGAAACTTAAGTAATTTTATAGGCAATTAAATTAAAAATCACTTTATACAGAAACTGTGTTAATTTGCTAATATTAGCTCCAAACATATCAAATAAAAATACGTGTAATTTGATTTATAAATGATGATAAAATATTTTTTTGCAGTTGATCATATAATATATCAGATGTAAATATAGCAGATGTAACATTAATTAAAACAGGAATTTGAATACAAAGTTAAACTTAGTTTTTGATAACAAGTTCAGATTTCTTCATGTGTTTTGAAAAATTATATTGAAATAGTGAAATTATTTTTCAATTTATTCCGATAATTTCAATCAAAATGTAAGCATGATGTTCATTTTCGCCTTACGAAAATGAGTAAGAGTTTCCTTAGAATTCATTCATCTCTTGTGAAAACAGATTAAAAACATTTCACAAATAAGACATTTAAATCACTACATTCACATCCAACGAAACATTTTAACTAACACTTAACCTTTAGCGCTTGTCGTGTTCATTTGGTTTAATTGTCTCTCAACAGTCTCTTTTTTTGCACACGAGGACTAATTAGACTGGGATCTACAGTTTAAAGAGGAATTCGAACTACCGAAGCTCTATTATCTGTTTTGAGGTGCATTAAGTTTACATGTTGCGACCCTTCTTGATTACAAAAAGAAAAAAAAATGTTGAATATTAGTTTATCTTAAACCATAACACTTGAAGAAGCATTACGTTGTAGGAAGAATGAAGAGGGGAGGATTCCCCCCCATTTGGTATGACAAAACACGATGGTCACCCTCACACGAGTCATGTGCACGAACAGGGAAGTAAATAAAGAAAACTGACGTCGCATCGTAATTCACTTACACCTCAAGAACTAGAGTGGGTGTTAACCAGGGTGCTGGCAGCTGGCAAATAGTCCGAGGGAAAAAAAGGGGATGAAAAAAGATGCCCAAAAGATTAGGGATATGTATGGAAAGGTTTAGGGATAAGTATTAAATGCAAGGATAGAGTCACTTCCCTAGAGTTACAAAATAGCGCTAGAGGTCACATGACTGGCTCTGCTCCAGTGTCCCATCGATTGATTTTCCAGAGCAATGTGTAAGGAGAAAACTAGGTCAAACCGAAAGGGTGCATTTTTCTTTTTCTTTCCTTTCTTCCGTTCTGCAAAGCGTAAAACTCTGATGTATCTCGATCTCTTTTATATGTCTTTGTTGGTTAAAGAGCTATTTTTAAATGCAGTCTCCCTGTAGTAGCGATTAAGTTTTCTATGTTAGTTAATAACGTCCCTAGAGCGATGATGAGTTCGCCTGTTAGTCACGATACCCCCTGTCCCTCGCCTCCCCTTCATGAAATGCAAAAGGTGAGAGGAAATGAAGATTGATATCTTCAATTTTATGTTAGACTCCCACGCAAGAAGTCTTTTTTCTTACTTTTCTAGCTTTAGTTTTATTACAGAGCACACAATTTTTAAATTAAATCTTTTGATTTGATTAAAATATTTTCAAGATTTTTCATTTCTCTTAGCATAAATCAATTTTTTTACATAAAACACATTTTTCATTATCTTGTGATTTTACGCAGTTATACTTCAGTTAAAGTAAATGGTTGTTCAAGGTCATAGAATAGAAGTTCATTAATCAACTTAAAAGTAAAATAATTGAGTTATGTTAATGTTCTTAACATAAAATTTCAATCTTTCTTTACGCATTTAAATTCATTTAGCATTAATTACTTTGTTTATTTTATTACATATTAAACCCTTGTTAAATCTAAAACACATTTTCTCCGAGTTGTAGTTTCTAAAAAATGTATACAGTAAATAATAGAATAAAATCAAATTAATCTATTAATTAAAAATAATTTTCAATTATTTGAAACTTCTTTGTAGTTCATTACGTTTTTATCAACAAGTAACCAAATTGGCATAATTTATTCCACTGATTTGAATTTGTTCAACATAAAAGGAGAGTGATGATATTTTGGATGTGACCATGCACTTGTTATGAAATGCTTTTATAAAATTACTTTTTTAAAATAAGAGAACGAAAGTTATTCTGAATGATTTTAAGTTGCATAAAATCAATGATAAATACTATTAAATACATTTTTGAAAAGTAAACTTATATTAAAATCTGAATACAAATATTAAACATCATATTTTTATGAATGAAATTATTAAAAAAAATAATTTCTTCACCCAATTTGAGTTAATAAAAGAATGTAATTAATTATATCTAAACACTTCACTCCTTTTTAAATTTATGAAACATTTTAATTTATAAGAATATGTTATATAAATCCATCTCTTATTAATTTGATTCCTTTTGATTTTTATAAATTTAAAGTAATTAATTCTATTTATCTAATTAGTAATATCATAAGCAAAGATTAATGTAAAATAATAAAGATAATTGTCAGATAAATATACCTTTATTTATAATATCACTTGTAATTTGTTACTTAGATGTTAATTATGAGTGATAACTTATGCTATTTTTAAATTGTTTTCATTCACATTTTTAAGAGATTTTATGTAAAATATCATGTCAAAGTTATGAATAGAATACACTTTAAAATGAATATGGTTAATTGTTGGGATGTCAAATTTGAGTTTAGGCTTAACCTTAAAGAACGTAGAGATGTGTTAAATATGAATTATATAAAAAATTGAACTATTATTAACACAAAATTAATTCAATAAAATTGCAAAAGCATGTCTTTCTTCTCAAACATATTATTTTAATGAAAACTATGCTGCATAACAACAAAATATTTTCCTATAGCATTTCTAAAATAATGTGCTCTGATCACCTGTGGTTGAAAATTGATAAAGTGATTCAATTCATTTATTATAAAATCAATACTACTTTTGAAATCGTGAAACAATTAATGTTAAGTCAGAATTTGCAAAGAAATAGTAACTATTTCAGTCAAGACTTTGATGTTTTTACAGATTTTGTTTTATGTTTACATGCATTATGCTGGATTAATTAAACTTATTGTTTACTGCACACAAAATATAAATTATGAAATGCTTCAATTGTGTGTGTGACCAATAACTTATTAAATGATTGCAGAACAAAACAAAAGGAATGGATATAATTTCGGAACTATCTCTTGAACATATTTTTTGAGGATATTTGTTTTACTCGGCAGGCATGAAAAAAGCTGTTAGGAAAGTCACCTTATCTTCTTGAAAGACAATCTTTAAATATCGACTACCGAGAATTTTTATCGCAGCGATAACTTGGAAGACATTATTTCTCTTAAGCGGGAATAGATTTTCTCGAATGAACGAATTACTAATCAATATATATGTCAAAACGACAATTGCATTTTCTTCTTTTTTCACCACTGCTAAAATCGTGGCGAATAAAGGAACGGATTTTTGAAAGAATAATAAAGGCTCAGCAAAACTTATTTGTTTCTTACATAGGTTGTTCGATTTTGATGAGTTGATTATTTTATTGTATTATTTTATTTTAGATTTATTTTAGTTTTTTAACCCATTTAACTTATTTGCAATTTCTATTTTTTGAAAAGAATTTTATAAAAAGATTATTTTATAGAAAGAAATTTTATCAATCACAATGTGTTGAATTATGTACCCGAAATTCAACAATTTTGGTAATGAGTTTTACACTAAAATTGCTTTAACTTTAAAATAAATAATATGAAATTATTAATAATTAACTTTTTGAGTTTTAATTTATAATTGACTTTCGGTAAAATATTACAATGCGTGAAATTAGCTCAAATTTCAGCAGATATATGTTTATGTTTATATTTAATGCGTTTATCATTTTATCAGCTTATTCTAATTCAAGGAATAAATATCAAACATCTAAATTGAGAAAAAGAGTTAATAGCAACTTATTCTTGAAGAGATATTTGTATGCAGAAGGAAAAATGAATAATTAATTGAAATTAAATAATCGATATGCTGGTTATTTGAAATTATATAAATACTTTAGATTTTTGTAGAATTTCTCTTTCAAATTGAACTTCATCTGAAATCTTATAAAAAGAAAATAACTAAAATAAAAAAAGTTACAAAGTACCAAGGAAAATCACCATTTTCAGAATTTAAAAATGTTACACACTAACTGATTTGTTTTTGTTTTGTCGTAAATTTTGTAAAATTTGATTTTGATGTAAATTAATAAAACAAATTTGATGATTGATGTAAATCAAAATTTTATTAACTGGTAAATCGTTTTTTGTTAATATTGTTGTTTCCAATTTTCTTAGTATCTATCTATCTATCTATATATATATTCATAATTCATTCGATAAAAATATATTCCTATAAAGCAAGAAATTTTGCTTAAAATAAGTGTATTTTAAAGTTTAACTCATATTTTTGAAAAATTCTATAAGGGATATTTAATTTTTTTTTTCGCAGATATTTTCCTAAATTTCTAAAATATCTTTTTCTTACAATAAATTCAATTATTTATCCTTTTTAAAGTTGTTTTGGCAATATAATAATATACGAATATTTTTACATGAAATTTACATTCGCAAATTGATGATACTCAGACTTGAAAGAAAAGGAAAGTTTATATAATCCCTGGATTCATATAGAAAGATTACGAAAGGTAAAACATTACTTTTTCTTCAAAAAGCAGATAGATGGAAGCATATTTTTGTGTCAATTGCCCTTGCCGAATAGTTTTGTTTTATGCTTTTTCACTTAAAATAGGAAATATTTTTTGCAGATGTGAGAAATATTTCGTATTTACCTAGTTTTTAGGATAAGATTTTTAAATGTGCTTACTCTATTCAAGAAAGAAATAAACAAATAAACCATATCTATCTATGTTGTAAAATTTTACGTTTAGTTTAAACTTCATTTTTATCTATTATTTTAACAACACCTTAATCTTTCAGTACTAAAAAAGTTGTTTTATTGATCTTTTAAATAATTTACATATAAAAGTATGTACTGAGTTAAAAAAAATGAAGTTATTTTTGAGTTCAGAAAACTTTTTATATTTAACAATATTAGGCAATTTTTTCATTAGTTATTATCATTTAATAAATCATTAATAAAGTTAAATCCTTTAATAAAATTGAGTAATCTTAGAGTACTTATTATTAATAGTTCTAATAACCATACTTTTATGCCACACATTCAATTTATAGAAGATATATTTATATTGTGAAAATTACTCTATTAATACACATAGTTTTCATTACTTTTTTACATACTTTGTTCTTTCAAGTTTTATTGAAATCAAGAGATTAGATTAAAATTAATTTCAGTTCCAAAATATGAATATGGCTGACTTTTTATTTTGACTGTAAATGTTGCAGACATAAATTAAAATTAAAGTTCACCAATTTGAAAATATCCTTGTAAACATGGTAAACTTAGAGAAATTATCATGCAAATAAATAGTGTTTATTTAGCACAAAAAATGATAAACTTGCATCAGAGAAACAGAAATCAATATTTACAATAATAATTTAATTATTTCTCGGTTAAAATATGCTAACAGGTTGAAACCGCTAAACAAGTATATTTTGTTTAAAAATGAAACCAACTCGACTTTTCAGATTAGTCAATTTAAACCAATATAGATAATTAAAAGCCAATGCAAATACAAGTATTCAAAGAAAATATGAGAATCGAATACCCAAATAGATAAAGTTAAATCTAATCATTCAACAAGACTCTTGTAACTTGACAATAGTTTTATATATACATTTATGATAAAAAATGTAGTTATTAGTTATACTATTTGTAGGAAAAATGATTGTATATGGAAAACAGAATTTCATTATGTGATATAATTATTCATAATACTAACAGAAGAAAATCAATCATTTGTCTTTATTCAACAAAGAGTTTAAAATAAATCTGATGTTCGTTTTTATTTGAGTGACTTTTAAAAGACAAAAAAAAAAAAAATCATTTCGCAATGGCATTTATAAACTTTACTAATGTAGGTTTTATCTTACTACAAAAAGTTAAGATTTCTAATCAATGCATGGTGTAATTTGGTCTGACTTTAAATATGTAAGAAACATCACGACTAAAATTTTAAATGATATGTATGAAAATCACTAAAATGCTTATCTTTATGCAATAACAAAAATTTGAATTATGTACAAGATATAACAAGAAATTTAAATGATTTTTAAAACTATGAAAATTGAAAATTTTTAAGAAATGGCTACCCTTAATTTGTTAAGATGTTAACTATTATACATCGTATCAGAGAAAATGCCATTTTTTGTCAAAATCGAAAGAGTAAACCACATTTTAGTACACAGATTTTTTGAAATCCCTACAAATTTGTGAGAAACTCTGTATAATTAATATTAAAGATAGGGTTCACTACTTAATAGTGAGGTAAGAACCCAAGAGTGTAGTCATTAAAATGACCAAAATAGCTTTTTACTTATTCCTGTAAAATGTTAACAAGTATATCTAATTATGAACTACTATTTAAGAATATGTAAAGTTATCGGTAGAAACCTAGTTTCAGAATTAGAATAGATAGATTGAAAAAGTTATAAATAATAAAAATACCAATAAAAATATTTAAAGGGTATTTGAATTAATATAATTAAAATATTAAACTGAAATTATCTATAAAACGACTCTGATAAAAATTCAGCATTTTACTTATTATTCATTATTATTTTACCAATAAGGCAATTTATTAATTCATTTCATACAGCCACTTTATTTTGTATCAATATTTTATATGTAGTTTTTGATATACTGTACATTAGTTGTTTTTGAATGACATCTTAAATTAATATTTTCGACATATTATAAAATATAAAATATGCAAAAAAATAGTCTGAGTGAATCTGGATATGCAAAATAATAGTCTTTTAAATAATCTGAGAGAAATACAATATTTTTCCTGTAAAAATATTTAAGTTTATGTTAATCTAGTTAAGCTTATAATATATTCATATCTATTCAAAAATTTGTCTTTTGAAGTTTACAAATACTTAGATTTAAATATGTTTTTCTAAAGGTTATTCTTATGATCGTGTAATTTTTGTTCTATTACATTTAAATATTATGTCTGAAAATATATTTTCTGTTTTTCATAATGAAAAGAACCTAATGCCATTGCTTTGAAGCTACTTTTAATGACTTAATGTCTAGACAGCGTGTAAGAAACAGTCTAGTTCATTAATCAGAAAGAAAATTGTCAGTGAGAGTGTTTTGGAGACAGATTAAATTTCATAAACTAGTTACTGAAAAGTGTACATGCTTATAATAAGATTCGAAGTATAGTGAAATTTGAAATAATAAGAAATTAATTATCGAAGTTAAATTTAAGATAACTAATCATGTTCATTTGAATGCAAATTGTCTTCCAGTTCTTTACCCATTTATATTTTCTACGGCTAATAAATAGTGTGGGTAAGGTCTTAGTTCAATTTTAGTGATGGAAAAAGCTTTTCGTTAATTAATTCATTATAATATGTTTTTAAAATCTTATGATTTTAACAAAATATGTTCATTTTTTAATATAATTTGAATTTATATTTGTATTCAAATAATATTGTATACAATTCATCCATTAATTAATTTCAATCACACACAAACAGTTATTTTTTTACTATTTATACTATATTTTGCATTCTCAACAAAAATAATACGTATCATTATCTATCTAAAATAATAGAAAAATTATATGAACAAAATTTAATTTTGTAAATTTAATATGGAAATGAACTGACTTTACTAGAAATATTGATACATACAAAAATAAAAATACAGAGACATATAATGTTTGAAAAAATAGAAAATAAAACTTAAATAGCAATTTAGATTAATACTTAGGTAGAATTTACGAGAGATATAGTTCAAAAAATTAATTAAATACATTAAAAATCTACGCTATTTTTCAAAGTAATGTTTCTCTTAACATACATGCGGAATTATGTTTAAAAAACTTTTAAATAAATCTTACCAAGAAATATTTTAAACAATCTTTAAAAGAACATGTTTTGAAATAGTCAGGAAATCAAATAAATTTTGATAACTTTAACCAAAGAAGTTTAAAGTTTCTGTTGAAATCACTTAGTAACTAACAAATTTTTCTAATTTTTTCTTTGAGTCTGTTACTCACTGTACCTGGATTTATTTTTAGTGATATGTATTTTTTACATCTCTTTTTCTAAGAGAACTTCTAAAGGTTTTTGATATATTTTATTAAAAAGACATATCCCCGCTGAGGAATTACTTATTTAAAATAAATTTTCCTCTTTTTTACAGAAGTTACACTACATTCCACCATAAACTAAGAGTTAAAAGCTATACCTTTGTGCGTAAATAAGTTCTTAATTTTTTTTCAAGGAGAGAGGCATACGGGATTTTCAGCAATTTTTTTTCTCTCGATTTCCAAAGCATCGTTTTCAAAGAAAAATAAATTTTTTTTATTTATTTTTCATTTCTTAATCCATTTCACCGAAGCGACTTCCTTTTCGTTTGGATGCCGATCCTTCCACGCAAAAATAAAAAAGTATAAAAATTTGTAGAAATTTTACTCATCCTACAATTTTTCCAAAAGTTAGTTTTGAAACGAAGAAAATATGCTTTCAGTAAAAATATAGAAGAAATAATCACAAGAAATTTTTCATAGAATTACGGAAAAGATTCTGTTAGAATAAACTCAGTCACTCTATATTTCACAAATATCGATATTTTTTTTTTTTAAGTTTAAAATACAACGTAACATCAATGAACAAAACAAAAAAGACAAAATTATTCTTGTGATATAATTTCTTGTTAAAAAGATGTTCGTTCTTAAGAATCTATATTTTAACAACTTATCTACATAAATAATTATAAAATATATAAAATTAACAAAAGCATAAACTCATAACGGTTTTTGTATTTTCTTCTAACTCTTGCAATATATTTAGTTTCTTCTGTTGAATAAAATAATTTATCCTTAAATTTCAGAATTTCGGATCAAAAATTATTCTAAGACTTTTATAAAAGCAGTCAATTTAGATACTATATTGAATATTGTAATGAAAAATTATGTTTTAAAATTATACATCTTATAAATTATATTATGTATATTAAACTAGTAAATCCTTAAAAAGGAACAATAAAGTATTAAAATATAAAGGCTACTCATATTCTTAATAATAGACAGTATTGGTATTTCAGTGTCTTATAAAAATCAGTTAAAAAATAAAATAATCTAAAGATATGAACTTTTTAAAAAATTTTTTTAAAATAAGATGTTAAGAAATTAGTCACTTAAATTATAATTCATATTTTAATCAAAGTTTATGCAAAAGACCAGAGAAATTGAGCAAAACATAAAAAAATTATTTTCTAATACGGATACTTCTTGCTTAAAATCACCAGAAAGAGCTCATATATATCTCATATATGTCATCAACATATATGTTTCGATCATTTTAAAATATTTATATTCAGTTTAATAATTGTTCTCATAATGTATGTCAATTATAATTGATATATATTGGAAAATAATTTTAGAAATGATCGTAAACAGATAAATTTATTTGAAAAAAAGTAAGAATAGATTTTACATGTGCAAAAAAAGATATTTTATGCACTAAATTTTATACTTTCTTTCATGAAAGAAATATTAATATATAAAACTCACTTATATCTTAGCAATTTCATTTTCTTTCGATAGATGTTTCTCAAACAATAAATTATTCACAATTTAGAAAATATTATTCTGAATGACATTCAATAATTAATATTTTTTCAGCTCAAATGGTGTTAACTTGTAAAATATATGATTTATCTTTTTAACAAATTTTATTACTAATTTAATATTAATTTTTAAATTCAAAATATTCACTACATTATCTTTTAAATAATTGCAATCATTAAATTAAAAATCCATATATTTCAAACTTATTAATAGATTTAAACATTTGTGTGTCTTTTGAATATTAGAAGCTGCAAAATTTGAAATGCAAGAGCAAAAACTGCTATAAAAAGTCCATTTTTCAAATTATATCACTCCAACTAATAAAATGTAACGCTTAAAAATGTGAGATTTTTAATATAATTAAGTGCAAATTAATCATGAAATGATTTATAGTTAAGTTATAAACTAAAATGTCTTTTGAAATAATAATGGCATTCCGGATTTTACATATTTTGTAAAAGGATTACAAAATAATATAAAAATTTGAAAAATCTATCTTACAGATTTATTTTAGATCTATATCTGCTTAAAGCTTGAAATTAAATTAAGGAATGCAGTTAGAATTATAAAACTCAACACTTAACGTAATTTACTTAGTAGAATATATTGAATACTTAATATTATTTAACAAAAAAGTTTAAGTATTATAAGAGTCGTATATGTAAATTTTAAAACGGAAATTTTTTGATATTTTTTTGTGGCTTAAAAAAATTGGATATTTTGATAAAAAGTATTTATCTTCTTATCAAAATATGCAATTTTTTTAAGAAGTAAAAAAGTATTTGATTAAAAATTGTCATTAATTAATTATAAAAACATTTTAATGAAGACGTTTTATTTGTTATTTTTATTTCCTTTTATGTAAATTAATGCATGGCATGTTGAAAAATTACTATGCTGTATATAATTCTTATGGAAAATTAAATGATTGCAATGCATTACATTTCATAATTTTTTCTTTTAATTATGTTGTTAATTAAATTAAATGTTGATGTTGCTCTACTTATATATGTTCAGAAAGTTCTCATAATTGAAGTGACTTGATTCTTAAAATGTAAAGATTGTGGAGTTCCTTATTTAAGAGAATTTGAATTGAAATCTCTAATGTTGTTAGAAAAATTCATTTCAAAAAGGTTTCTTAATTAATACTCCAGTGATAATACCAAAAATTTCATTAAAGTTATATGGAAATTCTTTAATGCATGAACGTTTATCAAATAATTGCTGGTTTTTTCATAGGGGCTTAAATTTTTCAGAAAATTTATTTTACAAATATAAATCAAATACCTAAAATATTTACAAAGCATATATTTCAGACTAAGTAGATACTTTTAAGTCAATTATTTTCCATACAATTTCAAAATAAAACAATTCAGAGAAAGAAATTATTTTTTATAGATAAACATAACATTTGAGCTTCAAAACAAATGAGTCACATTTCATGCCATTTCAATAGCTTTTCCGAACAGTATATAAAAAGAACACTGTTTGTATTCAATAAATTCTATTATACCAGGACTTTTGAGTTTATGAAAGAGTTGCCCACTTTGAACTAATTCGTGCAGAGTGTGGAAAAGTGAAAACTATCCGGTGCTTTTCGAGCGAAAACAATTCACTGCGGAAAGCACCCTTTATGCGGATTGAGAGAGAAAAGCTTGGGAAAAAGAAGAGAAGTTTATTTTTTTCCCTTTTTCCCCCCGGAGTAACGCCAACAAATTAACGCCAAAGCGAAAATATACAGACACATACCATCCATCACTTAGCTCTTTCACTTTGACAGCGGAAAGTTCCGACAGTAGCTTTGACAGTTGATCTACGAAGGCAGGAAATGTTGGCAGGCAAGGGAATCTGGAGAGCAAAAGATGGAGAAAGTCCCTTCATTCTCTGAAGGGGGCGCTTTTTTTCCTCTGGAGCGCTTTTGTTTTCGAACATGAATGAGTGAGAAACCTTGTTGCCATTATCGGCCACAAGAAAAACAAGAGTAAATCGATATATTTTTACGTACACAATGTATAATAATAGTTTCGATCAACAAATGCTTATAAAAAAAAGGTATTTTAAATGTAAAATGTTTTAAAATTGCATTTAAAAGATGAAGCGTATGAATTTTTTCCTTTCTTTTCAATTCAAAAGGAACAATAACTAAAATTTCCGAACTAAAATAATGCAATGAATATGAAAACAAATTATATTTCTAAAAACATTTTAAGCTGAAAAAACTGTTCAACATTTAAGATAATTACTAAAGAAATTATTTGTTTTTAATGTATAATAAATTACACAAAAATAAGTAAAAATTTAAAAAAATGCTTATCTCAATCCTCCCGGCAGACAATTTATACAGTGGATACTAAAAATGATTATGATAGCCTTAAGCTATAATGCTGTCCCTTACATAGTGTCAAACCTAATAATTTTAGATCAACGTACCAAACTTGCAAAATTTTCACAGTTACAGAAAGTCCCATTCCATCCCAATCACTGTGAGTTCCAGTTGATCAATCTACTTGTGATGGATGTTGCGTTTTCACTTTTTGGATTGTTAGTTTGGATGTGTTTAAGAACTTTTAAAATTTTCTTTTCTGTGATGCATGAATATGGCCTCCTATCTATGAAAAATCCTCTATCGAGAGGCCATAATACATAGTAGATATTAAAAAGTAAATAAGGATTCGACTGTTAATCAGCTTATTATTGACATCAAAGCTAATTGTTTCGAAATACCCTGGTACTTCACGTTTAAATCATAACAGTTCTTATGTAAATGTGTAGAATTTCAATCGTGAGAGAGAAAGATTAGAGAATTAAAATATTTGTTTTTTAAATTATTTTATAGTCACAATGTTATGAAAGATAATTCTTTGTTCTAGAGGATTATTTTGGAATAATAGCAAAATAAAAGCATTTGCTTGTTCATTAAAATATACATTTCGAGGTAAATATAACTGAGACGTATTTGGTGTAAAATTATTGAAAATTATAAAATTTAAATCTTTAAAATATGCGCATTTCCATAGTTTTTAATCAAATAACCCGGCAAAACTTTATTGATATATTTTAAAGATTTTTGTACTGTAAAAGATTAGATTAACAGTTAATGTTTGTATGCTAAAAGAGCATCTTATGAAAAGTGAAAGAAAATTCCTGCTAGCAAAATAAAGAACTTAAATTCATCTGGCAAATTAATTTTATGCAATATTTTAAAAACATTGTTCAGAATGAAAACAAAAAAATCATAAGGTTAATGATTGGTTCAACTTTATTGAACAATAAGAAAAGTATATTATGTAAAGTATGATCTTGTTTTCTTTTGTCAAACCCTGTCATAACAATCAAATACGGATCAAGAATAAATAAGTAAAAAATATTCAAATTTATTTCAAAGATATACATCATTATTCGATACTACAAAATTAAAAGGCAGTCACATAAAAGATTAAAATATATACAAATATTAAATGGCATGTCTTGAAAATATATATCTTGTTCTGAAGAGTAAAAATACATTTGCTTTACCAATGAATTTAATTTGGATGAACTAAATGGTTGAGAATATTATTTAAATTATGAAAAAAAAAATTTTTAAAGATGAATATCTTACATTTCAGTATATATTGTGCAAGCAGAGAAAGATTCGCTTCAGATACAATTAAGTATAAGTTTTTTTAAATTCGCTTACAAGTAAAAATGATTTCTAATATAAAAAATCTTTTTCTATAAAGAAAAATGACGTTTGTTATTCTATGAGATGTAAATAAGTCTTATTTCAATAATTAGTGTTGCATTTTAATATTTGTTAAATTATATTATAAATAATAGCCAACGAATCAATATTATTTATATTAAACGTCTGGCTTTACCCATTTTAAGATATAACAATAAGTAGCACCAGACAGTAGAAAAATAAAGAACTTAAATTCTGGCAAATCAATTTTATGCAATATTTTAAAAATATTGATCAGAATGAAATCAAAAAATAAATAAGTAAAAACTATTCAAAATTATTTCAAAGAAATACATCATTATTCGACACTATAAAATTAAAAGACAGTCACATAAAAGATTAAAATACATACAAATATTAAATGGCATTAACTCAATTGTAACTCAATTGAGTCTTACAGCTTTAAAGTTGATTCGAATCATTGAAAATTTCCAGCACTTGGTTCTAACCACACACTGTCAGTGTGGCTGCCATCAGATAGAAACTTACTCAAATAAACATCAACTAACGATTACATAGTAATAATACTTATACAGGATAAATGATCCTGTATATATATATATATATATATATATATATATATATATATATATATATATATATATATATATATTGGAAATATAAACGCATTCACAAAACTTACTTCGAAGTGTTAAAGAAAAATTATTCGAAACAATTTTTTAAAAATTGATATTTTAATTATTTTAATTAACATTAGTTGCAACAAATTTATTTTCCTTAACAAAATTATGATATTTAGTTGTTCTTAAAAATTTCATTGTGTAATTTATATGTGAGTGTGTATATATAAAATTATATATGTATATATTAAATATCTTAAAATTGTGTCCTCATTAGCTTTTATTTTCTCAAATTTAATATGTGATTTATTAAAAAATATTCTCTTTTTTTTAGAATTTTTTAGACATGTGAATTTTCTATCCTTTTTTGTAAATTTGTTTAATCCTCAGTTTCTATTTCCATTCTTTAATTTCTTGGCAGCCCCCCACTCTGATTAAACAGCAGCAAACTGTTTTGGGGAAAACATAGCATCTATAGAAATAGAAACACATTCAGCATGTGGAAAGTCGTAATTTTATTTCATAATATTATTTCAAATTACTATTATGAGTCAACCTTGAATAATATAATATCACAATAGAAGTTGTTTCAAGAAAATTAGAAATATTTATCCATTGCTGAAATTAAAATGAAATATTAAAAAGTAGCTTTTTATGGACTCATTTAAGTTGCTTTTTTTCTGCAAAAAGAACTTTCTAAAATATCATCAGATAAAAAATGAAAACTAGATATGAATGTCATTTTGGATTTTCAAATGAAATATATCAAATAGAATATATTCAGAATTAATAAAGGCATATTCAGCTTATTTAAAGTTATTGATATTGTAGTTTTGAATTTTAATTTTGCTTGCCTACATGCTAATATGTTGTAACGCAGTGAAATTTATACAGTCAAAGGACTCTTAAAATTAAGTACATTGTTCAATAGTTTTGTATATGTAAAACACTTGTCTTAAAAATGTCCACGTAACGTACTTTTATATTATTTTCTTTCACTTTACATTTATAATCGTTGCTTCAATATATTCTTTTTCATGTAAACAACGCACAAAAAAAAAAAAAAAAAAAAAAAAAAAAAAACTGGAGAGAATTGTATTTTTTTTACTGGTATTTTTACAGTAAAGTTAGTAGTTATAGGATACAAGAGGTAATCATTGCTATAGAAAAAATAATGAAGAATAGGTTTTCATCATAATCATATCATTTTTTAACTGCGCTCTTTTTATTCGTTAAGACTCTAGATTAAGTTTACTTTTCCGGATTTATTGATTTAATGATTAACAACTTATTTTTAGAAATTTTATATTATGTTCTTCAAGGAGACAATAAAATATTTTGCCATCACTTTAAAATTTAACTTTAAAAAGAAACGTCACCATCACTTTAAAAAGAAAAGTAACATTTAAAATGAGTATCATCTTATATGTACTACTCTATTAAATAAGAATATATAAATGGAAAAATTAAGATATCGAGTTTTACATGACCATTTTCTTATTTTACTTCATTAGCTTGGCTGCTAAGTTAATCAGTTGGTAGTTGTTATAAGATAATTGGTGTATAAAAAATTAACAAAATTTGTGAATACATGAAACGTAAAATACTTAATATTTTTTATTAATAAATGTGACTATATATGGCACCTTGTGGATTTTATCATAGATGTCTTATTAAAATATATGGATAAAGAGCCTAAAAGGTAACGTTTACAATCTTTTATCTCTGGTACACACGCATAATTTAAGAATATAAAAATAACTCATTATTAATATTATTATTCACACAACGAAGAAATATGCTTTATGAATATCACTTCATTGACCTAAGCGTGGAGTAAAAATTGAATTTTTTATTTCTTTGAAAACTAATTTTCAATTTAAAATTAATCTCTCATAAAGCGCATAAATTTATAGCATAGTTTAAGCTCATAATAGAGCAATGAACTGTAATTCCAGAATTTTTTGATGCAAAAAAGCTTTTCACAGCAGAACGTAATTAATGTACTTGATTGTATGCATCGGGAAACAGTATTTCATTTCCCCCTTCCAATTAGACTTTTAAATCTTAATTGAACATACGTTTCCTATTCCTTTGTAAGTATATTGATTAAATTGAAAATCTCTCCCCATTTAAGGACTTCAAATTCTAAGTAAAGAATTATTCAACCCATTAAAAATTGATGGTCTGCGTATGATTCAATTGTAAGTCATCAAAATTTACTGAGCGAAAGCTATTCAAATGAGAACTGCATGAATATAAAAAGCTGTAAGCAATGGAAAAAGTCTTACTCGCAATTTTTAGCTTTGCTTTTGTTTCTAAGATTTACAGAAGAATTTACTGTCAATCGATGAATTCATTATTTCAGAAATTAAAACTGTTAAGATCTTTTTTTAAAAAATTAGATTGGAAAAATAGCAAATATAATCATCATGATTGAAATATTAAATGTGCACTGATTTTAGATATTTTATACATTTTTAAAGACGTGTTTCACAGACAATTTTATAATAATTTGAAATATCAAATAAATTAAGAAAATTAAATTTCGTTGGTATGATGATACAAATTTTGACTGCTTACAACTACTGAAGTTGAAAAATTTTACTCAAAAAACCAATTAAAGTTGTGAGTTAAGCTAAACGAATGCAAACTTACAAAATACACAATAATAATATACAATAGTTTGCTAATGTAACCTAACAATGTTAAGAGTTCCAGTTGTTTAAAATGTGCTTCCACAAGCATTTCATGGGAAAATGAAATAGAACTCTTTGTTTTTCATTGATTTATATTAAAATGTAGTCATGTTTTACAACTACAATTGGAAGAAATAGGCAATTTGAATCGTATAGCAATAATGTGACTTACCTAAAGTTGTTATCATAATATATCCAAGCGAAATATTACATAAAAACTAGAAAATAAATATTCGTAAAATCCGTATGTATATATAATTAATCATTTAAGTAATATTTCTTTAGATCATTTTGGGGTCAAGAGTATGTTGATATATATGTGTATAAGCATAAATGAAATACATTTGGTTCCCGACATTTTTACGAAGCTTTATCATATATTTGTTTTACAAAAATTACTTTTCATATACACACATTTTTTCCAAATTTACGAAATTTTCATAACATTTTAAAAATATTTAAATTGTTTCATAATAATGAAAAACCTGATGGACATCAAACACAAATTCCACTCAAATTTCTTAATTTCTTTATCAGATAGTTATATTCTTTTCCTAACATATTTTTGGCAATTAAATTAAAATGGTAGCAATATTAATAAGTTATATTATATTAATATCTTATATATACTTATTAAAGATTTCAATTGTAAACTATGAAGAAAATATTTTTAAACAGTTCGCTATATCTTTTTAGACTTTGCATAGATTTTGTGGATCTCTCCATGTTTTTGGTTTAAGAACACAGGTGGAAATTACTACTTTTTTGAGTTCATGTATTTACCTTTTTTATTTTTAAAAAAGTATCAAATTACATTGGTTGAAGTATGTTTGGTCAAGGATATGTATTGCACAGCAAATATCTAGTAAGATGATTTCTATTAGAAAACTAAATATTGGATTTGAATTGACCATTTTTACTTTACAAATGTCATCACATTATGGAATAAAAATTTCATATTATTCTTATCTGGGGTATATATACGTCTTATCTATAATATAAAATTTTGATACAAGTCGAGTAATTAAACGGAGCAATCAATCTGTGTCACATACACACACACAAATATAATTCTGTAATATTTTAATTGTTTGTGATATTAATGAACGACATGCTTCAAAGCTATGCAAAAATTTTACATTCGCTCATCACACAAACAAAACAAAAAAATTGTGAAGTAATTTATTTTCAAGTTTAAGCAATTTTCATAATTTTTGTGATAAAATGTATGAGAAAATGCGTGGTTCAAATAGCGTAGATTGAAATTTTATAGTATGAGCAATTAATTCAAACTACTAATTCCAATATTTACAAAAAAATGATTTAACTTTTTAAAACACAAAATTACGAAACAAACAAAAAATCTCAAAAAAATAGATAAAAATTTAACAAAATAATATGTCTTTTTCAAAACGTGAAATCATTCCTAGAACTTGTCAAGAAAAAAGAGTTTTATAAAAATTCATTCAATTAATATTCTATAAAAATTCAAATTAAGTTATTAATCATATATCATCAAAATTATTAGAATTTATAAAAGCATCTAATTTACTGCATATAGAAATATTACTTTAAAAACTTTATGTGCATTTAAATAGATAATAAAACTTTATGTGCATTTAAATAGATATGATTCCATTAGTCTGATGTTACTTAAACCACTGTATCACTATCTTTTTTTATTAATTTTTTTTACTGAAAGATTAGATAAATTCACCATGAGGAAGTGCTTGTATGTAAATAGCTTTCCAGAAGGACATGGTGAAGGTCAACACTAATGACACTACTGAGTGACCTTTGGATGAGTTGTATATGTGCATACAGTGAAAGCAATAGATTAATTTATACCCAGAAGTTTCATTTAGCAAATAAAAATGTTTACACTCTAAGTTGTGTTTTCGTGCGATGTGGTAATTTAATATTGAAACGGCCTTATAACACCAACCTCGTCGGAAGTATTATTCATCATAAAATGTTACAAAATAAATATGCATAATTCAAAATGCAACAAATATATAATACGTTTATATATATATATATATATATATATATATATATATATATATATATATATATATATATATATATATATATATATATATATATATATATATATATATATATACATTTAGATTAGATACAAATGTAAATATTCATTAAAATAATTTTCCAATGAAATTTTTTCCAATTAAGGCAAACAAAAGTGAAAGTTAAAAAGTAAATTTAAATAGCACATTGCATTTTACTATTTCACTATACTGAACCTATCTAGTACACTAAGTTTACATTTTTTAAATATACATATTATATAATTTTTGTATTATGCCAATTCTTAGATTTCAAAAGTAACTAGATGTTGGAATTCTTACACACACACACACACACACACACACACACACACACACACACAATAGGTATACATATATGTATTACGTATATACATATATATATATATATATATGTATATATATATATATATGTATATATATATATATGTATATATATATATATGTATATATATATATATGTGTATATATATATATATATATACACAGTTATGTTCTAACTGTAACCAAGTTTGATGAATGCTCTATTCCTTCACGTTGTAATAAATTGTTCTTCCTCCACGATGTGTTTATGTTTTTATTTTCTAACTTGGTCACGGTTTCCGTGAAACCTCAAATCATTTGTCTCTTTTGGTCACTTCCTTGAAACTAGTAGCGTAACCCACAGCTAAAGGGAGCAACAATCATATGTCTAGTCACGTTCGAACATTTCTCCAGAATACGAACACTGACTGATGTCGAGTGATCTATGATTAGGTGTAGTCTAGCGCCATATCGCAATCTCCACATGCTTTGAATGTATAATTACTTGTTAAAATTGTGTTCAAGGGAAACTTCACATCTAATTTTCTTGTCCTAGTTATTGAGATCTATGTAAAATGTTATCTCTAAATATATGATTCATTTTATAAATAACTATATCAGCATGTTCAGATAAATCCTTATCCAACCATCTTACATGAATATTTTAATAAGCAAAATTTTTCATAAATTTTTCAAAGCAATTTTAATAAAAGTAATATTTTTGACAATCCTTTTATGCATATTTTTATGAATAAGTGAGTCTGTATTTTGGTTGTTTGAAATATATAAAACGCTTTAAAAGCTCATATAATTGTTTTTTAGACTTTGAAAGCTACAGTCTAGAAACCATAATATGCTTTAAATGCAATTATATTCTATTCCGATTTAGTCAACGATCATACTACTGCATAAATGTTTCTATGAACGAAGAAACGTAAATATTTGTTTCTAAAATAGTTAAATATGATTTATGAATTTTTTGTAAACTATAAATGAAGAATGAAATATGTGCCTGAAGTATCATAACATCTAAAAAATTTATTTATTCTTTGGAATAGCTTGAATTTCTATAGCTGAATTGGCATACAAATTTTTGCAATGTTTCCTGTGCCTTAACTAAAAGTTATCACAATCGACTCTATGCTTATTTCTCATTTGTAAAAGTTATGATTTTCCCAGAATACTTTAATAGATGTATTAAGTAAGATATCATTTCACACTATTTTCGCATGATCTATTTGAAAAAAAAAAAAAACTTCATGTTAATTTAAAGCAACATTTAAATGCATTAATAAATGGATTCGAGAATTGAACAAAATGATTGAAATACGAAACATTTCAGTAATATCAGGTTAAATTGAAATATTGATTTTGATTTACTACAATCGAGAAAGCGAGAAAAAGAGCTAATTAATTAGATTTTAAAAGCATGTAATGGAAACAAAACAATGCGTGAGTTTCCCAACATGCTATGTGTAACATAGTTTAACAATGCTAGGCTCGTGAGAAATATCACGACACGGAAGAAAATGCTGCATCAATGAATCAATGGTTATATTAGCCGAACTTCTCCTTAGCTGTGTATCTGGAACCTTTTGAGATGAGTCCAATCCATTATGGATGAGTTGGCATTTATGCAATGATAAAGTAGCAGATGTTCTACTCAATTTTCGGAATGCCATGTTAGGGAAAACAACACGTTAAGAAAAAATATTGGAAATTAACGAAGTAATTCTGCTCTTTTGAGAAAAAGGATTGAAGTATATGACATTGAATAATTTGATAATATTTTAAATATTTAAAAATTTTACTCTTACAGAGGCTCTCATTGATAAAAGTTTAATAAAAAAATAAAAAATTAAGAAAACTATCAAAAAATCTTTCTGATAATATATATATATATATATATATATATATATATATATATATATCAATTACTTTAACTAAGAGTTTATTTATTTATTCCAATTATATTATTAACATTTAATGCTTTAAATATGTTTCGTATTATTTATTCTAAGGTAAAACTCATTCAATTATTTAAAGATTGTTGATTATTAAAATTTTATTTCCCAATGCAAAGGAGTTCGTTTCAGAATTGCAATTTATTAAATTAAAATACATTTAAACAACAAAGAATAAACATGAATATTTTTAAAAAGTTATTTTTATTTTTGTAACAAAATACCATATGCTATACTCTGCTTAAAAAAATATAAAATACAATACACAATCTTCTCTAACAAAATTTCTTAAATTCCGTAATGAAACAATATAATAATAATAATAATAATATGCTTGGACATATATTTACGCGCACGAATACTGTTGCGTCATTGTGAAAATGTATTTGAAGTGAATATTGTTAAATAAATCGAACATATAATTATCTTTTTAGGAAATGTGTTGCTAAATAAGGTAATTATTAAAAATGACGTATTTTGCATTTTTAATGATGAGACAAAGAAATATAAAATATATCTTTCATATAAATACTCTATTGCTTTGTACATATTTATAAGAAAAACTTCACTTTAATTCATATTGCATCCATTTAAAATTACAGACCTTATTTCACTTATAAATCTCATATGAAGTACCTTAATAAGAAATTTATTCGCCTATTTCCTAGAAAGCAACTACTCACAACGGAGAGAAACGTTAAATCTTTAAGCAAGTTGCAAAAATAAAAAAAAAGTGCGGTACACGCAGCGTTAACACTACGTTCCTTTAATAGCAGGGAGTGTTATGTATACATAAAATATACTTTTTCAGTGAAGCTTGCATTACAAAATTAACTGTAATGAATAAAAAAAAAATCGGAGATTGTGGTGTGGTAATTGCCAGAGCTGAAATTCCCTTTGCTTGAAATCCTCATAAAAAAAGGAAGAGGTTGAAGGGAAGATTTGTACGTTCAGCGTATCGTAGCCGTCTCTTGGGTTCCTTGGGGAATTCTTCTCCAAGAAACGTTACCCACGAGAGCTAGTTGGCTTCTTTCACCATCATCCCACCAATCTTTAATCACGTCCCCCGTGTACATCAGCTTAATGAAGAGTCACATAATAATGAAATTTCGAGAGGAATGAATCATTAATTGATTTTATCACCGTTAGAAGGAATATTCAGGAACTGTTCGGCAACTTTATGAAGCAAAATATGTACTCGCCAACCCATCTCTGTTGATCATTTCAAAAATATGTATTCAAGATATTCGAGACAGTTTTATATCTGATGATAATTATATAATTAAATATTTCTCATCAGGAAAATCAAAAACCCTATACGATAAAGTTTTTTTCATTCTAATAGATTAAAACATATTTTTTTGATTTGAAAAAGGGTTAATAAGTTAATGAATTAAATTAAATAAGCACGTTTTACTTATTATTAAAATATGATTTGTTTTGACGCATCAATCATACATTAAGTTAAATTAAAAATGTATTTTCTCATAAATTCAAACACATCAATCATACATACTTAAAAAAGGTAATAAAAATGTAATACATTGGTTGTCTTGTATTTTTGAATTTATTACAGTATCATACAGATACTGTAATAAATTCAAAAATAGTAGATCAATACTGTAATACTGTATTTAATCTTAACAAATAAAACAATATTTTTACAAAAAAAAATAAAAAAATTCTGATTGATTAAAGAAAAAAATTGAATTTTTTTTTCTGTTATATTTTCGAATGATTAGTATCTATTTTTTAACTGTACAAACAATTTAAATTGCCGGCAAGTTTTCTGGTATTTTGAAATTCAATAAAATTAAAAGCAAACAGGGTATTCAATTAATTTAAATTTATTAGTTTTCAATTATTACTTTAATACTATTGTTTCTTCAAAATAAAAAAAACAATTTTTTAGTGTTTGTGTCATTAGTAGAGATTATTTGAAAAATATAATACACACACACACATATATATATATATATATATATATATATATATATATATATATATATATATATATATATATATATATATATATATATATATATATATATATATATATATATATATATATATATATATATATATATATATATATATATATATATATATATATATATATATGTATATATATATATATATATATATATATATATATATATATATATATATATATATATATATATATATATATATATATATATATATATATATATATATATATATATATATATAAATATATAATTATGCAGAATAATTATCACTGGATTTAAAATTTAATTTGACGTTTCACAGAATGATAGAGTTTGAATAAGACTGAGTCATGAGAAACGCCTTTTTTTAGAAGTCAAAAATAATAGCAAAATTTTATAAAATAAAATTCAAATAATTTATAAATTTAGTAAATTTAGACGCAAAATAACTAGAAAGGAAATTGTAGTTTTTTGATGAATCAATTAAAAGAACATATATTGCTATTGATTAATGTAAGCTAAACAATGTAGTTTTAAAGTGAGTTTATAAAATTATTAAAAAAATTTTTCTCAATAAGTTTTTTGAGGTGTGTATGTTATTTATGTGTAATCATTGAATTATAATATTATACTTAATTTTAAGATGGTGATAAAATTAAATTCACTCAGCATAATTTTCCTTTTTATAACAATAGTTTAAGACTCGAAAATTGCTCCTGTAGAGAGAGAAATTACATGAAATTTATGAAAATATTCTAGCAAAATAAATATTTTTACTACTCTCTAGATAAGAGTAACTTATTTTTTTATACATAAGCTGTTGGGAAATCTGTATTATCTAATATTTTAAAGTTCATGTTTGGTATATATACTCGTTATGAGAGAGACGTTACAGAGAGCAATGTTTGATTAAAAATAGCATATCTGTTTTAACTTAATGATTCTCAGATGAACTGATGATTGTCATAGCTAGATAATACAAATTTAAGATTTAAAAGCTTTTTAATCTATAATAAAATTCTGTAAATTTATATTTTGTTATCAAAAAAGTAATTAGATATTAATCAAAATCCTCATTGTCAATCAATTGTCAATTCTATAAAGAAAATAATTACATTTTGTAAATCAGAATTAATAAATGTGCTAGATGAAATATGGGAAAAATTTTATGAATTATAATATGGAAATATCACAGTTAATTTTAATATATTAATTTCTTTTCCTCTGATTATATAAATACTGTATTTCTTAGATAACCAAATATTTTGTGTTTGATATTATAAAACTGTTGTAAGATAGCATATAATTACAAAGTATATTAATAATAAGTCTTAATCTTGTTCTCTCCAATTATTGATTTTAATTCTATAGAGAAAATACTGGAAGATATATGTAATTATTTTTTTATTATCGCAAAGCTTAGATTTTTACTCTTTGATACGTTTGAATTTTCCATTGATTATACCCAGATAATACATATTTTCTCAAGGTATTTTTGTCATTTCTATTAAAATTTTATAAAATTTATATAATTTCTATTAAATTTATTTGTATAGACAAATAAATATTGAAGATATTTTTATTGGGTACAATTGAACAGATTTTATTTCAATATAAGCTTATAATGCCATAAAATGAATATGTGATTTAATCAAATAAAAACACATACTATTCAAATTTCCTAAACATGATATTTTTAAAAAAAATTCCAATAACATATATAGCTAAACTCAACTATTCCCGTAAAGCTTATTTAGCAATATTTTCATTGTTACTTAGAAATGTTTTGTGAATGTATCAATTATATTCTAATATTCTTTATTACTACACAGCTTATATTTTTACAAAAAAATTAGACATTTATAAATAAATATGAAGATAAATAAACCTTTTATATAAGAAATATGATGATACTTTTTTTATAAAATGTTTATAATAAATGTCTACAGGTATGAATTAAATGATTCATTTAAAATGTAATATGTTTTCTGCAAGTTAGACAAATTTATTGTAGTATATTTGGAAAAAATCTTATTAATGTACTTCAAACACAGTAATAGAATAAAAGAATAAATTTAGATTTAATAAAGAGAGGAACTTATAATATATTGGAAAAGTTTTGAAAGTTTTTCAGATATATATTTTAATCTATTTTAAAAATAACGTAAGGCGTAATGAAAACAAATATGAATCATGATAGATGTGAAAAGTCAAAATGGAGAGTGATATTGATTTTATTATTTGATATTTTTCACAAAGAATATTCATTAATTTAAAAAAATGAATTGTAAATTGAATTTTCTAACTTTATGAAATTACTTCGTTATACATACTTGTGTTTTTTGCTGCTTGGTAGTATTTTCTTGAATTGTAAAATGACACAAAACCACTTACCTTTTTCCGGATCATCAGATCATTTATCTGCGCTAGAAGTGCATAAAAGCTATAAAACTTACCTTTCGACGCGCGTTACATCTGTCTGAAAGCTACATTAGAAGAAATGAAAAGGAAATCAATTCTGAAAATTCTTTTGTATTTAGAGTCATTGAAAATATTGACTGTGAGTTAAAAAAATTTAGCTTGCGATGTATATGATCTTCTTTTATTATTTGTATAAATAAATTGAAATGAAATTGTGAATCTTCTGGACTCCGCAATATCATGGATTATTATATTAATTTCCAATTTTGTACATATTTATTTCATAAACTTTGTTTTAATACTTTTCAAATTTGAATAAAATATTTATTATAAATGTTAAACGAAATTTTTTTCTATGCTTTGGTGTTAGTATGTGTAAGTTTATGAGGAACCAATTCTACAGTCCATTTTTTATCTAATGAAATCAGTTTTAACAGTTAAAGATTTTGTAACTATATACAATTTGATTTAAAACTTTACTTTGGAATAAATTTATTTACCATAATTTCAAAAGTGTACTTGTATATTAATCCTACCTACTTGATGCAGTTTCTTCATACTTTTAAATCAATAAATATTTATATAAATATTGACTTCCCTTAAGTATTTTTGAATTATCATTAGTGCAGATTTGGATACATAGACTTTCAGAATTAACTTTACCTTTAACTAAAATTTAATACTTTTTGATTGTGTGACATAAAATAGCTTAAAAATAAAATAATTGATTAAATTTCTGACACTTTTAAGCAGAAAAATATTATACAAACAAAAATAAGGAAAAAATATAAAAATGCATCATGTTTTAATAGAAAGATAAAAAATTTACTTCGAATTGCCTAGAAATGCTATAGAAATGACAAACGGATATACTTAAAAATAATTTAGGTCTTTTAATTTTATATAAAAAATATTGATTTCCCAAATTATCTTATATTTTATGAGTATAATTATATTACTAATTTAATAAGTAATAAGATTTGAGTACATTTTTAAAAATAAAATATACTTCTCTTAAGAAGACTTTGCTTTTAGTTGGATATAGCAGCTTAAGGTCTGAAATAGGTCAAATTAAGCCAGACGTTTTGAAAAAAAACATTGAAAATAATCTTGAGAATTTATATTTTGAAAGTTCATTGCGAGTATTTTATGGATGTTTTCGATTGAAATAATTATACGTCAATGAGAATAGAAAGTCAAAATGATAGCATCTTGGAGAATCAGCATTTACAAAAAAATCATATAAAATTAACAAGGATTTTACATAATCCATTAACATAAATAAAAGAAATAGTCACATGGAAAGAAAATTAATAAATTAATAAGTAAGTTTTGAAGCATCTTTGAAAAATAAATGCTTCAAGGACAGCACTTTTAATTAATACAAATGATCTGCAGAATTCATAAATCAATATACTGTCCGAAGGTTAAATAATTATTTTGACATTATAAATTGCAAAATATTTAGCTTTATAAAAACTATATTTCTTATTTAACGTTATATAGTTCTTCGTGAATTCAATTTAATTTGTCCATCTCACTATAAAAGAGATAATATTTTTTATATTTGGGAAAAAGAAGTTGCTTAAACACTACATTAATCTTAATAGTTTTAAGCAATATTAATGCTTGTTTTAACATTAATTTAAGAGCCTCCATTATATACTCAGTGTATTCTTTATCATTTGTTTAAATATATGCAGTAATTTTAAACAATCACTCTTTAAATAGTATTAAAACTGAAATATTCCTTTGTCTTGCATTAATAATGTCATATCGTATAGTAGTTTTTGAATAATTAATTTTATTCTTAAACAGAGTTAGAAAGAAATGACAGTGAAGAACGAAAAATTAATACTAGGCATTAATTTAAATTTACAGTTATAAAAAAGCTAAGCTTGTAAAAACATCATTTAAGCAATACGGAAAACTTATAAATCTAAATTTTTATAATAGTTATTAAAATAAAATGAATAGTTTACTAAAAATGATACTTTAAGAAATATGAACTTTTTACTTTTTAAACTTATTTAACAAATTTCAAAAAAATCAAAAGAAATATAACCTTTAATTTTGCATGTGTGCATAGTATTTTTAAAAAAAATGTTTGAGGCAAAATTCAAAATGTACTTTTATTGATAAATATCTTTTCAAATAAAATGTTTATTAAGTGAGTTAACTAAATAATTAGAGCATGTTATCTTTTTCCTGCAATGTGTGTGTGCTTCTTTTAAGATATTTATAGATCTTATAAAAAACTTCCACTTTGTTACATGTGTTTATCATTTGGGAACTTTTTTTCACAAACTTTTTTTAACCTCTAATTGATATTAAGCATATTACACTTAATGTAGTATATTTAAAATGTATTCAAGTATTTTTTAAAATAATACGATATTTTAGTTTATTCTCATTAATACTCACAATCTTTTAATTAACATAATGCAATCAATATTTAATTTATTTGAAACCGTTCATATTTTCTAATTGTAAGTAAATTTTCGTATAAATATGAAGCCAGTTGAAAATGTATGTGATTGATTTTTTGAAGAATTACTTTCAATGTAGGTGGACAATTTGCAAAAGGTCACATTCAAGTTACTTCAGATTATTACCTATCAAAAAGATGGATCTCAATCTTTCAATGCTTGTTGGACATCGAAAGAGAAGAAAATGGAATACATTGAATAATGATAAAAATCTATAGAATACAAAATGTGGTAGGTGGAGTACCAGTGTTTCACCATCGTTATATTTCGGGTGGCAACCGATTTATTTTTGAAACTTTACTGGCAAATGTCAAAACCAGGAATGATACTGTCTTATAAGAAAAGTCTGAACATATAACAGAGGAAAAATTTAAAATATTAAAATAAAATTTATTTATTATTTTATTGGTAGAATATGATAGTTTTTTCAAGAAATCATTTTAAATATGAAAAACATTTTGTCCGATTAAAAAATAATATTCTTGACTTTTAAATCATATTTTTATTATTACGGTACAAATTTTATTAATAAGTTTTATTGATTTATAAATGTATTATATTTTTTTTCATAAAATAATCATGCATTCTGATAAATGAGTTTAATTTAAAAAGTATCATGCACTTGTGTATCAGAGTAAAATAGCTGTTAATTTATATTTCATTGAGTTGTAATTATTAATTCAGTTAGAATGAAACATTAATTCTTAAACTAACTCCGCTTAAATTAAATATTCCAGATAAATTTAAGCCAAATATTTCCCGCAGAAATCTACTTTGATTTTATGTGAAGCAATAAATTTAAGGAAAAAAGTTTAAAAACAGATAATTTCAAATCATACTCAAATCACACTTATGTCTTTTTATTACACTCTTTTTATCACACTTATGGCTAATTTAAATTTGTAATGTTTATGAACTGGGTAAAATATTGAAAAGGTTAAATTTTATCTAATATTTATTAAATTTCACTCACACCATTAGAAATTAAGGAAAGGGGGGGGGGAACATTAAAAGTACTTCGATTTATTTATTATCATCTCAAATATCCCAAGTAAAGGATAATATTATATAATGTAGCGTTTGAAACTCTGAAAGCCTTATTTAATAATACAATATATTTAAAAATTAAAATTTGCTTTTAACTTGTAACATAATTTCTACTTAGTTATTTTACTGAGATGATATAAAGTTTTAATTACTTAAACATACGTAAAACAAGTTCTATTTTAATATTATATTTTTGAATACGTCAAAAGAGAAGTTGTCATTAATTTAATGAAAATTATAGTTAAAATTATACAATAGAAATCTAGTTCATAATAGAATATTTCAAAAAAGTTTTTAATTAATATTAAAACTTCATATAATTTGACTTAAATCTGTTACTTGAATAATTAAAGGAATTATTAATTTAAATATTTATATTTTTAATATTTTTAATATTTAAACATAATGAACTTATTATTATTTTTATTTATTTCACTTTGAAATTCTGCAATGCAATTTGCTTTAAGATGCCTGAAAGAAATTTAAAAATAAGAATTTGTTCATTTCTTTCACAATTTTTTATAATCTTCAGTACCAGTGAAAACATATTTTCGACAGAAAACTTGTTATCATTTATATTTGTAAGTTTTTAATTAAATAATATCATAATTATAACTGTAATTATTTCTATTGCATTTATTTAGTCTATATTATTGCAAATATTATAAAAAACGTAAGAACTGTTATCAATTTTTCAAAATCATGAATCAATTATAATAATGTATCAGTAATTTACGTATTGTTTTATGCACAAAATTATTTGTGCATTATTTTAAATATTACTAAACTTTAATTAGAATTGAATGGGAATAAAAACTCTTAAATTGTTTAATCTTATTCCTTTAATTGTTAAAAATATATTTAAAATCATTCTGTTAACTTTTACATATACTTATTTATATATAGGTAAATAGCATTAGTAAAAGTATAAATACATATATTAACATTTATTGTGTGCATGCACTGGGCTGCTCTTTTCTCATTATTAAATAAACTGTGCATTTTTAAACAATTGCTAAATTGTTTAATATTAATGTTTTATATTAAACAATGCTAAATTGTTTAATAAACAACCCCTCAACAAATGAAAGCATATTAAATATATTAACGGGAAACTGATAACAATTTGATAGCAGCATTGAAACACTTAACTTCAAAATATTAAATATTTAAATAATATACGTACCTCGGATAAATGTTTTCTTTTACCGAGGACTTCATAAACTGATTCAGAAGCTACAAAATACGTTAAACTAGCGATCATAATAGCGCACGCAAAGCTTGCGGAACACATCATCGTAATTGTAGATGGGAAACAAAGTTCACAGGCGCTAAAACTTAGAGCCCTCCCTTTCCTAATAACAATGTCACTACAACGTTTGGCTGGACTGCTATGGCGTCCTCGTCTTTGCCGTGAAGCCTATTTTACGGCGAAGAAGAAAACTCGAGACGAGTTGAAAGTTTTTCCAAATCCTTCCACTGATTTGCCTGGATGTTCTGCTCGGTTAATAACTTATATTTACTCGCTTTGTGAACTGGTGGCTGCTACACCAGGGAAATAGTCCTTCTAGCTTCTCCGCTGGAATCAATCAGCATGGAATTCTCTCTGCTTTACCTCTGCAAGATTCACAGGGTTGCCAATAGGAGATCGCCAAGAATCTAAACAAAACTCAACGGCGCTCGCCAACTTAGCATCGCTGGACGTAGGGTCATCAAGTTGCTTTTTTGTGTGAAAGAAAAAAAAAAAAGGGTAAATAATGCAAATATGCTTCATTTATTATTAATTCATATTTTGTATTATTTTGATGCTTTCAATCCAAAGTAAGAAAGAATACATAAGAATAAAAGTAATTTAAAGATTGGAAATAAAAAACGAATAAATATACTGGTGCTAATTATTTTATTTATAAGCACATGAATAAATTTAAAAGCAAGAAATACGGTAAATTGGTAACACTTTCTATGATAACTTAAAGTTAGTATTCCTCATTTGCATAGTATAAGAAAAAATGTTGGAATAATATACAAGTAATTATGGTAGAAATTTTTGGTTCCTAAAAATTATACATAAAAAGAAAATGTAGAAAAATATAAAAGTGTGTATTAAAAATTATATTTTAGGAATTAATATAATGTTTTAGTTTTAATTCGGATTAATAAACTTTAATATTATTCAATTTTACTTCTATAAAGCAAGAAAGAGAATAATGTTAGCATGCATTATATTGTTGACTCTTATATTATAAAGCAGTTTAAAACAATCGGAGCATATATAAGAAATATAATCAATAAATAATATAATAATAAACTCTTAACTAAATCCGTGACTCGACAGCCCGTGGGGGCCATGGTCTACAGTGCCATTAACTGTTTTCATGGCCAAGGGTCCTGGAGCGCGAAGCATATATCCCAGTTAGGTGGTCAGCCTAACATGAGATCCCAGTGTTTAGTTCCCGAGCATGCATGGTACTCAGTTTATCGACCCACTGAAGGGAGGAATGGCTGAGTCAATCTTGCCCTGCCTGAGGATCGAACCTCAGATCTGTGCCTTGGGAGCCTGAAACGCTGCCATCAAGCCACCGGGCTTCTTAAGAAAGATATAAAAGATAAAAAATTCTTAAAATAATGACATGGTAGAGTTTGTGCATGTAACATACCTCAAATTTACATTTATTATTTATCCAAGCATCTCATATTTATATGAGGTGGTAAATAAAGGAGGCAGATTTTTACATTTCACAAAAACTCTGATGCACCTTATAAATGCTGAATTTTTATAAAATATATTTCTGGCTAAGCGATGTCATATGTATATTTACATAGTATGTTATAAAAAAGGTATTAAGCATTTATTAATGAATAGTGAAGTTTCACATTAACACAAATATACATGCGTGAGAAAATTAGTCTTTTTGTGCGTACTTTCACTGTTTATCCATATTCTTTAACATAATAATTAATTTTTTATTCAAAACTACAGTTTGATTGGAAATATGAATAGGATACTATTTTGTTAAAAGATTTAAATGTGTATTTTAAAAAAAGAAAGATATATTTGAGGAAAAATTTAATTTCGAATTTTTTTCTCAAAAATATATATTATGTTTTATATTATTTTAAGTACGAAATTATGAGCAGTTTTTAGTCGATTGTTAACTGCGATTTTTTCACTTTTTATCTTTAGGATATTATTTGTAACCCTGATTTAAAAGTCGGAGTTTGTTGAACAAAAAATAAAATGTACACACACAAACACGGAAATTTACATATAATTTCGATGAGTTATAAATTTTCTTTAAATAAATTAAATATGGATCTAAAAATTAAATTATTCTTACACATTGAAAAATTTTGAAATCTTTATATTATGTAAATGTAAATTTTCAAAATATTTTTTTTCCTTTAAAATTGGATATAAACTGTAATGTCTTAAAATCAAATGTTGTCAACGACAAAATTTTAAGGGAAATTAAAATTTTATTTGTTTTTATGAGGTAATTCCCAATCCCTTGTGAAATAGAGATATCTGATATGGATGTTTGACAAATTCGACATCAGAAAGATTCATGAAAATCGAATAGTGAAATAAATAAGATTCCATAAACAGTCTGATTAGATTACTATTTATGATTTTTAAAATTTTAAGGGTTCTTGAAATATTGAGTGGGAAGTGAATAATCCTTAAACATTCTGAGATTGCTATATATGTTTAAAAAAAAGCAGTTTTTTATCGAAAATACAAAAGATTTGTAGGAGCAGAGCAAATTATATATAAAGGTTCACAATACTAAACAAGCTTGCGCCATAATTTCTATACTCATAGAATAATAAAGCAGACAAGTAAAATTATCACATAAAAATGGATCAGGTAATTTTACGATGAAGTTCATATGTTTTCTTTTTTTTCTTAATCTTGTGCCATCTAGGCTGAAAATATGTGGTGCGCTGCTCCACTTTTTCATACTGAACCATATTTGGTGTGGAGTCCGACTGCTTCAGTACACAAATGCCATAGGGACCTGTTTATAGGGTTGGCAGCCTTTCACATCTCATTCATACACAGAAAGGACAAAGACAGGATAGACAGTGAAAGTACATCCATGCCCGAACCGGGATTCAAACCCAGGACCTCCCTATCCACAGTCAGGCACTCTGACCACTATACAGGGTGGTCGGCAGTTCCTATGTTGCTCATTGGAATTGAATAGAAAACTAAAACAATTAAAGTGTCATAAAGAAGAGAGGTTAAAGCAGGTGAAGAAGATCATGACCTAGCAAGCTAATGGGGAAAAATATAATTTTTTGCTCTGAAAAATTTCCATTTAGGCCAGAACAGTAATATTTAAAATTGAGGTGATTGTGTAAGCTGATGGATGTTAGTATCTTTGTGATGGCGTGGAGAGCTTTTGCTCAGGTCACGAAAATATAACCTAAGAGTTTCTTGACAGTTGCATTTTGGTTGTTATCCATTGTTTTATCAATAAAAAATATTTTTTAATCCATTTTAAGAGGGTAAAACTGAAAATTTAAGTAACACAAAAGTCCTGTCCATGTGTCTAAATTAATTAAAATTAATTTAAAAAAAGAATCACACATATTCCAAAGTCGTCCAAGTCATATCAAAACATTAATTACATTGACAATTTAGAGTATTATTTGGCCTTACAATCGAATTCAATTGACCGTAAATATGAATCAGTATACAAATTAGAAACGTCATTAACAACTGTATATTTTGAAGATCAGAGAGTCGGCTCAAAAAATCGTAATTACATCAATTTAAATAACTATATTTATAATTTATTTAAAACGTTAATCAACATATTTTTAATTCATAAAAAATTTCTTTTATCTTGTAATCTTGTAGCACTATAGCAGATGTTTGAATGAAAAATAAAAACTTGAAAATGTGTTGATTATGAAATATGAAAAATAAATGATTATAAGATATTTAGAACATTTTCAAATATTGAAAAAAATAATAAGCACTTACTTTATGTTTCTTATTTATTCAATTCAACCTAATTTAAAAATTTTAAGTTACTTACGGTAAAATTCAAAAAATCCACACACACTGGTCTTACAATTTTGTGACAGATTGCATTAGATGTTTTGTGATTTATTGTCAACTATGTAAATGCCTACTTTATTTGAATAAAATTTATTAACATTTAATATTGTATCATACCCAAAAATAAAAATTCGTATTGCACTTTAAATTGTAGACTATATACGTAGAGGTCTCAAAAATATTTTACTCCTAAATATTAATCTAAAACAGGAAAATAAAGAGGCGGATATAAATGAAATGTCGCGTATTCTACAGAAGTGAAAACATTATCACAACTTGGAAAAAACCTGTCATCTGATTAGAAATTTCATGCGTAATTTTAATAAAACGTAACTGAAAAATCGAATTATTCATTTTGAATAAAATTAATTGGTTATTGTGGTTATATGTAATTTTTATTTTAATATTTATCTCACTTTAAATTTCGAGGCTTTTTTCAGTGCATTAAATTTTAAGAAAAATATTTTATGTATTGGAAACTATTTCTAAAACTTCCCAATTGATTGTCACAAAACATAAAAATTTCCTCACAAAAGAACTTAGACACGAATTATTGTTATGGTAATACCTAAGTTAAATATAGGGAAAAAATGAAAATATTTTGAGAAATGAAACCAGGTACAAAAATCAAAAAGAAATTTCTGATGGTCTAAGAACTTAAACTGAATGATACTATTATGAACAAGAGGAATAATGTAAAATTCTTTTCTTCGCTTCATTTAGAAACATTTTTAAGAATGTTAAAAAATGAGTATTCAACAAACAAACACACTAAAAACAACTGAAGTTTACATGTAAAGTTAATCATGTAAAATATAATTTTTTACAAACACAGTGAAGCTAATTTTATTTTAAAAACACTTATGCTAGAATTGTTTTTAGATTGTTGATTTCATCTCCACATTTTGCGCAAGATGACTTACTTAACAAAATTACGAATGACAGAATTACAACAAATAGAAATGCTTGAATTAGGAATCTCATTTTTCAAACTGAGGAATTAAAATCCAATGTGCTATAGTTTGTTTTTCAAATACATTCATCTAAATTATCTTAAATAAAATCAACTAAAAATAATTAATATAGTATTCCTCATACTGGTGTTTGAGGCGTATTGAATGTGCATATTTTTGTTCTATCACTGGAATTTAAACTCTGAAATATGACCCTTTTGTGGCAATTACGAAATGTAAGCTTATTTTAAGATTTTAAAACTAATTCAAGGCACGTATATGATTTTTACGATAGATTATAATTCAATTTTTATAATAATTTGTTAAAAAAACTTTTAACTAGTTCACCTAACTGAAAAGTAAACTCAAGGAAGTAAAGTTTGTTCAAAAATTATATATATATATATATATATATATATATATATATATATATATATATATATATATATATGGGTTCAAGATATTGTTTTTCTCTTAAAGCCGCGAGACAAGTATTTGAAAGTATCTGATTAAGTATAAAAACTATACAAGAATAGAAGTTGAAAATATGAATCACATATACGAGTATAACACAAAGTAAGGAGATAAATACATGCACATTAAAACTATTGTCAGAGATTAATTCGTTTAGTCTTACCATGAAAATAAAGCAAATAAATAATATTTAAAAGAAATTTTAATTAATTAGTAGCTGAAATTTATATCATTAATAATTGACTTTAATGAGTAAATTAGTTATGAATTAATATTAAATGCAAGCAAAAAAGATAAGTGCAAAGTATAATTATGACATGCTATAAAATAACTACAAATGCATTATTTTCAAGTTTTTTTCTTTTATGAAAGTCCTTATACAGTTTATATATATTTGATAAACTTCTCCTTTTTTCAGGATATTTTCAATATTAATTCCTTACAAATTTACTGAAAATAGTTCAATCAGTTATAATGTAAAATCAAACCAAAACTATTTAAATTTTCCATTACTATTTATATATGACAGTGCTAATCCTCATCATATTTAGTGGTAGCATATTTATACAGATGTATTTAATTAATATTCTATTTCATATTATATATCTCTAGCATTTACAAATTTTGTGTTACTATTGATGCACGCACATATACTTTCCTCTACGAAGCCTAAAGCAGCGTTAGTTTGGTTAAAGTAGCCGGATGGGAATCTTCGCAATTTGGAAGCAGGCCTACCACTTGGTCTGCCACCTCAAGAGGTATCATTATATAGATTTTAAGATTATATATACTAATTTTTGCTTTTTAAAAATTTAATGTTTCTTGGGTTTATAAAAAACATACATATATAAAATAAAATAAAATATATTCTTCGAAAACTTTTTTCTTAGTGCACCATGTCCATATTTGGGCCTTGTGCCATAAAACCCAACCAACCAACCAAGAGGTATCATTTCACTTGGAGGACATTGTGATCACGATCAATTAAACATGTTTTAGGCGATTAATGAAATTGATGGAACTTCGATTAAGCTGAGACTCCAACGAACTACCTACCAATAATGAGAACGATTCCTTAACTAACGAGGCCACTGTTTTCCCAGTTTTGGGGTGTCATGGCATAGCAATTAGGAGAAATAACATGCATTTTGTCTTCGTAATCTCAAGAATTACAGACAAAGCTAACTGTATTTGTACTTGTTTTCTTTCAAACATATCGATATATATATAGACATATATATATATATATATATATATATATATATATATATATATATATATATATATATATATATATATATATATATATATATATATATATATAGATATATATATATATATATATATATATATATTACTTCAAGATACTCCTTAAAACTTTGTGAAAACTAATTTATTTTATTATTGTATTATTGTAAAATATGTATAAATAAATTAAAATTTATAAATAAATGAGAAAAAAAAATCATATTGATTTCATTGATTTATAACTCGAATGCAGTTTACTGAAAAATCTTTTATGACGAATTGCTGATGTTAAGGTATCACTACCTTGAAGATTTAAGAACCGAACTAGAAATACATTCGATAATCCATTTTCATAGATTTTTACAGCTAACATTTAATTTAAGAAATGTTTGAGATGAAGTAGATCTTTGATGCATACTTCTCCAGTTTCATGATCACAAACTTTAAGTCTCGCAGAAGAGACAATTAGTTTTTAAAATGTTCGATATAATGATTTCCTTTCTTATTATCTTGAGACAATTTCAAGAATATTTTTAGCGTGACAACATTATCAATAAAGCAAATTTATTAAACTATTTTACAATTATTTTTAATTTAAATCAAGTACTGTTGATTTCAATCAGTTCAGTATGTTGATTTCAGCATGCTAAATTCGCTGTTTAATTTTAAAGCAATTTCCGTTCATCAGATGTAAATGTTTTTAAAGCATTAACTTATTAGTTAATTATTCCTGTGGAAAATACCACAACACATTTAAATAACTCAATAACGTTATTACATATATATATATTATATGTATGTATGTATGTATGCATGCATGAATTGTAATTGACTATAGTATTCTCATGTCTTATTTTAGAATAGTATATTAAGATAATATGAGCACATTTGATATAAGATTCCTTTATATAGAAGTAATCTATGATTTTTTGAATTATTTACTTTTAATATTTAAGGTTAATTATGAATGCTTTTGCTCAAAAATATTCTGGAATAATAGCCATTTCAAATAGAAAATTTTGGTTTGTGAAGCATTTTTATAGATAGAATGTATTAAATTATTTATATATGTAGCGATTTTAAGTTTTCAACATTCCTTTCAAACATTTCCCACCCATATTATTTTCAAATTTTAGGTAATGAATTTTAACTGGAAATTTCTGAAAAATCGAACCATCTGCTGTCTTTTTCTCATGTAACAAATAAAGGTTGAAGAGTCATTAATTTCTTTAATGACAATATCTCTAACGATAGTCCCTATTGATTTAGTGTCATTACTCAACTGACGGGAGTAGCAGCAAAAGTTTTAAAACATATAAATTTAAGAACATTCATTATGTCTTAAAATGAATAACATAAGTTACATAAAATTTAAGAGCATTATGCTGTAATGCGGGTGAATATAATAAAAAATGCTTAAGTTAGAATTGTTAAATGAGTGCAGGTTTTCGATTTTATTAGATTTTTATTCATATTGAAACACATTTTACAGAAACATTACTATATACATACACGCACGCACGCGCCCACACGCCCCCCCCATATATATATAAATTTGAAAACGTCAAAATTCATTTAATATTCTAAATTTAAATATAGATATCAAAAGAAATACCTGAAATTCAATTTTCTTCCTAATAATATATTTGATGAATTAATCGGGACATTCCATTTATTTACTAAATAAAATGAATTATACTGCAAGCATATTTTCTCTGATTATTTCCGTTCAATACATAACAGAGCTATCTTGCAATAACATGAAATCGTAGTCACGGAAGGAAATTTTATACCAGAGGAAGTACATATTCCTTTTTCTTTCTTTTAAATCTTTAAATGAGTAATAATGTTCTTACTTCGTACTCAATACTTCTTTTATTTGTATACTGCAATATTGACTGCTGGAAGACATATTACTTTATATACAGAATATATTTTATTAAAAATAAGTGTATATCATGGAATTGATATTTTTTAATGTTCTGCAAGATCCTAATAAATATTCTCTCCATTGTAAGAAGGGAAGAAAATGAACATTCATATAATATTTTAATACCCATAGTTAAAAATAAATATTAGAAATCCAATAAGTTTCATCTATTCAATATTTGGGAAAGATAACTTCTGAAATTAATTCATATCTACTTATTCCAAAATATATTAAAATGTTTGAGAAATGATGCTTTAGATTAAAATCTAGAAATATATGTGAGTAAGTAAAAGTTAATACATTTATGTACATGTATTTATATACATATAGCATTATATATATTTGTGTTAACTGTACTATAATTTTTTTGCTATTATAGAATTTATTCATTCTATTTTTATATTTTAATCATATTTCCTAAGTATATGATGACTGAAAAATTTTTAAAATTATTATTTTATTCTTAAAAATAAAGATACATTCTTAAAAATGTTTAACATAAATCATAAATTATATCATAGTGCATATAACATTACATTCATAAAATTAACGTGAAAGTAATATAGTGTTTAAATTTGCAATTTAAAAGTTGCACAAAATTTAGCTCAAAATTTTTACTTTCAGAAAGTAATGTTATCAATTTGAGTAGCTTTGTAGTTGCTTTCTTGGTCAGAAATGAATTATATTATAGTAATTATTCTTTTTTATGAATTTATAAAAGATATTTTCTGAATGTCAACTTGTGTATTAACTCATATTTTAGCTTAGCAATATGAACAAGTAATCATATTAAATCTGTATACATTTCTGTTATAAATTTAAATGATTATGAAATATTTTTCCATTAATATCCTTATATTTACATAAGTGAAATTTTCTTCATAATATAGATAATTGTGAATCATAATAATATTGATTCAGAGAATTATTGATAGAATTGGTTCTACTTCCGGTTATTCATTTTATTGAAGAACATTTTTAAGTTAACTAGATCTAGATACAAGTTTTGAAAATTTAGAATTATTTTTAAAATTTGAAAGATTTTTAAGATTTTTTTATAACATCATTATAATATAATTTAATTTTTTATAATAATCATTAACTAGTCAATTATAGAAGGAATTTCAATAAAAGTAATTAAAATTAAGTTTAGTAAATGAAATTGTAGACACGTATATATTTGACTATTTTTCCAGTTTTTGATAAACCAATAAGAGTAAATAAATACATTTTTATGAAAATCTTGAATGCAACTTTAAGTGAACAAAATTAGCTATAAATGACAAAAAACTTAAATAGCTTTATATGTTTAAGGTAGGGTCATTTAAGTCAGAAGAAACTACGTATAATTTTACTATAAATAAAAGCAAGTATTATTTTCAATTAGATGGTGTTTATTTACTAGAATATTGCTATTTTTAGTTACTGTTTTCTTCTATCCTTTAGATGTTTAAAATTATATATAGTTTCTTTAATGCTGGTAATCTCTTTTAGTTAATCTAGGAAACAATTCTTTGAGTAACAACAACAACAAATAGGAAACTTTTCGTCACCCCCACAAAATGTCCATCCGATTTAGTAATCGAATATTTTTCATTCCGGTGAAAATTTATGGTCTTTACTCAAACTTCAGACTTATATATTCTTAGCGTTTTGAAATCCAGTAAACAGAGTAAGTCCATTTTGAGGTATTTTACTCACGAAAAAGACGGTTGCTGGGTGACAAATCAAATCTCAAAGGTGTCTTGATTTAGAAAATACTCAGAGCGCCCCATCATCTTACATTTTAATGTTCCATATCCTATTTAGTTATAGTTTAAATCATTTACATTTCTAAGCATAATAAAGGAGCTGCTATTAAATAAATATTAACTTACTCTATTTCGAATTTATTATACTCAGCCCAGCAATTCTCTATAATAATTTTTTCTTCCTAACATTCTCACAACCTATTGGTTGAGTTTATAATAACATTATGATGCAGAGAGAAGAAACAAAAATAATAGTAAACGATAAGTTCTACGGAATTTATGAAATTATTTTCACGTAAAAATGTTTTTCATCTTTTTCTGTATTATCTCAAAGAATATAGCTTTCTTAAGAATTAACGAACAAGACAAAGCACAAGTTAAATTTTTGTAAATATGCAAAACTGTTCACGATTATTTTTTCGTTTAGTTTATGATTATAAAAACAATATTGCCCAATTTGTCAATTTAATTCAATTTAGTAATGTAAAAAGAAATATTTTTCTTCCTGATGTAATTCAAAAAATCTTACATCTATTATTCATGCTGCCGTTTTCATTATTCTTCTGAATGAAAGAAAGTGTATCTAATCGTTTATCTATTCAAATGTCCAGAGTGTAAAGCTTATATCTTATCAAACATTATTGTATCAGATATGAGACCAAATTTCCTTGAATTTTCCAATACATTAATAAGGATTTGCATTCTTGCTGTTTCTACTGATAAATTTTAGGTTTAAATAAAATATTCAGAATAAATTTCATACCTCAAGAGAGAAATGGTTATAAGCATTTGCTTATAACCAAAGCATCTGATTATATTTCTTCTCGACACTCTGATATATTAGAGCGATTAGATTTTCTTTTCCGTTATTTGATCCTACAATTTTTTATTCTTCTTAAGTTTAGCATTAGTAAGAAATTTCAACTTTTTTTACTGTTATAAAAGCAAGCAACTCTCTTGTAAAAGTGGTTGACTATTGAATTTATATCTTTTATTAAATTTCATTTTTTATTTCATTAACATATCTGCAGATCTTGTTAGTAAATTTATTAAAAATACAATAAAAACAATGAGTAAATGAAATGTAAAATATCAAAATCCATCAAAGTCCAATTAGAAAATAAGTTTTCAGATGACAATTAATTTTAAAATTATGAATTTAAGGTTTTTAATTAAAAACTAAAATCCAGATAAGAGTGATTTATTTTTACTGATAATATTTTGATTTTAATCTAGTGAGGCTTTATAAAAAACAATATATTTTAACATATTTAGTAAGGCTCACTTTTTCAGGAAAATAGAACAAAACACTGAAATAAAATTTTTATAACAAAAATCTTTTTATGAGTTTTAAATTTTTGACACATTAACTAATGAAATGAAGGAATTTTAAATTTAATTTTTAAGAATCATTTTAAGAAATTAAGGTCTTTAAAAATGTGAATCATCCATTGTGAAGTAAACAATACATTAAATTTTGTCGTTCAAAATCATGATGCAATTTAAAAATGTTTTGAAATTTATAAATTTTGAAAATATTTAGCATATTAAGTAAATACAAAATTACCATTCTAATTTAGTATATAAAATAACTACTTTAAAAAATACCAAAAATGTTTCTATTTCTTACAAAAAATTACTGCAAATATTATTAACGTAATGTGGACTCATTAAAAATAATGAAGGTAAAATTAATTCCTCTACATCTAAAAAAATCTGAAATAATTAAGAATTTAAATATTTTCTATATGGTACAAAAATGTATCTCAAATTAATGTAATAAATGATTATTAAAAAATTAAATTTAATTAAAATTAAGAAATGTAAGAAATGGCACTCAATGTAGTTTCGCAAAAAGAGATTTAGTTCAGAACTTTTGTAACAAAGAATATACAAATGTAAAGAAATTAGAAAATTTCACACTAAGAAAGAGTTTTTAACTAAAACGTTCTCACTAAAAATAATATGAATCATTTAGAATACAAAAAAGATATATAAGTGAAAAAAATTAAAATGGAATATAAAAAAGACAATTAATATATATATTTAAAAAAAGGTAAAATAAAAGCTTTTTTATTCTTAGCAAGACTCATATGAGACAAGAGAAAGGGTGGAATAATATGAAATGTGCTTTTTTTTATCTTTTTTTAAAATATATATACTCCAAAAATTAAAAATAAAATTATTCCATTTATAAAGCTGAATTTATATTTAGTGATAGCAGTGAAAAAATTTGAAAAAAACCTTTGAATAACGTAAACAATATAAAGTTGCTAAATACATCTCTTAAAATTTGTCATTTTATTTCAGAAATAAATACAATAATATTTCTTAAAAACTGCGTTAAGGAATCACTCAAATTAAATAAATTTAATCTAATGAAACAAAATTTGATAAATTAAAATATCTTCACTTTAATTTAGTAAATATTTTTTCTAACTAGGCTAAACAAAAGATGAAAAAAAGTATATTTAACGAAGAAAACATAATTGAGATAACTTGTGCAATGTTCCATAAACTTCTTTTTAACATTTTTTACATATTTTGGACGAACATTCTTAGGGAAACTCAAATTTTTTTAAAAACAACATTTTTATTTTTATTTCTTACTGACTTATTTCCACTCATAATTAATATTACTTCTTTTTAAACTCAAGTATACAAGATAACTAAAGATAGTAGAATAATTTCAAACAGTTTTTAGATTTTATTTTTTTTGGTTCTTCATAACAATCCTTTAAATTATAAACCCAAGGTTTAGTTATTACCCTAGAGTTGCAATATTTTCTATTTTAATAATAATTATTATTAATTTATTTAGTGACTGAAATTAAAGTCATACTTCACATTTTCATGGATTATTTTATTGGCATGTATCATAGAATTGAATAAATGATATTCCCTTTCATATTTCATAAAAAAATCAATATTTGAGATATATTTTTTCAGCTTGATAAAGAGTCTAGATTTAAATTTGACATATTCTTGTTTAATGTTTGTAGCTCCTTTCAAACTGCCAAGTCAATCTTTTTTTAAAGTAAAAGAGAAAATTTGAAATATAAGCAAAAAAGAAAACACGTTGGCACAAAATTTTTTGTCCTGAAACAAAACAAACTTTAATGAAAATATGAGAGAACTCTGATACTTCACAATTTGAAAAATTCCGTATTCGAATTTTAGTATGAGTTTTATGCAAAAAAGGAGGTTATATATATATATATATATATATATATATATATATATATATATATATATATATATATATATATATATATATATATATATATATATATAATCTATGTAATAACTGATTTTTATTTATTACCTTTAATGATGGACAAAAGAATAACATTTTGTACTACAGCTATTAATGTTATCCCATTTTGAATATTTTTGGATATTTTATGTAAAACTAGACAAAATGTAAAAAATTATTTTCAGAAAAACATATTTTCAAATTGCTAATTCTGGAAGTTCAGCATTAGTTATTCTTTTAAACGGAAAATCACTTAAGATAGAGTATTTCAATCAATTATAAATTATGTAAGGAATATAGTAATCATTTTTAACATTATATATTTAATGTTTTACTAAAACTTTTGCAGTCAATAATGAAATTATTGTAAATGAAACTAGATTTACTATTCTTTAAGAAGATATAAATTTTTTTTAGTATATTTGTTACAAGTAAGGATATTATTATGAAAGTTTGCAATATCAATGGAATAATTTAACAAAATTACATATTCAATATTGTACAGTTCAAACACGAACTATAATGAAAACGGAGAATCAATCATAATTAACACGAATCGAAGAATAACAGCTAAAACGAGATTTTAATATAGGGGGTAATGTTTGGCACAAAAGAATTAAGTGGTGTTTCTCTCTCATTTCAAACAAGCCCTTCTTGTTTACGTTTTAAATAGTTTATGTTCTGCTTATGTAGAAGGTATAAAATCTTTAACATATAATCTTAAAAAGGTACATAATCTTTAATATATAATCTTAAATAAGTATATAATCTTTAATATATAACTTTTAGAAGGTATATAATCTTTATATATGACAGTATCAAGAGGCTATGAATTAACATAAGTAAGTGAACCATAGTGTTTCAATAAATTCTAACATTCTATACTCAAAACTTTGTTTTTACACAAAAATAATTTATTGATATGCGTAATGAAGTAATGTGTGTGACAGCAAATATTTTTTTCCAATGCCACAATGTAGACAGTTACAACTGCAACAGAGTCTATTAATCTATTGTTCCCTGATACCCAAGGAACCAGCCAGAAACAGGCGGCCGAAGTGTTGCCCCAGGTGCACAACAGGACGTGGGCCACCATCGCAACCTCACACATGCCATAGGGGCCCTTTTACTGGGTAGACATCATTCATACTTCATTCACAAACAAAGGACAAAGATAGGATAGAGAGAGAGAGAAGGTACATCCATGCCTTAATTCCATCCATGCCTGGGATTTGAATCCAGGATCTCCCTCTCCGTAGTCAGGCACGCTAACCACTAGACAAGTTGGCCGGTATGACAGCAAATATAAATAACTGATATTTCTATATTTCTAGAAAGTCTTTCAAAAAATTTTTTTTCTATAATTTCTCTGAAGAAAAATATTTTATTTCTATCTTGATTTATAATTGGAGTATAAGTGACCAATGCATGGATCATCTTATTCATATAATATAGTAATACACGATTAGCATATTATTGTGGAAGTATTTGTGGTTCTTTCTAAAATAGGAGACTTTGTAAACAAGTTTTACGCTTGTTTATAAAGTCACCTTTTTTAGAAATAGATGTGTAATATACTAATTGGTTGCATTATATATATGATTGAACAAATATAAATTTTTTAGATTTTTGAATTCTTGAATTAAAGCTACCTCTTTTGATAGATTTTTACATAAAAATATTTTTAGGTTATAGTTTATCAATGCATTGCTCTGTTTATTACTTATTTTTTTTAGTCTTAACAATCTTGCTTAATTAATAAAATGGCGTTGTTTAAATGCCTTTCATGCATACTGTACAATAGATTAACACTTTCTAAAATAAAGAAATTAATGGTAAAAATGATTTATTTTATGAAACTTAAAATCATTCATAAAATTTACTATTCAAATCAACAAAAATCTCTGAAATTATTAATATATAATTTGAAAAAATTACTATTAAAATATTTTCAAAAAAAAAAAGAAATTCTTAAAAAGATTTCTCATTGACAAAAAGAAAAAAAAAACTTATTTTTCTCTTCAGCGGAAGGAATATACATTTTTATGCATTCCCACACAAATCTTATAAGAAAGTTATACAATACATTCTATGAAATACCTCCAGAAAAAATATTAGTTTTTCATTACTTTTGAAATGAAATTGTTAAGAAAAAACAAAAGGTCTTCGATAATATTCTTAGAAAGAATATTTTTAGAGAGCAAGTTTTCATTTTAATATTGTTTTTTTATGAACGCGGAAAAACAATATCTGATCTTTACATTAAAAAATAGAATCATAGATAAGCTTAATTAAATAAACATGTCAGTAACATTGATAGTCTAAGTGTTGAGTATGTCATGAAAAATTGAAAAAAAAATACAAATAATTTTTTTCTACTTTCTAAAGATTTTTTTCTTTGCCTATTATCTCCAAAGAAAATTTAAGCTCTTCTTACTTTCAAAGCAAAGATGCATTATAATAATAGCAAACTTTATACTGATATATTCATAAACTAAGTATTCTCGTAATAAAACTAAACTAAAAGGAAAAAACATTGATTTTATTAACCGTAATTTAGCATTATCAATGTAATATATTTGTGATAGTCTCATCAGTATTTTTGACATTCTTAATTAAACAGAATTTCATCCACTATTCTGTTTATCAGAAATTTTCTCTTCAAATAAAATGAAGTTAAATAGTTGTTGTTGTTCTCGTGTGCCAGCTAGGCTGGAAAATTGGGATGCGCTGCTCCACTTTTCCAACTGAACCATATTTGGCGTGGAGTCCAACTTCTTCAGTACACACACATGCCATAGGGACCCGTTTATAGGGTAGGAAACCCTTCATACCTCATTCACACAAGGAAAGGACAAAGACAGGATAGATAGAGAGAGAAAATGCATCCATTCCGGAACAGGGATTTGAACCCAAGACCTCCTATCCGTAGTCAGGCACGCTGACCACTAGACAAGTTGGCCGGTAGTTAAACAGTTACAAATTGTATTACATCTTAGTAGATATACTGTTCTCTGAACATCATGATAATACAGATTATTTCAATTTTCACAATGTATTTAAGTAAATGATAATAGAAAATGATATATTTATTTTACAATAAAACTGCATCCGTTCTTAATTTTTTTAATATACTGGGTTTTGAAAAGTCACTCATATCAATTTTAAGAACTGTTTATTTTAAAAATTGGTAAACTGATCAGTTGTTACATAAATTATTAAATTTGTAATCTTGAATAAATATCTTTTTTATTTGGTTGACTTAGAAATAAATTTCTAACAAGCAAACTTTATTTAATTTGCCTAGAATATAATCTGATCATATGAAAGGAAATATCTCAGATCCAAATTTTTTTAGCAAATGCAATATATTTTCGTAAAATGTATGGGGGATTTTTGTCTACTCGAATTTGTGATTGCTTTGATTAAAATATCCAATAATTGTATAAATTACAGTTAATCATCAAAGATAATTCAGCCGACTAAAATTACTCCATCATTTTGTTTGGTCAATTACTTGTATTATTATCATTTTCTTGTGTACTTTGTTTGACAAGATATTTTTTTACTTCTAGCTGAAAGATACTTTGCAGATATATCGTACTATGTGTGTTATATAATATACTTTCTTGTGATTTGTGTATATTAGAGGACTTAGTAATTCCTTTAATTTAAAATACATTAAGAAACTTCCAGTTATTATTTTTTTCTTGCATTTCGAAAATTTTAGATTTAATAGTATAGTTTATAAAGTAATGGAAGCTGCGCATAAGCAAGATTTATTTTTTAAGTTCATTAATGAAACTAATCTAATTAATTTAGAGAAAAATAATTCAGAAATTTTGTCTCTAAACATGCATTTATTTTTCCTCCGTGAAAATGTTTGGTTTCTACTAAGTACAAAAATCTAAATAATATGCTCAAATATTTTAAATCCTGTAGGTCATTTATAATTTTGATAGTTTTATGGATATGATTTTCCAAAAACCCTCAATAATATCGTTAGATTATAAATAAAAAGTAAATCAATGTAATCAATTCTATTAAAAACACAAAAAATAATTTGTCATGAATTTATATTGAACTTATAAGTATAAAAATTAACAAGGTGCTTAAAAGTATAAAGTCTTTTTAATTAAAAAATATTATATAATTCCTTCTTAAATCCAGATATATATTACATTATATGCAACCACTCCGTAATTATAAGCAATAAAAAATTACGGAGTGGTTGCATATTTAAAATTGGAATTTTTTTTATATAGGAAAAATCATCTCATGCGGTATTATTAATTCCTCTTAAAATTTTATGAATTATTTTTCTTGAACTGCATACACTTATGATAAAAACAAAACTTTCACTAATATTGCTTATTTAAAGTTAAAAAATATTTTTAAATAAAAATAAATAAGTATTCAACCAAATTTAAAGTGAAAGCGAACATCCAAAATTGAGGTACCAGGAAAAAATTTAAATAACATAAATAAATGTTGAAAGAAATATCTGAGAAAAAATACCAGATCTAGCAGAAAACATCAATTTCCTTAGCTATATGCAAATTATATGTTGGCATCAGTATTAGAGTATAAAAGCTCTACAGAATTTATACTTCGTTTTCTAAGCATTTATTGTTGTTCCAGCGCATCTTTCCGTAATTTATGATGGCGCTAAGAAATATTGAAGTTTCTGCTTAGAATGTAAAAGTTCTTGAAATAAAGACTAAAAATTGTAAGCTTGAATATTACTGTATAATATTCAAGCGAGAAAACAAAAATAAATAGCTTTGAATATTTTTTTGAAATCTTGTTAAAAATATTTATCGTATAAATGAAATTGAAACAAACTAATTCCTGAAATTAATTTTAAGTAAAAGTATTTATGTGAATGAAAAAGCAATTTAGTTTGTTTTTTATAATTAGTTTTATAATTCCTAAAAAAGATTTGCACCATTTTCTCCGTATTTGACTGAAACTTGATAAGAAACTTTTTTGGAAATTTGTTTCGTATGAAGACATTTTAAATTAATGTTTCATGCGAGCGATATTTCTTAATCCGCTTATAAAATGTTATAATATCCTTTGAAATATTATAAAAATTTTTGTGAAAAATGTCTATTCTTCCTCCAATATAATACATATTAAATAGTAAAGAATTAAAATCATATTCACATGGAGTTCTTGCAATAATAAACCGATAAAATTTAAAAAATATTAAATAAATATTAAATTGTTGTTTTTAATACATCATCATTATCATCTTATCAAATTGAGGACAATGGATACAGTAAAAATGTTTACTTTAAATTTTAAATATATTTTATTGAGTAATGCAAATAAATTCAATATTAAAATGAAGTCAAATTATCTCATGACTGTTCATATCTCTTTCTATTCTAAAATAATCAATCATCAATGACCAAATTATTAATTATTTATTGAAAATGTAATTTAAATACTATTTTGATAAAAATTTAGAAAACAATTAAATATTATAACATGTACCAATCATCAATTGACAGAAAAGCTCAATTGTTTGTTCAATTTCATTACTTTTCAAATTAAAACATGAATTTTAAATTTTTGCTCTACACGAATTTATTTAAATGCTATGCTATAAATTAAGTTATGCTTAATTTAACATTTTCTAGAGAATTAAGATAATTCCTAGATCTAAACCAAAAATTTATTAAATACGCAATTAATAAACTTTTCGAGAAAAAAAAATTTCTTAATGTTCCAGAAGAAAAAAATAAAGGATGCATTATTATTTTCATTGTTGAGAATGAACGATAAAAAGGCATATGATAAACATAAATTTGTGATTACATGTTAAAACCTTTGCTGTGTTTACCTTTATATGTTACTGTTCTATTGATCACTTTTATAAGCTTAAAATTATTGGTTTTTTTATTTAAAATCTGATTTCATTTTCTAAAGTGAATCCAAATATTAATGAATAATAGAATTCACGATATTATAAAGAAACATAGATTTCCCTATACATAAATCATTTCGTTATAGAACTTAAAAATGTGAATAATTACTTCTGGTTGGAAAGTATGTATTAGGAACTAATTTATGAAAACATTAAATGTATTTCGTTTATTAATTAATCTGTCTTTAATTTACACCCTATTTATCATAAAAGAGATTATAATTTTTTTTAAAATTTTTATTTTCCCATTAGCGTCATTCCTGAATTAAATAGTACACCAATGATGAAATTCTAAGAAGAAATTGTAAGAAAACATCCAAAGGGTCTAATATGATGAAAAGAATTTTCTGATATGGTGAAAAGAAAGCTGTACTGATCAAAGGAATCCTCGCCTTCCTGTTAAGATTTCACAAGATTCTTAAGGATTCCTCAGAATTTACATACCTACAGTTCTCCCGTAATTTGAATACAGATGTCCAAAATAAAGAACAAAAACATTTACCACTATATTACGTGGGCAGTAAAAATATACAAAAATTGAAAGAAGGATTTTAATATTTATTGATATTAACACATTATTTAAAACTTTATGGCATATTAAATTAGAAACTTAATAATTTGACGCTGAATACACTTATTTTATTTAATATTTAAAATTTTAAAATTGGTTTGGAGAGGAATAGTGATATTTTTTATTATAAACCATTCCATAAATTTCTAAGAATATTTACTCTGTCATAAATATAGGAATGTGTCAGTTAAAGTTTGCAATTTAAATAAACTTATCACGTTTTTAAATAAATTTTCGTTCGTATAATTTAAACGTAATAGCTGTATTGATAATTATAACGTTTTTCGATAACTAAATCTCTCTCTTCATTACATATAAGTAATTCGCGTTATATGTTGTATAGATATTATGTGCTGTACTATGCCAATGCATAATACAACATATATTGCAGATATTGTGTATTTTATTGTCTCTTATGTCACTTTATAAATTCCAGTGATAATGTATTTCAATATTTTTATGCAGCATCTAGTATTTGGAAATCACTTTCAATGTATATACACTATGAAAATGTTCAAACTTAAGCTATTTGTTGAATATATGTAGCATAATAAGTTTGAAGTGTTTAAAATATGAATTCCAATAAAATATTAAATTCATTTGTAGAAAACCTTAACTACAAGATTTTATATTTGCTAACGCAATCTGACATTAGTAATCTTATTTCTTATAAGCACTTTGACATCAGATTTCATAATCACTTTCAAGTTCATGTACTTTCATAATAATCTTTATTTCCATCTCAACATATTTAAATTACAAGGATTTCTCAGAATTGGCACATCAAAAATTACATAAGAAACGAAATATTTGAATTAAGATTAATAAGGAATAATAAAATTTATTAAAAATATAATAAAATAAAATTTAAAAAATTGATGATGAGAAACGCAATTATTTTTTTGATAATGAAAATAAAAGGATCATTTATATAGTTAAAACTTGTAAAAAACTCTAATATGAATTAATAAATAAATTAACGTGAAGCAGACCAATATTCTTAATAAAAATATAAGATTCATAGAATGATTTTTTCTAAAAAACCAATAAAAGCAATGAATCTTTTTGTCGTAAAATAAGCATCATTTAACTCTAAATGAATGTTCCTTTTGTATAGACATTCAAAATTTTATACAGAAATATATTTAAAAGTTATAACCTGGAATTATAAGAGCACGTTTTAAGATCAATTTCAAGGAATAACGGTCATATACTAATTTACAAGCATGATGTAAGACTAAAATTTCAAACAACAGGTAATTATTTCATATAGTTTTTATTGTAATATATTCAATTATACTAATTTACAATCATGATGTAAGACTAAATTTGCAAACAACAGTTAATTATTCGATGAATATGATTTTAATGTAAAGATACATTAAAACAATTAATTAATAGTTAATTAGAATACAACACGGAATGTATTAATTATAGTTTATAAATATCTTGCTCAGTAAAACCTTTTAAGAAATACTGGTAAATACATATAATTTATAGCAGATATGGTCTCCTTTGAATATGCAAAAAGCACCTAAAATAATTATCAACTTTTTAATTCAAATTGAAATTAATATAATTCGATATTTCTACTTAATGATTAAATTATTAAAATAGTTATAAATTTAGCCAAAAGTGTTTTAGTAGCATTTTTTATACTTATATAAAATTGCTAAAATAATCAAATTTTTGATAAAACCATCTGGATATAATTTAGGTAAAATTAATTGAAAACGTTTATTTGACCGAAAGATCAAATAAAAAGTTTTTTTTTGTTTGATGAGAATAATCTGATAAATTTATGACTGGATCATATTATTCCCGAATAATATTTGATTATAAAAAATAATTAGATATGTTTAAGAGTACATAACTGTATTTCACCTTTAATTTTTTATGTGTATTTTTATTTTTACTTTCAAATTACATTATAATTTATGCTTAATTAAATTTGGAACTGCAACAACTTAATAATAATATCATCTTGTGTTTTTAGAACATTTTTGATGAAAATTTATTTTAATTTTAAATATATGAAAAAGAAATTTTATACATAATGCGTATAAAAATTTCCTTTATTTTAAGAGTAGGATTTTAAGTATGTATTTGAAATCAAATATTAACTTTCAATAAAATTCAGCATAAATAACATTTTCATTTGTGTTAACTGTATAATTTTAGACAGTAGACTGCTTTAACTACTTTTATGTCCAACGAATATGATGCATGAAGTATTAACTACAAAAATGAGTTAAGTATTGCAAGGTAAACAAGAAAGCTCTTGCTGTTTTTAATGACCCTAATAAACATGATCTACTGAAAGTATAGCCTGTTGTTAGTGCTCGAAGTAATCACTATCGGCATCCAGCACCTTCTGCCAACGAGTTGTGCAATCACCTTTCTGTAAAACTCGGGGGGTTTTGGAAGTAAAGAAGTCCGTGAGTGCTTGGTTCTAATCTGCTTCATTGGTGAAGGATTTTCAATGAAGACGATTGTCCAGAGAATGGAAGAGGTGGCTATTTGATGGCGCAATGCAGCAACTGATAAGATCTCTTTGTAGTCGTAAAGCAAACAACGTCGAAATATCTCCTTCGAAACGCCCATTTCTCTTAGCGGCTGCACGAGTCACGCTTGATAAAAGTGCGCGTTGGCCCTGTTATTATAGAGACTGATATTCCTATTCTCGAGTGATCAACATCTCAGTTACGTCATACACTGATGTACATACTTATACTCACTTCATTCAATGGTAACGTTAAAACGGCAAGAGCTTTTTTGTTTACCTTATAAAATGATTCTATTCTATCACTTTACCAGAATTTTCATATTATGATTAATTATCAAACCAATATATATATATATATATATATATATATATATATATAAGAATAAACACAAATATAATTTTAAATTACATCATATATTTGAATTCTTAAACAAATAAAATACAATTAATTCAGTTATACATATTTTTTCCTGTTCATTCTTTTATGAATACAAATAACACGTCATTAAGTTTTACTTTGTAAATGAATTTAAAATAGGAGATAACAATAATTAGTTTTTTGAAGTATTTTAAAATCCAAAATTATATGAAAAAAATTTTAATTAGTTTTCAAAATTATAGTGCCAATTCATAAAAAAATAATACAATTTTTTTAATGTCTTGCAACTAACACAAATTATAAAATTATGATGAAAGGAAATAGAAATACCATGGTTGAAGTTTAACAATTAACAGAGAAACAGCTGCAGGTGCAAAACTGCATAGACACCAAAAATTCATTGCAAAGTCAAAACAAATATTTTCCTAAGAAAATTACTGATGACTTTTTGTCCTCCAGTGGAATTTAGATTACATTCACTGAAATCCTATTCGTTCGTAACTTCGTTTAGGTGGCAAATATTCCAATGAAGCGCGAAAAGACTTAGCGTTACATTCATGCGATTAATTCATTATTATTCACAGTGATACACTAACGCTGAATAATATTTGGATTTTTGTCTCCAATGTAAGTAGATTGATCTGAAAGTTTCTAAGTCAATTTTCTTTTGACGTGAAGGCGAGGGTTCCTCTTTTTGAAAATATTTTTTTTACTTGTAGTAGTGCTAACAGCTATGGTATATGGAAGCATTTTTGCCCATCTTTTCAATATAATTTGTTGGAAAAACATCTCCTTCCCTTAGAATAATCATGTTATCACTTTCAAGTGTGTTAATTTGTATTGATGTTAATATTTTATCTCGGCAAACTTGCCAGAAACAGACGAAAGAATTTTTTTGAGATGAGAATATGTAAAGTTAAGCTTTCCTGGGGTGCTTACAGATCAGACTTTTTCCCTTGTTGTAAGCTCGTAAACATTTGGAAACTCAAAACGTGTTTACAAAAGGTAGAAAACGCTACATTTTCTCTCATTCAACAACAGTTGCTGGGATTGAATCTGGAATCTCTTATAAATCAAATAATGATATCTTACCACTAAATTACAGTAAACCCTGTCAGATTATATGAGTTTTTTTACAAGTAATTAGCACAAACAAATTAACGACAAATGAAAGTAAAGTTAGCTTAATCACTATTACATTGAAGAATCACTCTTGAATTATAGTTTTAAGATTTGCTCAAAATTCATTAATAATATCTTAATCATATACATATATAACAGAGTAAAAGAATTCATTTAGAAAGTAAATATAATTTTAACCAAACAAGCAAAAAAAAATTTGCTGGTAATTTAATTTATCTATAATTTTCTATTGTTAAGTCATATGATATTAAAATTAATTAGAAAATATTTCGTAATCCCGTTATGCAGATCATATTTATGCTTTTCATGTTTTTTACATTTTTCTCTTATGGCATTATATTTTCGTAATATCTTATTTTATATAATAATTTTGATTTAAACTGCAATTTTGGATATCTTTGAAGCTTTAATTCAAATGAGAAAATATGAGATATCTTTTATGAATTGAATTTTGATTTTTTTAATTTCAATTAAGTTTTAATCTAAAATTGCTGAATGACTTTCAGTAAATGAATGAAAAATTATATTTATTTTGAAATAATTATTATAATTGCTAAAAATTAAATTTAGAGAATTTTCCAATTTATTAAATAGTTCTGTAATTTAATGTTTTAAAATAAGAATACACACAGAAAAATAAATTTAAACCAATTTGAAAAATAAAAATAGAAAAGAGTAATTAAGTTATGTTATTCAAAGATAAAAATGTGGAATATTTAAACTTTGGGGTAAAAAGTAAATTAAATTTTGTGAAGTAATTAAGTTACGTAATTCAGTTATATTAAAAATTGCCGTAACACTTTTAGTAAAATGAGTTTAATGTAGTTTGGTGATTTTGTAGTGTAAATAAGATTAAAAATCTTCAAGTTTATTTTTAAAAAAATTGACTTATTAACTGTAAAATTAAGGTTTTAAAATAGAATAATAGATGTGAAATAATAAAATAAAATTATAAAAATATGATAAAGCTTTAAATAAAATAATGTATATAGAAAGTGGGTATAGTTTAGTTAGTTAATTAAGATTATTCTCAGCATATATTAATAAGCATAAATGTTTATAAAATTTACTAAAGCCATAGATAATCGTCTGAAATTAAAGTTTAAAGAAGAAATTTCAATAAAAGTAAATAAAAACTAAGGATTATTAGAAGAACAAAGAATATTAAAATTTGAAACGTAAATATAAATAATACTAAACTCTTGCCCCTTTTTCTCAGGTGAACATAAAATAAAAAGATAATTGTGAAATAATTCAGAATCATCTGATAAAAAATATACAAAAAATGACAATGAAAAGCTTAAATAAAGACCTTTATTTATTTATACTTGGGTTGAATCAGTGTTTCATACCAACAAGCTAAATAATAATTTCTTTTAATGTATTATAGCCAACTTTTTTGAAAGATTTATTTGTAAAACGAAAAAAATATAATCTGGCTCATGGTAATTTCGAAGCTTCAGTAGGAGCGCTTAGTTCTTCAGATTATGCCCATAAACAGAATAAAAACAGCAATAAAATATTGAGCTTTATTCCTCAAAACAAAATTTTAATCATTGTCATCTTATAAAATAAATAATCAGAAATAAACTTAAATGCCAAAAAATACCTTGAATTATAAGAAAAAATTTTTCATTAATTATTATTAATATGATTAGAATAGGAAATGAAATGAATATGAAAGTTCATTATGAATAAGAAAATTCATAATGATTAAGAAAGCTCATGAACAAGAAACACATGATTTTAAAGATTAAAAAATAGTCTGATATAAATTAATGTTAGTTCTATCTTAAGTGGTAAATATAGTTTATGAAGAAAAATCATCAGTGTAAAAATATTTTAATTCATTTGGAAACATTTACACTTCTAGCAAATATATTACATTAATTTCACATTCACTAATTATGTAATCATAATCAATTGTTCCCCCAAAAAAAATCCTTTGGCACAAAGATTTTGGAAAATTTTTTGCCTGCAAATACAGATTGTGAAAGCATATCATCAAGAGTTAATATGAAACTGAGAGTACGCACAAGCTTGTAAATTTGGTTCTGTGTGAATGGTATCAATTCTAATTTCAGGTTTCCTTCGAAAAATTTACAAATATGGAATTATTTTTACTTCCCCTACAAAATATTAAAAAAAATAATATTGAAATGAATTTAGTGATGAGCTGATAAGTAATTTTCTATGAATCTTTTTATATTTTTTTATAAAAATATTAAGAAAATAATGCTATCTTTGTGATTAACATTAACTTACTTAACAATTAAGTAATTATACTTTTTCTTAAGAAAAGTATTATATATTTCAGTTCTTAAAAACGTTCACAATTTTTTTCATGAGATAATCTATATAAAATTTCTCTTTAAGAAATAAACATTTAAATTTTATTTTTGAAAAAACAATCAAGTTAAACAAGGACTGCACCATTTTCTAAGCAAATTGTTCTTTTATGTAGTCTCGTGGGTCATGATGTAGAAACTTTGTAAGTGGAAAAAAAAATCATTTTTATTTTACCCCAACGAATACGAATACTTTTGTGAGACACTTTTTAAGGTAAAATATACAAGACTACTCTTTTAAAAAATAAAATGTATAAGAAAATAACACCAAAATACATTTTATTATATACATTTGCTCACCTTACAACAAAAAATTTAGCCAAATCTTTGATAGTAAGGATACAAGCTGCAGTTTTGAAAGAAAAAAGCATATTTTCGCAAAAATATGGCATTACAATAATCTAAAAAGTACCAATAAAACAGATTAAGATTCAGGTGAGATTTAGTTTTATAAAAACTTCTGCGAGTATATAATTAGTAATGCTAATTACCTAGATTTTTTAGCATCTCATATAATGTATGAAATTGTATATCTGTATATATTTAGTCAAAGTTGTGTCAAATTTTATCAATTTAATAAATTTTAGGATTGTTTCAGAGCTATTACAAAATCTTCACAAGATAATGTTTGGTACATTTAATATGATCGAAGGTGATATTTTTATTATACCCCAGGGGCTGAATGGAAAAAAAGATTTATGGAAAAGGCATACTTTTCCTTCGATGTTCATTCTGTCATAGTTAAATAATATTTGTATAAATATCATACATCAATCAACGTGAAAAGGTTCTATTAATAGAGCTATACCTGTATAAGTACAAATGTATCATCTTAAGTAGTCAAATATTGTAGAAATAACTAACACTAATAAAGATAAAATCGAACCATGTATTTAATTTTGATAATCACGATAAATGAGCTTCAGTAGGAGAATGCAGTAGACCTCTTACACCTTGAAATGTTTGGTAAAATAAACTTATTTTTAAACTTTGTTTGAAATTCAGAAAATTACATAATATCTTATGTCCCTCCTGAAATATAATTTACTTTAATTAATTTATGTTACCTTATAACTCTAATAAAGATAAAATCGAACCATGTATTTAATTTTGATAATCACGATAAATGAGCTTCAGTAGGAGAATGCAGTAGACCTCTTACACCTTGAAATGTTTGGTAAAATAAACTTATTTTTAAACTTTATTTGAAATTCAGATAATTACATAATATCTTATGTCCCTCCTGAAATATAATTTACTTTAATTAATTTATGTTACCTTATAACTCTATTCAAGTATATGATAAATAGTTATCTAAATGTATTACACTTTGAAGCTAGCAGGATCAGTTTTTACAAACCAAAGCTCATAATGTTCATTGATATAACTAAGCATTTAAGACTAGCGGTTTAACCACTTTAAAATCTAGAATAATTGCCTAGGAAATATTTTAAAATGTATTCCAACCATCGTTGATATTATAATGAATAGCTGATGACATGGAGGTGCAAGGGGTACAAAGTTGAAATACTCAAGAGGAGCAAAATATTTTTCATTTCTTAGAGAATAATTTTTAAGAATTTGACTATTTGTAATTCATTTTATGAAATGTTTCTCAATGTAAGGTTAAACTTTTACTTGAAGATACATACAAATTATACATTATAAATGAAAACGAATCAATTATTGAAAAATAAATTTTAAGTTAATGAGAAAAATAGTTCACAAGCACACATACACAAGGTGAGTAAAACAATAATTTATAATAGAGAAGCTAAATGATTTATTGGCTTAGCATACGTTAATTCTAAATTTAGTTTCAAAAAAATTAAGAAAATATAAATAAATGGAAAATATTTTACCAATATTTTAAGAATTTAGAACAGTAAAAACTAATTAAATAGCTATTCTGATTTTATATTTTTTTGACAAAATAATATAATAAATCAAACCAAGATGTAAGTACTTAAAAGATTTATTTCTAAGAAACCAAATCCTTTTTATCTAAAAAGTCTTATAGAAGTTTATCTGAGAAATATTTTTATTCCTAAGAAAAACTCATTGCAAAAACTAAAGTATATACAGTAAGTTAAGGGGTTACAGTTAAAAATATATTGCCAAAATAGTGGAAACAATGTCGAAAAAGTAAAATAAATGTATTTATTCCACAAAATCAGTATATTGAAAGGACATTTTGTAAACAATTGTTCATTCTACTCTTACAAATGATATTGCAAGTAAGTTACTGTATGTATTTATTAAACTTTCACCGAATTCATCGATTTCAAAGTCAACATATTAAGCCATTTTTTTAAAATTGTAATAAATTCATTATTATAAACATTTTCTATTCATTTGCCCTGTAGTTTGTCATAAATTTTAGGTATTTTTAGGTTTTTAAATGCATGAAATAGATATAATTTCTATAAAGTTTCTGCTATTGTAAAAGTTCAATATGTGTTGCATCAACTAAATTAAAATTACTAACCTCCGTCACAACTTATATTGTTTCCCATGTTTGAAATGAAAAAGTATTCAGTATATGAAATTGCCTGTGAATATTAACATACTGAAATTTATTGTATTTTAAGATATTTGAACTCATCTTAATCTGATTTTATGAATACGAGTATTCAATTGAAAGAGCAAGAGAAATATGCTTTAATGTGACAATTTATAATAAACCCAATTTTGGAATTATAGACATGATCAAGAAACAAATAAGGAGGAAGTTGTACATTTAGCTAAATCACATAGCACAAATAAATCAAACTATCAATTTTCTTAAAAATTAGAAGAAAAGTAGTTGCAAAAAACATATTTGTTTCAATATAAGTGTTAAATTAACAAGTAAACATTTAACCAGTTGAATATAAGTTGAATACTAACCTGATATTAGAAATATCAAAGATATTAATGCTATATAGATAGATAAAGCAATTATTAAACAATGAAATATGTTAAATACTTAGAACGCATTTAAATAATCGATGACAAGTTAAATACTTGCATAATTACTTTTACTTAACCAAAAATTACAAAACCAAAAATTATTCACCATAAATTTAATAAGATTAAATTTATGGTGAATAATTTATGGTTTTTGTAACTGCTTCCTTACCGATAGTTTTACCAGCATCTAAGTGACCTAATAACATAGAAAGAACTCAGTAATAATTCGAAAAATTTTTACATCAATATTTCTATAATTTTTCTTTCTTCTCTGTAGTTAAATGTATCAAACACAAAGTAAAAGAGATTAATTTTTACTTAGACCAGAGTAAAAAAATTAAGTCAATTTAACTTAAGGTATATTCTTGACGACCTTTAATTTTCAAATATATTAACCTACTTACAAAGTGCAGAATATTAGACGAACCTAAATAAATTTATAATGAGCTATATTTTTATAATTGTTTTTATAAAAGCAACACAGAATTTTCAACAAATGTTATAAAATGATATTATTGAAACGTGGAATACATGCTTGCAAATAACTCAACAATGTTGTAAAGAATTTTTTTGCTATCCCAGTACTTATCCATCGTAATTGGTTATGCATATACAATGAATTATTTTAATATGTCAGGGTAGAAAATCTAGAAATGTTTCACAACCAAATATGCATGTAGAAACGTAATATATATTTACTGATGATCAAGATCGATCATATGTATGATTGATCTTGAGAATGTTTTCTCAATCATATCAAATTATAATTAAGAAAATGATGAAATAAATATATATCGCAGAAATGCAGTTTGGTATACAATATTTCTGACTGTAAAATTTTGTTTGTTTTGTTTGATACTACACTATTTCTTTTTTTTTTCACATTGAGAATTTGAGATTTACGAGGTTGAAATTGAACAAAAAAAACTTAGAATTGAAGGTTTGAACATTAATTTTTAAGCTTGCAGCTCAATCTAGATACTACAGTAATTCGTTCTTCAAAAGGAATATCAATTCTTATAATTAAATACCTCTTTTCATAAATTGCAATAAATATCTGCAGAAAATATTGAGATCCATAGTTTAAAAATATTCAAATTTTTAAATTTTTTTTAAATAGTTTAAATAGTTTTTTTTTAAATTTTCAAATTTTTAAATAGTTTTGTAGAGTTATAAAAATGTAACATTAAATTTTTTAAAATATTTAATTTGTTATTCATTAAGAAAAAAGAAACCTCAATCAACTCCACATATGAATGGCTAATGAAATAACTGTGTTAGTTTCCTTTATATAATTTTTTTTTATTCTTAACCACTTATCTTTGATGCTCAAGATTGATATAGTCGTTTCTCAAATATAATTTGTAATTTTAAAACTAGATGAAAAATAAATTTGTGAATCTAAAAATAGAAAATTATGCATTTAATTTTTTATATACGTCAGTAAAAATATAGAAAAGAAAAAGTCGAGCTATACGTACGCTCAATGGTTTTATTATTTTTAATCAAAATTATATCAATTTCTTTGTCAAGAATGTCTGTTAACTCTTTATTTTTTTCTTTTCTTCACAATAGGAGTCTTGAAATTCGTTTTGATAATAATAATTATAATACTGAAACAGTAATTCCTAATTTTTGGCAAATATTTTTTTGATCATTTTCTTTTTTGGGCTATTCTCCCAAAGCTTCTAAATATATATTAAGTATTTTTTACTCTAAATTATTAGCTTCTATTAAGCTTTAAATATTTTTTTATTAATTATTTTGTACATAATTATATAGTGTATCCTTTTCTTGTTCTTAAATAATTAATTATTTTTACAATTAATATTTTATATCACAATCTGATACTAAAAGAATTACAAATTTGAATGAATATTTTACTCTTTATATTATGTATGGTATTTAGTAAAAATACTGTACTATAAAAGATCTTTTAATGAATTTTGATATTTGTTCAAAAAATGCACAACATTAAAACTTTTCATTATCATTTGAATTTATCATTCCGTTTTGTGAAATTCAAACAGATTTGTAAGCACATTAGATTAAATTAATCCATAAAATAAGATTTAATTATTTTTTATTTAAAAATATATCCAAAACTATTACCTCTTTTCCTCTTCAATGCATTTATCAATTTTAGATATACATTAATTCCATCATATTTTAGATTAAAAAAGCTTCTTAAAGTAAGTTAAGGGTATTTATATTATTGTGCAAAACTACGATCAAGACAATCTATGAGTATTTGAACAAAAGTTACTGAAGTCTATAAATATAGTTACTCAGTGTTAAGATAAACATCTAGACAAATATTCAAAGTGTTAAGGATATTTATGAACCCATATCTACACTCTCACTCTCTTATCATAAATGAAAATTGATTGAAGTTTTTCTCTTGCTGACGTTAATATAATTACTTCTCTTGTTTGAGATAGGTGTCTTTTTATCATTTTAAGTATATACTATCATTCCATATCAAATGTTTGTTTATTTTGCAGGTATTTCATCAAAATCTGAACCAAGATCCCTAACAAGATATTTATCTCGTTACCTAAAACATAGTTCAAATTTGCAAAGTGATATTCTAGACATAATAATTTGTGAACATCAGAAATATAATTAAATTACAAACATCAGAAATAGGATAAAATTACAAACATTGATATTTAATTTACATACTTGTCTTACTTAGAAAACACGCTTTAGCTAATCTTTCATAAAATGTAGAATAGAGTAAATGCATTGGAGTAACTCAATTTATTTGTATCTTGTTTTTTGTACGCTCTTTTGCTTAGTAGGCCATATTCCATTGGTTTAACTAGTAGTTAAGTGATATTAAAACTGCTTGAGGCAAAGGAAATAAAAATTTTGATGAATTAATATTCATTTGTTAATGATAAACAATTTGAGACTCATAGGAAAATTAATTACTATTGAAATAGCTTAATTTATAACTTTATGACAAAAGGATAAATTTTGTGTAATATTAAAGAATATCATAAAATAAAAGATCAATAAATTTTGGAAAAGTCCACCATTATAAAATTAGTGAATAAATATCTGTTAAATAGTTCCTTAATTAGAAGCAAGGATTTCCATTTTCTTAAAAGTAAACTTATAGGACCCTGAAACAAGTTTTTTTTAACATATGATTGAATTTTTAAGACAGAAAATTTAAAACACTGATATTAAAGTAAACAAAAGTTTCTCAGAAACAAGAAGAAAGAAAAAAATATTTTACACACAATAACTAAGAAGCTAATGCATTTTGAGCTCTTCATATTTTGATGGATGTGCAGATACTGGATATAAGCAATTTAAAAAGAAAATAATACACGTAAAAGTTATACTTCAATTTTATATCAAGATTATTTCATATCACAAGACTGGAGATTCTAATATATCAGAAATCATTGTTTTTGTTTTAAAATATGAAAAGATGAAAAAATAATAAGCTAAAGTATCAATTATTGAAAAGAGAGCCATTTTTATTGGGTTGTAGAGTAAAATATTTCAGGCTGAAAAGATTAGAATTTGAATATTAGTAAAAAGTGACAGTCAAAAGACAACAATGCAAACTTTTTGCTGTAATTTTAAAACTGAAATCTGGTGATTCGTTGCAAAAATAATTAGACATTTTCCACATACATTTATTTCAAACAGTTTATTTTAATTGTTAAAATATTTACCAGCGTAACTAATTTTTGTGTTATTTTCATTATTTAAAAAAATCTCTAACATTTTTATCATATATAGCATATATATTCATATCACATGTAATACAAGACAGTAGCAGTGTTGCAAATACAAATTATAATTATAAGACTGAAACACGTTTGTTTTCTCAACATAAAGTAAAAGGATAACCGAATCAACTATCCTGAACAAAATTATGGAATAAAATTGATTATCAAAGCAATTAAAACTAAAGAAAATATGCAATAATAACTAAAACCTAGCTTACAAGAAAAAAAAAGAGACAAGTATTTTAGTATTAGAAATATAGAAGTTACAACTAGAGTTTCAGTGAATATGATTAAAAGAAAAACTTGATCGTAAAGAACGTATATTTTCTATACAGAATCATTTAAGTATCAAACTTTTCATTCATCAAATTTTAGTTCAACTTTCTCACAGTTTTAAATTAAAAGTGAGGAATAAGAATTGAGTTTTATTCCCAAGTAAACAAAATGTTTTTTATTAACGAAGGGTGCTTGGGATACTAACCCTTTTCCACAACAAATCTGGAAATTGCTACTCATTTGTCGTTACCCAGTGGGCACCTATGAACCAAGTCAAGGAAACGAGTCCCATTGCGCACATTCCATGTCACCACATACCTGTTCATGGAGTGGGCAACATTCATAAGTGATCTCAAAATAAAGGTTAAAGAAACACAGAAACATCCATGTCTGAACCGGGATTTGAACCCGGGACCTACAGCCAAGGAATCAGGAATGCTAACCATTTAGCCATCGGTAAGAATTAAACGAGTACTAAACAGATATATATTAAAGTCTCCTAAGTAAAAATTTTGGTAGTCACAAATTAATTTGTGTGATTCGATTGACATATCGTATATACAATGCCGGTCACCGTAAATGCAAGACCCTGAAGAAAGCATGCAAATAGCAAGAAATTTAGAATATGCATTAGCAGAGGTAAGATATACAAATGATTAGAATTTCAGCGTAGACGCACATCACACGTGAATGTGGAGCCACTTTAAAGAGATATTTAAGGCTTCAAGATTTCGACAATTTCGGGTTCGGCTATTGGGTTTTTCTTTATTTTTTTTAAAAAAAAGCAATTATGCCTCGTAGAAAATTGTGATTATTTTTATTAAGTATTTCGACAGAGGAAAGGTAGTGGCCTACCGAGATTGTGGATTACCTTTCAAGGAAATCGGTAATCGTGTTGGACGAAACCAAATAACTGCAATGCGGATATGTTATCGTTGTATGAAGGAGTGTACGACAGACTGACTTGTTCGATTGCATCCACATCAGTGCATCACTTAACGTTGTGACAATTAAATTGTGCTCATGGCAGTCTCGGATCACTCAGCCACATCACGATTCTTAGCACAACACATTCAGTCTGTAATGCATCATTCAGTTTGTGCACAACACATTCTGCGCTTACCATTCGACGACGCTTACAGCAGAGTGGTCTGTCCTCAAGATATTCATTGCTTCGTCTACCCTTGACACAGAACCACAGGCGTCTCCGCCACAAATGGTGCGCGAAAAGAAGGATGTTGACAACTGAATGGAATTAAATTGTCTTTACTAACGAGACACACTCCTGTCTGTAACACCACAATGGTCGTATTCGAGTCTGCAGACACCGTGGAGATAGGATGCTGAACAGCTGCGTTATGCACAGCCACATTGCTCCTGCACCGGATATTATGGTATGTGGTGGTATTGGATATCACTCTCGCACTGCCCATACTTTAAGCACCCAACACTACGTCTCCATGGTGTTCGAATCAGTTGTCCTTTCTAAACTTCAGGGCTCACCCACAGTCATATTTCAATAGGATAATGCGCAAATACATTTGGTAAGCATTGTCCAAATGTTCTTCACAAAAAGGTCAGTCAAATTATAAATATTTTAGGATATGTATAAAGATAGTCGAATAACTCATAGGTCTGTCACAAAATTACTATATAACCACAGGGATAGGGATATTTGAAAATTAAAATAATATACTATCTAAACAAAGAATATAATGAAATAGTTTATCGAAACTTTTCAGTGGAATCATGCAATCAAAATTTCAAACCATTCATAAAAGGAAATGAAAAAAAATTTGCCATCGAAAGGAAACACAAGTATGAGAATAAAATAAATTTTATAATATGCACAACACATTCTGCGCTTACCATTCGACGACGCTTACAGCAGAGTGGTCTGTCCTCAAGATATTCATTGCTTCGTCTACCCTTGACACAGAACCACAGGCGTCTCCGCCACAAATGGTGCGCGAAAAGAAGGATGTTGACAACTGAATGGAATTAAATTGTCTTTACTAACGAGACACACTCCTGTCTGTAACACCACAATGGTCGTATTCGAGTCTGCAGACACCGTGGAGATAGGATGCTGAACAGCTGCGTTATGCACAGCCACATTGCTCCTGCACCGGATATTATGGTATGTGGTGGTATTGGATATCACTCTCGCACTGCCCATACTTTAAGCACCCAACACTACGTCTCCATGGTGTTCGAATCAGTTGTCCTTTCTAAACTTCAGGGCTCACCCACAGTCATATTTCAATAGGATAATGCGCAAATACATTTGGTAAGCATTGTCCAAATGTTCTTCGTCAATAGCCATATTGAATTGCTTTCCTAGCCGGTTTGCTCTCCGGATCTTTGGCTGACAGAAAACATGTTATCCATGGTTTCTTAATGATTGACCCAGATTCATCCCCAACTGCCCCACCAGATCAACATTGGCAACGTGTGAAAGTTGCTTGGTCTGCTGTACCCCAAGAACACATCCAAATTCTCTGTGAATCAATGGCGAGACCTATGGCAGTGGTGACCTCCAACAATGGTGGCTATTCTGGCTACTGATTTTGGCAGGAACCGCACTTCCCAGATGTCCATAAACTTAATCATTTCATTTTTGCTCTCTCAACATGTTATCTACAAAATAAATTGTGTTGTGATATCTCTTGTCTATCGTTGTGTTGCAATTTGGGTGGCCAGTAGTGTATATTTTAAATAAATTTTGTTACCGACAACTTTTTTAGATTTATGATTTTTGAACCCCTTGATAAAAATTTGTAAATTCCTGGACTACTATTCAGTTCTTAATGAGTTTTACTTTTATTTAATTTCATATCATAATGTGTGGGCATTACATATTTCTTCAAATAGATTCTGAGATTTTTTTAACCAAACTCATGTATAAGCATCTTTAAAACAGTTTGCAATTTTCAATAATGTATTTGTATTATTTCCCAAATAAGAATTTTTATTTTTGTTTAAGGCTCAAATTACCACTGTTCACACAATGAAATCTATAATCTGAAAAACTTTGAGACTGCAAATTACGTTGTACACTAATACATCACAGATATATAATGTATAACATTTTAGTTAGAAGCAAAGTAACAGATCACCATACATTTTTTAGAACTTTTCAACAATAAATCACAACTTTAGCTTGCAACTTCAATTACTTAGTTTATATTGATGAATCCAACAGAAATACAATTTAATCTTCCTTATTTTTTCACAGTGTTGCAATGTTCTTCAGTACGAGTATTGCCATGATATGACATCAAAGGAATTTAATACATTTTATCTCATCAAATATGTTATTAAGTTATAAGTATTTTATATTATGATTTAATATACGATTAACAAAATCATCTCAAAAAATGTTTTCAAATAAGAATGTTCTACGTTTGAGAGAACACAAGATAAATTCACAAGGTGAAACATTGAGTAAATTTAATGTTAAAACTATATGATAATAAAGGACGGCAATTTCCCAGTGATAAATATGTACATATAATGACATTAAAAACAAGTCTACATTTTCAAATATTATTGTCTTTCTTTCTTTCTTAGACATAAGTAAGGCTTGGAAATTTAAATATTCATATTGATTAATGGGGTTATTCTAAAACAAACCATGAACTAAATTTCTGATAACGCCCCACATTGATAAGAATGAAAGTCTTTAGAAAAGTAAATATACTTGATTATAACGTCACTCTTAATTTATTGTTATAATACGATAGAATAATCCTACGCGTTTAAAAGTTAAATGATTTATAACTTTGAAATGGAACGACAGTTTAAGTTCTCAAACCCCAGGCCACAGTGCGTCTTTTACGGATAGTGTTAGAGCAATTTTCGTGAGAAAAGTCACAACTGACTGCGTTTAACCGCTGACTACGGGGATGAAAATTACTAATTAACTCCAAGTTGCCTCAGCATTCATGAAAGTTTAATACTAATTTTCTCGAATGTAATTTAATGTAATTTCAAGAAGCATTTCCAGTCTACGAATTTGGAGGACTAAACAGATGCATGACAAAGATATATAACTAGGCCTTAAAGTCAAACAATTCTTCGGACTTTAATATTCTCAAATAGAATCTATTCAATTTTTAAGCTACAAATTAACATTAGTTCTTCGTCCAAGGATAAGGTAATTTTCATTTAAAAATATTGCGTGGTACGTCGCATTGTTTTAGTTAGTGTAAGTCGTCCCGCTATTCTAAATTTCTATTTTTCAAATATGTACTGTTGAAAGTTTAGTTTGAAATATTTTAAACATTAAGCAAATGTAATGATTTAAAAATGAAATAAAATATATTTTTCAACATTTTTATTTTATTTCAATTTTAGCGACACAAGTGTGTTAGGTTTACAATTTTACTCAATATATTTAATAATCCTTCAGAATAACTTCAATTAAATGGAAAATATATTTAAGTATATATTCTGTGTAAAGATAATTTTTTTACTTACTTCAAAGTAATATATAAATTAGATTACTCTCGATAAAAAAAAAGTTTAAAATAATTTCAGAATTAATGTCCAAATTTTAATGAAATTTGGTTAGAACTGTTATGATGTAATGTAAAAAATAGCCATTAATCAGCAACAAAATACAACTATGATCGTGTTTATCATTCATTGGATTCAAAAGATATGAAGTGATATGGTTGGCGTGGTTAATCTAAGAAAATTCTCATTCTTACTGCTTCAAAGAAAAGAATTTGTAAAAAAAAGTTTAGATATAGATGGATAAAAGAAAAGAGTTTGTAAAATGAACTCTAAGATATAATTCTAATATTTATTATTTTACATTTTTATTCAAATTTAAAAAATATTTAGATTCCATATATATATATATATATATATATATATATATATATATATATATATATATATATATATATATATATATATATATATAGATATATATAGATATTATATAGAATCGAACAAAGAGGGATTGAGGGGAAGCAAGTTCTATCTAATAGTTATACATGCCATATACCTTGATTTTATGTAAGCAATAATATGTCTTTGAGTTTTTGTGTTAAATTTCTTTTCTTTAACAATTATTTTTAAGGCTGTTGATAATTCTCAGGGGAAATTGTAATATGCAATTGCTTTCTCCAGATCTACCTAAACATGCTCTATGAGGTTGAAATTTGAAGATCTGGATGGCCAATTTATCCACTGAGTACCTTCACTTTCCGAACGTCGTTGGAAAGGGGAACTATACGTAGACACGAGTTATCGTATGTTAAAATGAAAACAAGAACGACATTATCTCTGATAATTAACACTGGACTTTAAAGCATCCTTTTATCTTATACTACTCATAGTGAACCTTTGAAAGCGAAGGACAGATGTGTAGCTACAAATCAAGATCATAGATAAGACCATTAAACCTATATAACCGCAATGGTTTATTTCTTGGATACTGAAGATCTGGGAGTAGATCCCTAAAAATCATTATACAAAAATGCGTTGAGAATCAGCAGTTAAATGAGTCACAATACTTCTGTAAGGATAATTGTGTCTCTTTGATTCATGATCCAGACTTTAAAGTTTCCATTTTATCCTAAATTAGTGCTTTTGTTCTCAGAAGGGAGTGGAACACAAACAAGAAATGCTCCTTCAAACAAGTTTCTCCATTAGGGACATCTGGAAAGAATAACTCTTGAAATAGTTTCTGTGAGATCTTGTAACTCAAGTGTTATCTAAGAAGATGTACATATATCTGTTAAGCTCCACTGAAAAAAAATTGCAACTTTATTTCACTGTTTTGACTTTTAGATTACTTTGTCTAAAATATTTCTTGATAAATCTGAGACTAACGCTGAGAGCGATTCATAGAATCTCTACAAATGAAGACTTAAGACTTAGTTGGATTTTATTCTATCCTATTTTCTACTTTATATCATCAAAAAATTTTAATTGATTATTCTTTCATGCCATGTAAATTCAATAATTACAATGAATGTTGCAAAAATACGAGACATTTGGCAAGTGGTTGTGTCAGGGAACCAATTGGGGATTTTGTAACCTAGCAAATTAAATCTATTTCTTTACTAATTATTTCACAACAGGCATTTAACATACGTTTTTAACACAGAAAATGTACACCCCTCTTTTGAAGCAGTATTTTTTTAATCTTGCATCCAGTTTGTTTTCATAATATTTAATAAAATGATGAAATTATCTCAATTTTGAAAAAAAATTTTATATTAAGAATAAATTACAATGCTAAAAACGATTAAAAATGTCTCAATACTAACTTTTGTAAACTGTACTGAATGATAAATATGCATATTTTCAAAATAACGGCTATTAACTGTAGTAAATTGTAAATATAAGCTCTTGAACATACTTCATATAAGCAAACATTTTAGCAAGGTTTTTAATGAACTGAAGTTATCATAATGACAGTATTTGAAGACTTCTTCATATTTTATCCATTAGGTCAAAAAGTTATTTAATAAAATTGTTTAAACACATCACTAAATATATACACATATATCTCTATAACGAAATACATATAGTGTCTTTTAGCAAGGAAAAATATATTTTGCCAAAGACATTATATAAAATTTTATTTTACTAAACTTTTAATAATAGACGTTTAATAAAGCTGTTACATTTTATAATAAACTGCAAGTTTTATAAAATAAACACATTTTATTTTACTGTAATTAAAAATATATCAATATTTTGTTGACATTTTTGGCTTCAGCTACAGTTTGTATCTAATTTAAAAGCAAATTCTGAACTTTACAATTATCTAGAATGTTCTATTAATGAAGTTACAGAATTGAGTTTTTCCAAACTAACTCCATAGTTAAGAAATCATGTGTTCTTTTGAGCAGTTCAATGTTCAATTGTAGCAATTCAATGAAATTTATATTTGAATGCAAGTAAATCAACAGTGTAAAGGAATTTTTACTTTTAAGCGTCATCTATTTAAGCTTAGTGCCAATATGCAGAGCTTCAAAATTCATTTGTAAGCACTCATAGATAGTTCTATGAATTAACTTTTGTTTCAATGTTATATATGTCGTAGTGTAAAACGACATAACCAAACCCTGGGAAAATGGATATGTATATTTTTATTGCACTGTAAATTTAAGAGTTTCTTCCTTTCCTTTCAAACTAAGCTGTAATAGTTTAAAGGAAAGGATGCAATAAAAATTGGCACAAGGAGCCAAGTGCAATAAAGGAATAAATTCTTCCTTTCGGAAGGGAAGGATGATCGTGAGAAAATTGCAAGGGAAGTTTATGTTTTATGATATGTTTTGTTTGTAAATCTGACCAGTCGGGATAAAGGGGGAGAGATTTCTGACCTATCCCACAGGAGTGTAGGACGTTATATGGAACTTTGGAAAACCAATGGTGTAAAGAGGAGGAGCTAAGATGAGAAGTTAAAAACTGCATCTAAGAATGGAAGACAGGGAGACACAGAGACAGAGAAAATATTCACACACAGAAGTCCCTGAGATACACAAGGCAGAGAAGTCCCAGAGATGCCCGACAAAGAAAAGGAGTAAACGGAGTATGATTGCACTGGCCTGGAGAAGTCCTTCCTCGACTGTCCTGAATGGGAATGCAGATGTCCGACTAATAGATGAAGAAGAGGTGACAAAGTCTGAAAAGAGGTATACTGAATAGCAAGCCAAGTAAGATGGGGCGATATCAGCGAATGGAAATGCAAAGCGGAGATGCTGAGTAGAGGACGGGAAGTGGATGAAAAAGGAGAATCATCGACACCGGAGAGCGTCGAAGTCTCAGACACCACAATACTACTTCTAAAAGAGGTGAATCTGATCTCTCGTTCCATTTCCCTTTGGCAATTAGGGTTATGGTGTAAATATCATAAAAATAATAATAATAATAGAATCTTCTCAATTATTTAATCAAGAATGTTTTAATTATAAATGTAAATACCTTTGTAATGAATTTGGTAAAATAAATTATTAAGTTTTATTGTATTTTGTTTTGAATTGCTCTCTGTTATTCAATTATTTAAATAACGAATCTGGGTTTTCCTCGGAGTTTTCTAAAATTACCGAGGTCACCACAACAATATAATTAATCATATTTTATTGTGAAAAAATGATTTGTGTGTAATTTTACAATATTCTACCTTCACTAAAAATTTCTCTACAATTTTATACAAAAACGCAGATTTTTCTGACAAAATGGATGTTTTTAAATAAATTAATTAATGTTTATCAAGTTTTCTACAGTAACATTTTTCAATATTATTACATTTTTCTTCCTTCTATTCTTTCTACCTCAACACTGTCATTAAAAAAACACAATTTTTAATTTCTAAAAATAATATGTAATTATATATATATATATATATATATATATATATATATATATATATATATATATATATATATATATATATATATATATATATATATATATATATATATATATATATATATATATATATATATATATATATATATATATATATATATATATATATATATATATATATATATATATATATATATATATATATATATATATATATATATATATATTATTATAATCTAATCAGCCAAAAGCAAGTAAAGAGATATATGCCAGTTTGATTTTAAATCGCTATCACTATGAATCTCTTTAAATATAATTTAAATTTGAGTTTATACTTCTTAGTTTCTAAGCTACTTTGGCTTATGAATTTAGCTATGAAGTTTTCTAAATATTTTTGGTAACTATATTTTTATTCCAATTTTTTAAATATGTTCTGATTTGCTGGTGTTGACATTTTGGTATATCTTTACTTCTTTCGACTATTGAATTGTATACGCTAACTTGATGTACTGTTTACTTTCATTTTTGATGAAAATATTCTTATTCTTCTTTCCTTCACTTCTTTAGACGAATTGCTCAAAGATATTTTGACATGTCTTTCGTGAATGTCAGGAAAGAGTGTTTAGTTTCCTGTGGTGGTGTCCATATGCTTTGCTTCTATTCTTTGTGTTGTATATATATATATATATATATTTATATATATATATATATGTGTGTGTGTGTGTGTGTGTGTGTGTGTGTGTGCGTGTGTATTTCCAGAATAATGGTAGGTGAGCATTGTGAACATATATTAAATTTTAACCATTTTCAGTATGTATTCTCTTACTTATATTAAAATGAGCTTCAAGTCATTCTAATGTACATAAATTACAAAGTCAATCTGCATCAGTTTTAATTTTGTCATGAAAGATCAACCCAAAATTCAGGCTTCTGTTCCATGATTTGTTATGCATTACATAATAGAACTTATCATATGCATGTAAATATATATATATATATATATATATATATATATATATATATATATATATATATATATATATATATGAAGCGTATATAAATACAGATACTACCGTGTGAGTTAATTTATTTTTCTTAGAAATATGAGTTGTATGCTTTCTCACCAGCTCTGGGAAATTTTATTATTGTAACTTTTTTTATTCCTTCTTCATCTACATAAGGCTAACTATGTAGAAATGTACTTCCAATGAATTTGTAAGTCATCATTGTCAGATTTAAAAAATCATGAAATTTTAATTTTTTTATCATTCTTCTAATTTAAAATAGTTTCTTAGTAACTTAAGTTTAACGGTCTTTTTTTGCACTTTAACTGTCATTTTTTGCACACGAGGGCTAATTTGACCGGGACCTACGGTTTAAATGGGATTCCAAACCAATACAAACATCCATGCCCAAGGTGGAATTACAACCCACGAACTGTTAAACCGAAGGCAAGAGTGCAAACAATTCGGCTGTCAGCTCGGCCTTAGTAACTTATGATCTGTTGCTGTTACTTCTGACTCTTGGACATGCCAAGCTCTCTATGGCGTTGGCTAAGCAAATGTAAGTCAGTAGGGTGTGTTTTTCGTTTAACCAAAGCACCAAGAAAGGTGAAAGTGAAAGTATGACTTTGCTCTAAGCTCTTCGATAGATGGCACCACCAGAGGATCCACTCCCACAATTTTGACATTAATCTGAAGGGGGAGGAAATTTTCTCCAGATCATTGTACCCATGGTACCTGCTCAGTGACCGACCACAGGACTTTTGATTCCACAGATTTAACGAGCACGTATATCTCATATACTCGGTAAGATCTCGGCTTAAGATTTTCAATGGAACACTCACTGTAAGTAAAATAAATTTGAGGGGGAATAAATTTAAATATATTACTTCTTACAGGAAACTAGCAATATATGGCTTTTCTTTTCCTTTTCAGGAAAAACTCGTAATATTTTCAAGACGGAACGGCAATGCAATCTGTATAACTAAATTCTTAAAGTCATTCTAATTAGACCTCTTTCTTCTGCTTTTTTACAACTCGTGAATTTACTTTTGAGCAATATTGGAGAAAACTAATCTCACGTTACTGGTTTCATTCATGAGTTTTATTTGAAAATATTTATAAATAGAAAGATTAATTTTAAGGTTATTCTTTCATGTGCAAAGTAGTTCATTAATATGTAAGAACCCAATAGAACTTTAACAGCTTTATTCGTACATCTGTAATTAGGAACTTTTTATTGTTGTATGAAAAGTTTAAACAATATTTACTTTTCAGTAATCAAATAATAATTTAATTCAATAATTATATAAAATGTTAAACAAAATACAAAAATTATTATTAATAATAATTTACTATAAAGCAACATTGTATATATTAAAGCTCTTTTATTTTTCGAATTTAAAAAAATGGTTCGCATTTTTCATGTCACATTTTTACCTACACTTGTGTGAACATATAATTTACATAAACTACCAAAATAAAAATGTTCATCATATTATAAAACGTAATTTTCATTCATTGTAGATGATTTTTTTAAAAATATCTATTTTTTTTATTATTTAATTTAAAATATTTTCTTAGAAGCAAAAGTTTACTTTAGTAAAATGTGCTTAAGATATCCCTCTTTTAAATTTTGAAATTCATTAAAATAACTAAGCGTTCAGTTTAGGAATATATTTAACTCATATATTTTAATTTATATGCTTAAAGTATACTAACTTAAACTGCAATTTTCCTTTCATATTATTTTCAAATTACCCTAACTTACCTTCTAATAAATAATCAACATAATGTAAGAGCTCATAAAAGATAGCCACTTCGACGTAACTTAGTTTCAAATGTAACAATTAAAATATTGATTCAAACAATAACATTGAACAATCGCTTCCATTTTGAGGAATAAATAAAACACCTTTTAGCATCGTAAAAGACATGAAAACTATTATTGTCTATGCAGGCGCAAAGCACCTAGTAATGTTTTAGACCATACTACTTCCTAAAACTTGGAAATAAACCTGTCTTGATGTGTATCATAATTCCATCTTTAACAACATACCATCTTCCTAAATTAAGGATGTTTCTCCTGTTTCAGCTATTGTTATGAGAACATTATTAATCCCTAGGGCTTACTCAATATCCGAAAGATATCACTAGAAAGAATATATACTTGGAAAAATGAATAGGTAGAGGATATTTCCGCCTTTTCACCATAAATCTTTCCCAACGCGAAGAAGTACTTACAATACACAACCGCTATTCTGCTTTTTGAATGGAATACTTTTTCGCAAGGATACAATAAAGAGTTTAATAATGCAGGTCTTAATTAATATCTATTGTAGTGAACACGTTTCAGGTTGTGCCGCTTGTTTGTAAAGAGAATCGCAAGTATAAAATTGTTCTCCTCACCTACATGTAATTGATTCCTTTAGTGATATAAATAGTTCCTCATAAAAGATACATAATTTGCGGAGAGTGAAAATATTTATAAATCTATAAGAAACTATTAAACTGAGATAATTATCATGCTTTTGCATAGTATTATTTACGAAATTTCATTTCATTACTTTTATGAACAATGCAATTTTTAATCATGTCTCTGTAATTTTTTGCATATTATATTTTTATTCTTACACATAAGATTTTTTTTAAAATTTATCTATAAAAAATAGGAAAAACATAAAGTAAAAACTAAGAAATCAACTGTAAATATAAATTGCTAATTATCCGTTAATTGTTAAGCGTATTTTTTAAAATATTTTTGGTGTTTGTACAAATAAGTAACTATAGGGAGTAACTGAGGAGGGTTTACAAAATGCTGTGTTTCTAAAATTGATGGTAAACTTGAAACCTCTATTCCAATAATGACTTACTTGCAATATATTTTAATATCAAATAATTTTTAAAACATTATGTATTTCATTTTAAAAAGTATATTACAAAATTAAATTAATCACTTGCTAATATTTAGTCATAAAAAGTTAGAAAAACCAGTGCAAATGAAAACACGTTGCAAATTTTTTGTTATTTAATATTTAGAATAATATTTGAATAAATTAATGAACTCTCTAATTATAATACAGATTTGTTTAAAATTACTCAACTCTACGAATTTCGAGATTCTTCATTTTTGGATATTTATCTTGATGAAAACGAATTTAAGTATAAATATAGAATTTTTCTTAGCTATGATTATTTTAAATTTTATCTTATGAATTTTATCAAAACACAATAGAGCAAATTTAATCATCAAAAGATCATTAAACATCACTAATTTAATATTCTGATCTAGACTTGCATCTTTGCATAATTTGGTTTGATTGTCATTCAACTTGCATTTTTACACACGATAAATATTAGACAAGGCCCTACAGTTTGATGTGGATTCTGGGTAACTACAGACATTTCCATTTGAGGATGAGAATTAAACCCACGAATTGTTGAATCGAATGCAGGAGCGTGAACTATTCAGAGTCATTTAGGCATACTTTTGTATGAGGACAACTTCACTACATATTTCATAAATTCAGCTTATTTATTTTGATTAAAATTCTGTTCTTTTACCTCTATATAATGATACGACCATCAGTATTAAATGTCACTCATATAAGGCCATTTAATGTGATTTCAATATAGGTATGATAATTTAACTTTGAAATTCTATAATGACTTATTTAAACTACAGTCCTATGTATGGAAAATATTTTTTTTTTTAAATATGCCTTATAATCCTGCTAATCCTAACAAAATGAAATAGTTTGAAGCGAAATCTAAAATATAATTGCATCATTAAACTCTGTATAAATTCCTTACAACATTTAAATACTAATTATTTCAAATTTTCTATAAATGTGTTGTTTTTCAATTCTCTTGTCATACTAGACAGCATTCTTCTTCCATCGACACAATAGCCTGTGTCACCACAATAGCAACACAATGAATGAAACACTTCCCAAGAACTTTCTTACATTCTGATCTATTCTTTGCATTTGATCTCCAACCAGTTACAATATGTTTTTTAAAATACTAATCTATACAGTTCGTTCATCTCAACCTGTGCCTACCCCTTTTTCTAGTTCCAAAAAATTTATGATTGAAAATTTTAAATGTTAATAAAAAGGGATCCATACGAGGGTCACTCTGAAATTTTTGAGATACAACTTGGTTTTTAAAGTTGAAACTTACTTGAAAAATTTTAGGTGTGTTCAAAGTAGTCACCTCAAGTATCAAGGCACTTTTGTAGACGAATTTTCCACAGATTAAATTCCTCAAGCCATACATTTCTTGGAATAGATGAAAAAATGCATTTATAGCAACATCAATCTCTACTTCTGAATGAAAACGACGTCCACGTAAGTTCTTTTTTAGATTAAAGAATAACCAAAAGTCGCACATAGCTAGATCAGGTGTTTACGGCTGATTTTCGATCACTTTAATTTGTTTTTGTTTAAGAAACTCAATTGTTAATCCGGCTGTATGTGAAGATGCATTGTCATTGTGAAGCATTAGTCCCCTAACATTCAGTTCTTGTAGAATTTCTGGAAGACATTTATTGGTATACCAGTTTGCTGTTACTGTCTTCTGTCCTTCCAACTTGATAAATTTGACCAATCCCGTACTTCTGAAGAAAACGGCATACATCACTTTTTTCAGTGCGCGTTGTTTTTTCACCATTGTCGGCGTGGGATCATCTTCAAAGACCCATATTTTGCTTTCTTGACGTGTTGGAACGTCATATGATGGTATGTACGTTTCATCACCTGTTACAATTTTAGAAATGATGCGGTGGCCACCATCATTTAGCAATTTAAGAGTTTCTTTACTGATTCTGACACTCTCCTCTTTTTGTTGCTCAGTTAGATTATGGGGAACCCAACGGCAAACTACTTTTTTCATATGTAATTCTTCATGAACGATTTTGTGTATGGCTACGGATCCAATGTTAAGTTCCTTCTGTATCATTTGATAGGTACAGAGATTATCATCCATTAACATTTTTCGTATGGCAGACACATTATCCGGGATTACTGCTGACTTCGGCCTTGCTGTATGTTCTTCATCCTGAAAAAAATTGCGACCTCTTTTAAATTCTCTAAGCAATCTGAATACAGTAGCACGAGCTGGAGATTCATCACCAAATACTGATTGCAACCGTTGAAAGCATTCTTCTTGATTTAATCCTTATTTAAAATCATAGAAAATCATATCGTGAAAGTGCTCTCGCGTCAACTCCATTTTTTCCTCTGTTTAAAATATATTCCACGCTAAACAAGTTGAAGTAAGTCAGTAAAAAATCGTCTTCTGTGTTAAAGTAATTTTTATGTTAAAATTAAACCGTTATTTTTATTTTGTAAATTCTCGTTTGCGCGTATCTCAAAAATTTCAGAGTAACATTCGTATACTCAACAATCATTTATTGTTTTTTTTATGTAATTTTTTTTTTCAAATTGCACACTCGCATAATGAACCATTTCATAAAATTTACATTTAACAAGTACTTGAACTAGTTTGTTTTTCAATTGTCATAGTTAAGAGTAATATGTTTTGTACAGCAATCTCTATTTCTTATATATATATATATATATATATATATATATATATATATACATATATATATATATATATATATATATATATATATATATATATATATATATATATATATATATATATATATACAAAACATATTACTCTTAACTATGACAATTGAAAAACAAACTAGTTCAAGTACTTGTTAAATGTAAATTTTATGAAATGGTTCATTATGCGAGTGTGCAATTTGAAAAAAAAAAATACATAAAAAAACAATAAGTGATTGTTGAGTATACGAGGGTTACTCTGAAATTTTTGAGATACGCGCAAACGAGAATTTACAAAATATATATATATATATATATATATATATATATATATATATATATATATATATATATATATATATATATATATCTATAGTGACCCTCGTATATATATATATATATATATATATATATATATATATATAATAACATTTTATCATTATAAAGTACAAAAATGTTGTTTTGATGTCAACCTATATAAAATAAAAAATAAAGAATTTTATTTAAATTATCATTTCTAAACTTCAGACTTTAGTTTGACTGAGTTATTTGTTTGTTATATTTTGAAAATATTTAAAATAGTTTTTGACTTTCAAATATATGTATTTTTTGACATAAGTATTATTTTTTCTTTCACAGTTCAAATATATTACTTTTCCTTTCACAGTTCAAATATATTACTTTTCCTTTCACAGTTTGCCCTTTATTTTTTTATAAGAAAAATAAATTTTTGAATTCCTGTATAAAATAGAAAAAAGTCATTGAATATTTCAATTCTAGAGACATAGCTTCTATTAAAAATTTCTGAATGGTTAGATTACTTTTTTACATCATTGTTTTAAATATTCTAAGTAATTTAACTGCAAATCTCATCTGTAAACGCTGCATTTTCAACTACTTCTTGTATCCAAATGTAAGCAAAAATGGATTTATACCATATTTCGGGAATTGAATAAAAATACCCTAACAGTAAAAAATATATTATATGGCATTTATGCGCGCGAATAGTTAAAAAGCTTATTGTATCTATTATATTTAATGTATTTAAGGTTTCAAAACGAAATTATAACTTAGAAAATCGATTACTTCAAAAATAATTCAATACCTTTACATTCAAAGGTTACAGCATTCAAACAATATTTATTTATTTCTAATCTCGTTAAGCCTTTATCATTAATGGAAAAATAATTTTATAATGAAGTACATGCAAGCTTTTTCTAAAAACGTGGTTTGAAATGCATACTCATTATTAAACTTTTGTCCTGATATTCAAATTTTTTATTTATTTCCATCAGTTTTCAACAGTGATAAATTAAAAAAAAATTATGCTGTGCTTTTCATTTTCAAACAAAAATTTTGATTGAAAGTTTACATAACCATTTTCATTTCAGTACTTTAAGGCTTCTCATGCATTAAAAAATAGAAATTATTTTTTCAATTTTATATTTAAGTTTTACTTTGTATTTCTAGAGATACATATTTATGGATTTTTAATCATTACTTTTAAGGAAAAATACTTCATTTCAAGAAAGTTTCAAATTTCTTTCCATTATTTTTTTGCATAAATTACACATATATCATTTGCTTTTTGAAATCATCTAAATAATTTATTGTATTTTAATTAACGCTGTATACTCATTAGACATAATTTTATGCGTATCATAAAAATTATAATTTAAATTTCAAAAATGCAAATTTCGTCTTCAAATATTTATTATATTGTTGGAGATAAATCGTAAATAAATGTTTTGGATTTGTAAACTCAATTTTGTAAATAATCTATTCCTTTGAGAAATACGAGAATTTGGAGGAAACTTTAGATGATTTTACCGTTTAATTTCATAAACTGACTAAATTAAAATAATATGAATTATGTAATTTTGCACTTTTAATACCTGAGGAGTTGAAATTTAAAATATACTTTCTTAATTAAAAGTATTTACTGAATAGCTGAAAAATTAATGAGGGTTGATTCTAAAGGAATTATTCATAAATTAGTTATATTCATTTGTCAAAAAAGATAAAAACTGGAAACACCCATATTATTTTATGTCTATTCTAATAACTCTAATTTTGCTGAATATTAGTTTTTAAAATTAAAAAAAAAATTAAAACTGTTTCTGAAGCAGAAGCAATATTTTACATATGTTTTTTGCTTAAATAAATATTTGGTTTTATGCAATTGATGGATAATTGATAGATATAAGTATAATTATTCCTTATTTAATAGTACATATATTGTCGTTTCAGGTAAATACTTGATTACCGGAAGTAAATAATAAATAATATGAAATTATATTGAATTTGGAGACGAAAATTTTATGAGAATAACCGAATTAATGTCACCTTTTGACAAATATTCAAATTTGACAAAATATCAAAATGACACATTCAATTTTTGGAAAGCGAAAGACACCTGGTAAAGTGGTAATCTTTCGATAATAGGCTGGATATACATTATGGTGACAAAAGTAAAATATCAAGAATTTATTTTGGGCATTGGACATGGTACTGAACTGGACAGTCTCAGCATGACATACTGGTACCGGTTCATGCAAGATGTGTCTCATCACCATAAGGTTGCTGACGTCTTCACGAAGCTTGAAACGACATTTGCTGATCATTTAGTTGAATTGGATGCAGAAAAATTCACAGATAGAGTGACCCCCCCCATAAATCCTAGAGATTTCTTATGAAGTAACATCAAAGAAGAAGCAATACGATGTGCTTGATTCAATGAACAACCGCTATTAAAAATGAACTTGATCCACTTAATTTCAACAACACTCTAAAATCTACTTCTGTCTTTGTGAATTGTATGTAATTTTATGCTAAATGTTTTATGAAGCGCTATAAAACAGCACTACATAAATTTATTTTTCCTTTTGAATTTTCAGATAACTTGAACTAATGTATTTCATAACTATTATTTAAAATAGCAATAATAAGCTACATTATATATTTTTATTATATAAGTAACATTACTGTAACTGTTTTGTATAACATAATATTTTATCTGTGCTCGAAATTGATTTAAATTAATAATATCATTACATGTTAAACAATTTATTGTTTTACAATTTAAACTACTCAAAAATTTTTCATATGTTTCTAAAAATATAAATTATTTTCGCTTAATATGATGTCTTTCATTTTATATTTGCTTCTTTATTTTCCTATCATATGTTTATTTTTCCAAATCATTACAAAATTTAGCTGTTCGTCACGAAACTTAAATTCTATTTATTGTTGATAGAGAGGAAAGTATATTCTTAGCGTTAAATTTACTTTCTTTTACATTTAACTCGAAATTTAGATCTTTAACTGATGTCATTAATTGTAAATTAATGATGCAAACATTTTGAAAATTCATTATACCTTTGCACTTATTACAAGTTACTTCCGTTTTCTCTCATAATTTGTGCTCAAATCGAAATATTATTTAAATTGTTGAAGAAAATTTAATTTACGGAACGAGAGTCACTCTCCGACTCCTAAAGCCTGGGAGTTTCGAAGGCAAAATCAATAGTTATTTCTCTGAGCCAAACAACATTTGGCATTTTGTCAAAGGTCCTCATTGCTATGAAAAGCACGCAAAGAGGAATAAATCTTTGGTGAACTTCCTCTCTTGGCACATATCAGATATAAAATGAGAGATCTGACATTCCGCATCCATATCTGGAAGAATATTCGGGCGTGGTTAAAATTAAAGGAAACAAACAATGCATTACCATCTAAATCTCTCCAAACGAACGTCTAAATATTCATTCAAAAATTAAAAACCTATTTTAAGTTACAATATGCATTTTGCTTTTAGAAATTAGTTTTATAAATGAATTTGCAATTTATATATGAATGCTATTTCTACATAAACTACTTTATTAATGAAAGTTTGATTGGCATAGAAAGTTTTAATCAATATTTCGTTAATTGAATGAATATATATATATATTGTGCAGAGAACTCTTGTATGATAATCTTATTTGAATGAATTTATATCATATGAAAGTGCCGTGAATACTTCGTAAAATATATCGTAATATTATATTGATTATGTATTTAATGTCAAACTATACCAATAGACTTGGAATCATTTTAATTGTTATCAAAACAAGAACTGTTGTGTTAATAGAGAAATACTATGTTTAATTTTAACGTTTTTTATTCGTTTATTGATTATATTAATTTTATAACTATATTTTTGTATTATTTCAAATGAAAAATGCAACTATAAATATAATAAAAAAATTAATGCTTCACTTATTTAATGTAATTTTATATAGACACTTCTGTACTGTACATGTTCTTATTAAATATAATCACATTATTAACTTAATTTTTTATGATATTTTAAAAATAAGGATTTTCTCATAATACATATAATTTTAAATTGTTTCAAAAATATAAAGTAAAATTGAGTTACAAGTTAGATCTTTCGTAGTAGTGCGTGTAAAGAGTTGCTCTAATGCAACGCAAATTATGGAAAATAGAATTAAATGGGTCTAACATGGAACTGAATTGCGCAATTGAAGAGCGAATGGAAATCTCTAAAGTATCATCCAAGCTACATCTGATAGGTTCTAATTAGAATTTTTCAATCCCGTATTACTGAGAAATCAATTGCCCTATTTACCACATTGACTTTTGAGATTACAGTTCTTGAAAAGGTGATTTAGATTCCACAACATTTTGAAAAAAGGTTAAAAGTTCAGCATATTTAATCTATACAATGGAAAACAATTTGAAAGTGTTTACTTATTCAAAATAACTACCGTATTCAAAATGTCTGCATTCATTTTCAAGGCAATTAATTTTTCCATGTAGTTTCAAATAGCTTCTTTGAATTCATCGCATTGTTTTCAAATACTAAGATCTTCATAAGTTTCTTCTTGTATCTTATTTTCAGCATAATGTTTTGATAATCGCGTATTTTTCCTCGTTTTCTTATCATGGGTATTTTGTGTGGTTTACTTTGTGTTAAATTTTTAATGGATTTCACTGTCTCCTATGTTTGAAAAATAAAAATACACATTCCCTTCAAACAAGTTTACTGAATCTATTATCATGAACAAATATTTTACTGAAATGACAGATGATCTTATTTCGCGCTTATAAAGAATTTTTTCATAATCTTAATAAATTCCAATTCTTGGAAAAATAACTTAATCACGTCTTACTAAATTACAAGAAAATTCACCAAGTAAAAATTTTTGAAATATAGGTTAGATGACCTTGTAAAAATAACCAACTTTAGAAAAGTATTTTGTAGCTTATAATGAATAACCAAAGAGCTTAAAATTTGTTGTTTAAGAGATTTAAAAATTTAGATTTAATGTAAATTGCCTTCCTATAAGATTTTTAATGTTAACAGGCCTCATCCACGCTTTTTAAGAAAGAGATTTTTAACATTTTCTTAAAAACCATTCAGACAGATATGCATACAGGCAGAAGACCTGTAATATTGATTTTTATTTCATCTCTCTTAAACAATATCAAGTATCGAGCCTTAGATCTTCTATTCCGAAGATCACTGTCCTACCATTAGGTCACGTAGAGTCCACTAAAATATGAAAGTGTTTTCATCATATATTTTATTATGTAAGAAGGTTATAAACATAATTTATATTTTTGAATACTTAAAAAATGCTAATCCTCTCAATATAAAACCACAGGAAAATATAGCTGTGGTTGCGGAGCTTGATCTAATCTTGATCACAGTAAAATTCCTAAAGAATGATAATTTAAAACATCGCAAATATAAAATAAAGTAATATTTTACAAACTACAAGATTGACTTCATTTCTTGTGAATTTTTTTACGTTTACATATCTCTGCAGTGAAAGCACTATTTTATTTAAAAATACGTCTTCCTTCTTAATTAATCATCAATAAAATTTAAAGTGTAACAGCAACATAAACGATCAATAGAATACTTCTTTACAAATTTTAAAAACAGAGCCAATTTAAAAAGAAAACATACACAATTCTTTATTTTCAAAAACGTTTCGTAAAATCAAAGCAATATTTTTGGCTAACATTTATTTTTTCTATGCTTTCAGGTTGCAAAATGGCTTTGCAAATTTAATGTCTTTGCTTAAACAACAGCTACATCTTTAAAGTAAGAACTGTCGCTTCTCATTCTAACTTTTGAAAAGCTTTGAAATGACTGTTTTTGATAACCCAATGAAATTTTCTGCTTACGAAATTGATGACCCTTCTAAATGTTCTTCACTCATAAGTTCTTCATATGATAAAAGAAGCACTTATCATATTTTTATCATGAATCCACTGTTTTACTTTTCTTGCCTTAGCATTCCAACGATGTATAAACCCACATTATTAAAACATTTTTATTCATTTATTTATAACGATGCAAATTTGCATTGCTATGAATAATTTTTTTGTAAAAAAAGAATTAAGACAACTTGTATCTGTTTGAGCATTATATTGATTGTACCAAATATATGAAAGTACTTCATATCGTATTACAATTCTTTAAGCCATAGTAGGGTTATAAGATATATTATTTTTCTTTATTTTTCGCAGACACACACACAGTTGAATAGTTTTCTTAAAAATTTTAAGGAATAAGTTCTTTTAACAGTGAGACCTTTTTTTAAAAAATAAGGATAATAAATTGTTTTTTACGAAAACAATTTAAACAATACATTTGTTTTCTTATTTCTATATAGTTGGAAAGACTTCTATCTTGCATTAGTGAAATCCCCCTTACATTTTATTAAAAATTCAATATTGAATTTAGAATACATCGTTTACTGGTTTTCATTACGTTATATATATTTTCAACTACATAAACTATAAGTTTAAAACAATGAAAACAAAACTATTTTGTTTACATTTTAAAAATAGAGTTTAATTAATATATATGCGCGTTGGAAAATTTTATTAAAATATTTTTTATTAATAAATAATGATGCTCTTAGTAATTTATATGAAATTTTGATGTATTTAAAAAAAATGCAAACATTTTTACTAATTGAAAATGGATTGTCTTTTTTTTAAGATTGTGCTAAAATAATTTGACTGTTGACATAAGCATTTAATTTTATCGTACTTTTAAAGATGTTTTTGAAAGTTAGCAAATAATATTATCACAGTAAAAAATATGCATGCATGTTTTTTCATGTTAAAATAAAATTTAAGGCATTAAATAAGAAAAAAATATTATGTAAATGTTAATATTTTGAAAATATTTAATATTAATTGTTTTTGCACCATTAAGTTGATGGGAAACTATCTTTGAAGAATTTAAACAGCACAAAAACCATATATATTAATTTTTTCTGGTGTTTTTAATTTAGATGCACAAAAATATCCCTAAATAAAAATAAAAAGGTTAAAAAATTATAATAAATGCTGTACTTTTATAAAATAACTATATTTTTATGACGCTAGTTAATCTACACCATATACAAGGAGAAAAAATTAAATATTAATTAATTCCCTCCTTCGACTAATTGTTTTTTTTTCTTGTGTCTGGGAATAAATCTCAAGAACCTAAAAAATAATAACATTATTTTTAGTCAACAATATAAGCAGTTTAGTAGAAACAAAAAACTCAGCAAAATAATTCAGTTACAAAAATTTCAACTTTAGTCACATTAAGTATTAAAGATATGTTATGGAAAAAATGTGTTTAGCTTGGCTCTTATTTTCAAATGATTATAGAATTTATAGGGCATTTTAAATATGATATTTTTATAAATTTAAAATGAACGTATTTATAAGAATATTCTTTATTTTTAACAACTAGTAAACTAGTAATTGATTAGTTTGAATAAAATTAATTTTATTTGGTTTGTTTGATATTATTTATGTATGGTTTTTTTTTTCTATTCTACTGTTTTAATGACAATTTAATAATAACAACTTTGCTTTTGAAAGCTAGGAAAACAAGATTAATTTACTCGATTGATTCTAATATCTTTGACCCAATTACTTGAACCTGTGCAAATCGGAAAAACATTTTATTCAAGATATTTCGAAAATTATTCAAGATACTTGAAATTTTACTCAATATAAATAAAAGAAATTTATAAAATTATTGCATGTAGTGCTTTTATATTTTGTTCACTTTATCATGTGATTCATTTTCAAGAAGACGAAGGAGAAAACTTATAAAAATTGTGAGCTGATTAGTGAGAATTACAACCAATTTACCAAAAGATATAAAAAATAACAATAAATATATTTAACAAAGATATAACATATAAAAAACAAGTGAATCAAATTTTAGAAAATTTAAAGTTATAGATCCTGATGAATCAATATTCAGAGCAATAATGATGGCAACAATAACAGTACTTATTCACTTGGCAGCGACGTAGAACAATATATAGACTGTATGTACTTTACAGTAGCTTCTGTAGATATAACATTATGCTACACTTCATCAACTCCTTACAAGTAGTAATATCAATTTAGGGCCACCCGTTCATCTGTGATAAACTATACGTCTTCAATTGGTGAGGAATTAAGATAATATGCTGGAAAAATATTAACGAGACATTAATCAAACATATTCAGTGTGAAAGAATATTAGATAATATGATTAGCAGTCAGTTGTTCATTGTCCTGCTGAAAAGTAACTTTACTAAATTCTCGAAATTAAGATGGGGCCACTAAACCTAACCCATGAGGAATATTCAGGACTTTTAATTTGAGTAAACGATAATGCAATAAAGGGCTATTCAGAAGCGTATCCAGTGACTTTTTAGTTTGACAAATTGCATTCCACATTATGTGGTCAATGACAGATAGGAAATTAACATTGCAAAATGCTCATCAAGATTATTCCTTGCAAAATAACAATACAAATTTTTAAAATAAGATTCAATAATTTTATTAGGCTGGAAAAACTTAAGATAATAAATGCTTAAATAAAGCAAAAAAAAAAAAAAAAAAAAAGGTCTAGACAAAAATCTGAGATTCATCATTTGAATCTAAATCAATTTATATTAATTTGAGTTTACTTACACACACACACACAAAGTAAATTATTTATTATTATGAAATGGTCATGAAATAATTACTAATAAGGAAATAATAATTAATAATTATTATTTACTATTATGAAATATTTTGAAAAATTAATAATTTGCAAAAGCTTTATAAAATTAAATACCTATCTGTGGATTCCTTAATCAAGACAATAATTCAGCCATACTAATTTATAAATTTCAAAATAATCTTATTAACTATATAAATTCATTAAGTACTCTTGTTAAATTAAATAAACGATAAATATAAGTCCAACTATTTATGGATCATCTTTTATAGTCATTTATAAATATGACTTACGACTACCCTAATAGTCTTAAAAGTGATAAAAAAAAACTTTAAATAAATTTACAGCTCTATAAAAATATCTGTTTGATTAATACTTGGAAAATATTTGAGTGTGAATTCATTTTCTAAAACAATATTTAAATTTCTCAATTTTCTTTTCTTTTTACGCTTTAGAAATCTTATAACAACAGAATCATAGGAAATTAATTAATGAACTCTTAGTTTAATTGAATAATTTCTTAATTAATCTATATCATACTTGTCATAATAAATTCTAGCTATTAACAGAAAACGCTTAGAATAAACAACTAATCGTACTGATTTTTTAACTATTGGCAATTCGGCTCACATTTTTGTATGAATAAAAATTTTATTGGCTTATAATATTTAGATTTTTCATAAAACTAAATAAACGGAAATTGGAATTCTCTAAAGAATATTCGTACTTTAGAAGTGCCTTCAAACTCTAGGTAATATTTATTTTCAGTATATAAATATTCATGTTAAAATATTGAAAAAAAACGAATAGTCATTTTATTTTATAATGTATGCATTCTGAAAACACTTGAGGCTTGCTTGTAATGTATGTTATCTTTCCGTAAGTTGGAAATTTATCAGATATTTAATCAACTGATTCCTTTAATTCCCTTAATATTTTATAAATATTAAAAGTAATTTTAATATTACATACTTTATTAGAAAACATGAAAAGATAGATTTATATTTAAGAATTGTAAAAATGCCAATAAATAGAGAAGAAATCAGCATTTTTCAGATGGCTCTTTTAATTTTATGGAAACGCTAAAGTATATAGCAAATGCATAAATGTTTTTTTTTTCGTAAATGGTTTTAATCATATCAAAATCTATCTGCTTAAGAACATATAAAGTGTTTTCCGCTTGTTTGTTTCAAAATGCAAGTAGTGAAATTAGCGGTTATGCAACTGCACCTCTAACGAGGCTTCTCCCCTCTGGCTACGCTGAAGGCAAGGACTCGTTGAAAACGAAGGTTGTCAATGATTATAAAGCACCAATGAATGCTTTAGAATTTAAACAGTTATCTGTTCTACTCTAAGTAAACGATAATGAATGTTTGCTTCTACATATATTTTGCAATTTCTTGAAAAGAAGTAAATAATTATAAATAGTAGCAATTAAAATGTAGTGTTCATTATTTTTGCTTTTACTAGTAATCATTTGATATCATAAAATTATTGAGGTTTTAAATCCATGAATGTTTTGAAATAATGAAATAAATAATGACAAAAATCGTAATATCCAAGCTTTATTGTTTAATAAAAATACTATTTAACACCACATTTCCATTTGAGTTTACAACACATAATTTTTTTATATAAATTTATTACATTCAGGATTGAGGGTAATTATAAAACTCTGTATACACTAGCGTAAAATGTAGTTGATAAACTTAAGAAGTATATATATATATATATATATATATATATATATATATATATATATATATATATATATATATATAAATATTATATATATATATATATATATATATATATTTTTAATCTATAAGTTATAAGCTCTGGTATTTCTTTGTAAAAGTTTAAGTGAAGAAATAGCATATAAAGTAATAATAATGTGTTTCCTTTTAAATAACTATTTATGCATTTTCTTTTTGATTAAACTTGCATAAAGTATATAAACTAAAAAATTCACAAGTTTTAATATGTAATATAGTTTATGTTCATAATCATAAAAATGTTTCAGAAATACCTTTTTATTTAGGGTTTATAAAAATTAATATAATGTTTGAAAGCTCACTTGACAAGATATAGTACAAAAATATAAGTATTAATTAAAATTAATTATAATAAAAATGACTTTTAATTTTTAAACTGTTTATTATTTTAAAATTTCCTACTGTTTAGTATCTATCAATATGGCATTGTCTTTTTTTTTTACAAAAACAATATTTAAAAATAAAATTCTATTTAAAAATCTCTAGAGTAAAATACACTTAAATAAAGTAAGAAATAAAATTATGAAAGTTTTAAAAGAAAAAATAAACATCAATATTAGAAACAATATAGATTTAATGGTTATTATAGATTTGAATGATCATTATATGATCTGAAATTTATCTATACAATAAAATTATCATAAATTTTTTTTTTCACATTTTGTTTACACAAAATATTTGTGAGTTAACCATTTAAAAGGGCATTTTACTGTTTCTTACTATCTAAATTATTAAATTAAATCATTAAGACCATTTCGAATTCAAAGTCATACATACAGTCGAACAAATTACTTTAAACCAAATTAATACCTCCAATGAAAGAATAAAATGCTCTTACTCTGATAACAGTTTTAACACCGAAATATGAGAGAATTTAATATGACTATCAATTGTCTTGATATAGCTTTATGTACTGTATAGTTGTCACAATTTTTTATATATGTGTGTTCCCTGGATTCATTCAGAAAAACCGTTCACTATATACATGCAATAACATATATCAATTTATCCTACAAACGCGAATATATCTCCTTATCCTTATCTGTCTATTCAAATAATTTCTGCTTATGATCTCAATACATTCTTAATTAAGAAAATTTCATTATCTTTCATGGAGATTATATTGCATGGAAAACCATCATAAATCTTTTACCATAAGAAATTGCTTAATATTATTCTTTTTTACTACGTAGCGTCTTTAATATTCCTATACACAATTTATTATAATTTTCGGAATTTGTAATGAAATAAATATTTTACTGATGGTTAAACATTATCTCAATATTTTTAAGTCCTATTGCATGGAAGATACCAAAGCCTTAACTTAGCATTTACGTGGAAGTCATAGAATTAACACGACTCTAAAAGTACTATACTTGATTTATTCATCTTTTTATTCTTGCTGAGTATCTCATAATTCTTTACATCATTGGTACATGCGTAGCACTATAAGCAGGGATAAAATCATATTGCTGATTATTTTCTGTAGATATTTCGCATCAGTTACTTTTTCACATCAAGTCGAATAAATGTATTTGATTTCATAATAAAAATCTTTGAGAATGGAACTCTTTTCCATTTTATATTGGTATTGTTCCCATTTGCTTATCTTTAATCATCAAACTTGAAAGGAAACTATATTAACAAAATTGATATAAAATGTTTAAAAATAAACGCATTTCTGATTAATTCTTGAGAATTATTTCACATTATATAATATATTAATGCGCTACAAATTGCAAAAATTGCCCCAGAGTAATGCTTGAAAAAGTGACAATTTTAAATGAAATAATTAGAATAAAAAAATTAAGTATTCACATTGATATTATGACGTAAGATCATTTACATGTCAGTAGGAGAGTCAATACTTTACATGTCACAAAATCATTCAAATTTTGTATACCATACTTAAATTTTGAACTCAGAATGGCTCTTAACTTGTTGTATATTTTAAATGTGTTTCTATAATGATGAGCAGTGCAAATTATGTAATCTCTGACCTTCTCAGTGTGTAAACATTACCGAAGATCATTTACATGTCAGTAGGAGAGTCAATACTTTACATGTCACAAAATCCTTCAAATTTTGTATACCATACTTAAATTTTGAACTCAGAATGGCTCTTAACTTGTTGTATATTTTAAATGTGTTTCTATAATGATGAGCAGTGCAAATTATGTAATCTCTGACCTTCTCAGTGTGTAAACATTACCGAAGATCATTTACATGTCAGTAGGAGAGTCAATACTTTACATGTCACAAAATCATTCAAATTTTGTATACCATACTTAAATTTTGAACTCAGAATGGCTCTTAACTTGTTGTATATTTTAAATGTGTTTCTATAATGATGAGCAGTGCAAATTATGTAATCTCTGACCTTCTCAGTGTGTAAACATTACCGGAGATCATGACGGGGCTTATCACTGTCCTGTATTGACGACAACTAATATATTATATTTATCAAGTTATGCAGGACAGTGTTTATTTAAGTACAGTTTTGAGAAGGGGTTGTACAAGAAACAGAAGGTTGTGTCTTAACGTAAGCATCCTAACTTAATAAATGCAATTACTTTTGGTTCAAAGTTTTAATAACTGAAAGTAAATAGTAACGCCAGGCATACCTGCTGGAGCTGTAGACAATGGCTGCCGATATTCATCTTATATTTCTAAAGAATACAACTACTTTTATGGTGTTTGACGAGAGTCTATTATTTAATACTGTATGTCTAAACCAAGGTTTTTCTGCAAAGATAAGGTTCAGCAGTTCATATATATAAGCTTATATATATATATATATATATATAAGTTCATATATATAAAGCAGTTCAGCTTTAACAGATTCCTGTGCATAGAAATCATAGTACATTGTCTATGGATCTGCAGAGTACGAGAAAGCATAAGAACAGATAATGAAACGCATATATTCAAAACCAAATGTCATATCAGCACAAGTAAGGATGTTATAGTGTTCGGGAGTGCATAAGGTGTCTGCCAGACTGATAAAACCACATTGTTTGATAAATTTTTGACTTTTCGAATTCTCTATGAGAATCCGAAAAGACAAAAATTCCATTACTTGTACATCAATTCCACACATGTATTTATATTGTTGTGTAAAATAAAGTATAATTCCCCTATTTTTCTTTAAAATGTCCTCCTTGTTCATGAAGATACTTTAACATTCCATCCATTTTTCAGACGGTACTCTATTTGGTAAGACATGTTGACATATAATTAGCTATTTATATACAACTGAAAATATTGATATACATGTTTCAAACAGCGTTTTTAATTTTTATTATTTAAGGATCAGAAACAAAATTTCTGAGCAAATTTACATCATCCAAATGTAAACTCTCTAAGTAAATTTATTTTAGTAAATATTCTAATCTTGGATTTCTAGAAAATTTTGCTTAACTCTCATGATTCATTCATGGTGATGAAATATTTAAAGATAAATGTGAACTTGTGATTTTTTTATATAAAGCATAATTCTTCTGGTGTGCTAAATTAATTTTAAGCAACAATATATATCGCTTTTTCTTATTTTGTTCTTTGGACACTATAAATTTGAGGCTGAAATAATTAAAAGTACTCTATTTCTCTTAAGTCTAATATTTAGTGTGCACTAGGCAATAAGTAAACTTAGAGTTTAGAAACTAAATACTATTTTTATTATTTTATTATAATTTATAGATCAATGAAATACGAATTACTTGATTCAAGCAAATATGACAATTTTAAGGATTTTTAGAAACATAATTTTTTAATTTTTCCTACCATTTTTCTGTTTAAATTATTTGATATTGACTTTTACCAAAAGGTAGTAAATAGGTGTAACTTAGTAAAAGAAGATAATTCATTCAATAAATAAAGTAAGTAAGAGAAAAATCCTTAAATTAAGCTACAAATTAACATAAAATTACTTTACACAAGTTAATATAAGTGAAAGAGAACATATGGAAATTAAATAATACATATATATATATATATATATATATATATATATATATATATATATATATAAATATATATATATATATATATATATATATATATATATATATATATATATTCTATATTTTTGCTGAACTCGATTGAAATAAAACTTTAAATCATCAGCATCAACTTATTTATTTTCTCTGTAGTTCTAGAAATTTTTTTATTTAAAAAATAATTGTTAAAACTGAGAATATATTATTAAAAATACTTCTTACGCGTGGGTGCTAAATCTCTTCATCATGATAACTTGCTTAGCTCAATAATTTTTAATCCGTAGAAGAGAGGTCAAGTTACAATACTTCAATTCAGGCAAAATTTCTCTGAGTAAATTAGACTGGTGTACTAAAATTTATTTCCATGCTTTTTTTCCAAATAAAATACATGCTATGATACATTGTTTAAGGACCTATGAGGACTTTAAAATTGTATGCACTTTGTACTTGACATTGTAAAAATGTAAGTAATGCAAGAATATAAGTGCTTTTATATTTTTAAAATAAAAGCTGTTTCAAAATTTTTCATTCCAGATGATTAAGAATTCTGGAATCATTAAATTCAACAGCTTAAACTTAACTCGAATTTCAAAAGAAAAATTAAAGTTCTAGGGTTATATCTATGTTTAAGTAAAGCTGCATTTATATTTTATGCAAAATAGTTCATTGCTTCAGCATTTAACTTCCTTTTTGTATATTCTGGAATGCAATTTTCTTAAGTAACAATTATTATGAGTTCCGAGTTTCGTAATTATTCATGTATTTCATAATTATGTTTCTGGCTAAGAAGAAAATGTTTGCAACGCTTAAATAATTATGGCTACAATTTGTCATATCTCTTTCAGATTCGTAAGAGTAAACTGATTAAAAAGCAATTGCTTACGACGCAGTTAAAGCAATGAAAATTTTTAATAAATACTTGCAATTCAATGAATTTGTTTTATAATTATAAATTATTTTTTTACTAATATTAGTAAATTTGTAAGTATTAATAACCTGGTTTTATTATTTAGAAATTAAAATTTTGATGTTGTGCAATTTGATTTGTTAAAAATTTATAATTTATGAAATACATTTAGTATTATCTGCTATTGATTAACACGTAAGTACATATATATGAAATGCATTTAATTTAGCCATAAAATAAGTGAATCGTGCCATTTTTATTAGTGCAATATTATCATAGGCATTAAAAAATGTTAAAAAATATGATTCAGAGAAATCAATCATTTTGATATTTTACGAGGATAATCTGGGTAAGTTTTATTCAAAGGAATTTTGAATATAAGATACAAAATACTATTTACTTTAAAATTGCCTTGGTATTTTTTGAATTTTTAGATTATATTACTATTATGACATTCTTTGAGTTTGTTTCCAAGAAGGGATACACATGAGCAAATTTTACTTAACAAGGAAAAACAGTTTACTTTAGTAAGTAGCTACTTTTTTCTAGAATGATTAAAATGAAAAGAAAAATTCTTTTTACATTCAAGCCAATTCAAATTTTATAAATAAAGTGTAAGTCTATTGATTCTAATGTCTTTCAATTGTCTTTATCTCTTAGTTAAATTCCTACTAATAGTACAATTTATGAATAATGGTGTTTATCCTCATTTGAAATATACAATGAAGTCAAACAAACGTTATATTTGTGTGACTTAAATGTATATTTCAAATAACAAACATTTCTAGTAAATTGAATGTTGATATAATCTTTCTCTGATTAAAATGTCATACTGTTCATCAAATTTAAGAACCACTGCGGTAAACTCTACAAAAGTTTGAAGCTGAGTAACATTTCCAAAAACACATCCCAGATTTAACACCTATCTACTACTTCTTTTCTTTTTCTATTTTGGTTAGATATTGACTAATTTTTTATTTACTTGTACCAAGATTTTCTGCACGCAGTATTACCAAAATGAATGCCAAAATTGTGTTTTAATAAGTTTGGAATATTTCTTCCAATAAGAGTTAACCATGTCGATTATATTTTCCCAGATAAATGCTTAAATATAATTGATGATTATGTAGAAATTTTATTCATAAGTATACCTTAAAAATCTATTATGTATTGTCAGTATATTATTGATAAATACTTTCTATATAGGTTAACTATATTTCCTTCATAGATAAACCTGCCGCAGTATCAACATTTGTAAAACTGTCTCTTTCGTAACTAGAAAATTTGTGGTATAGTCAGTTCGCAACCAAGTTCTTACAACCTTAAGTCCCATTCATTGTTTGAGAAGATCGAAAATATAAACACTCCTACTTTGGACAACAATTCAAGCTTATTAATAATTGCTTCTAAATACAACTTAGAGTATACAATAAACGAATTATCAATAAAATTAAACATTTCTAATATGATGAGAAAGAAAAATATATGCAATGACAAGAAAAATGTATGCAACAAGAAAGTTTTTCATTTTTACTCCCTCATGTTATTCAAATATTTATTATTCATAATTAATACATTACTAAATACAATAAATAAAAATTAGTTTACAGGGTAACAACTTTATCCTGTTGACTAAACAATATTGTATGAAACTAAAAATATGGAATTTATTTTCAAAACACTAATTTTTCTGAAGTCATTTGTTACTTAGATACAACATATTTAAGTATTTTCAAAATGGCTCCCTTGGGCATCAATACAAAGCTTTAAACGTCACGTAAAATTTTCTGCAATGGGCCGCAGTTCATCAGTCCTTAATTTAACTCATTTCTTCTTAAGAATAGACTTTAGGCATTCCAAACTTTGGTGTGGCTTAGAGAATATTCTTGATTGCAGAATAGACTAAACACTATTGTCCGCAGGTTTTAAGATAGGCGAATAGGGGGGCTACATTCTCACTCTGAATTTGCTTTAATCCAGCCTCAAATATAGCAATTATTTGTCGACATTGTTTTTGCATATTATTTCATACAAGGAAATAAAAACTACCTATTTGTTTTACTAAGATTAACATCTCTTAAGCAAATGAAATTTTTATAAAAAGGGGTGGACATGAATTAAACCAATCGAAAGTAGTACAATTTTGTCAACAGTATAAAGTTGTCACCCTGTAAAATATGTTTAAAAAATTATGCATAGATTCGTAAACATAAAAAATTAATCAAGAGTTATTTTATTTTTAATAACTTCAGATTTATTTACTTATTATGATAGACATTTTTATTATCTTTCAAAAAACCATTTTTTGCAACCATGCACATAAATAAAACGGTGTCATTTATAAAAGTCACGCATATAAGAATAGATCACTATAACTTTTATAGTTTTCTTAAATATAATGCTTAAAATATCGTAAATATAAAAAATTTTTCGTTCAATACTTTATATTATTTCGTAAATATGTGTGCTTCTTCAAAATATGCAATAAAATAACTGCAATATTAGCTTAGAAACATATTTGCAATTGATAAGAAAATCAGACAAGTAAAAGTTCACATAATAGGTTATCAAAATTTTCATATTCTTTTAGTTTTTATGCTTAAACTTCCTAAAAATGTATTAAAGTTTGAAATGTTTATTTTTAATTTTCTGTAATGTACTATTTTACAGTCATTTTAGTTTTTAAAAGGTAATGAGTATTTTGAAAAATATGTTTATCATCAAATTTATTATTTGTTATCAAAGTTAATTTCTTATAGAGAATTATTTATATTTGTTCAACTTCCTAATTATTTAATTGTCTTGAGATTTTTGAGATAAAATAGTTTATATCATAGCAAAATCTTAATCATTATAATTGATCAAAATCAATTAATATATATTTGCTATTCTAATTCATCGCAAAATAAATCTTGTAGACAAGATATATTTTGCGAATAAACAATAAGCAAAGAGATGATGAAAATAGTTTAAAAGAAATATATACGAAACAACATTTTAACATTTTTGTAATATATATTCACAAACCTTTATTTATACATTAACCCAGACCCTTAAAAATTAATGTTACTTTAATTACTTTTCAATCTCAAGTCACAGATATTGCATGCAAGGGAAACTTAAACAAGATTTTTCTTACCTTTTCTAACTAGTAAAATTCTAAATATTTAAGGTATTCACGTAGACTTTATATTTGTGACTGAAACTATACCTTCTTTGATTCAATTTTGCTTAAATAAAATTTTCAAGATATTTAGTTTGCAAAAACTTGTTTTGAGAATGGAAACAAATTTATCATTTTTTCCAGTGAATGGAAAGTTAATTATTCTTGAAAGAAAAGTAATATATGAGTGAAACCACATATTTCTTAAATGAGCATTTGTAAGTTTGCTTATGGATATATATGCACAGATCATGACATAATTTCAATGATGATGATGATATATGTTTTTGCTATCATAATTAAGGAAATTAATGATGAATCATTTTCAGAATTAGTTGCAAATTTTGTATTACTTTAAAGATAAAAATACTTTATAGTTTCCAATATTATTTCATGCTAAGACTTAGAGAAATTTGTGGGACAAATTCATTTAAAAATAGTTTAAAGAGGAACAGTGAAAGGAAAGTGCAGTACATTAATTTTCAAAGTAAGGAACTTATGAATATGAAGATTCATTCAAAACATAGCTTTGTTTTGTTATATTTCAAACTAGTTCCATGGCATTATCATCATATACACTTAATTATGATTTGAAAATAATATTTGAATAAATAAAACAATGCATGTTGTATTCTTTTACAATATAAAGAATTGATATTAAAAAATTCAATACATTTTTTATCTCTCCAGAATAATTTTGATCCAAAATAATTGATTTGAAACAGATAGCTAACTATTAAAAGTATTCATTACTGAAATTTACAGTAGTTCGATTTTTGTATACATATGACAAATATAACTATATGATGGATAAAATATTTGCGAGAGAAATATTATTTATAAAGCTGCAAATTATTAGAATAGCATTACGGAAAAGCCACATGTCAATTCAGCAGAACCCTGTATTAAGGAAGAGTAAAGCTTCGATACATCAATCTCTATTGTGAACAAAGTGATCAAAAATGACTGATGAGCTAGCTGAGTAATCTGTCTAGCAATTAGTTGTGGTAAAGGATGGTAGAAATAAAGGGAAACAATCATATGGAGTTGATAAGATGAAAGGCAGAATTAGGGAATTTTCCTGTCACCAACTGTACAAAATTGTACTACGAAATTAATCTATGTGAAAATGAAGTGATAAGAATGCTATCTGCTGTTCGTTTGTCAAAACTCTATTAATAGATGAGACATTCCCTAATTAGTTTGCGGCACAGGTAATTCAAAATACATTTCTTGCTTAAAACAACACAAATAACCAAATAATTTTGCTATCAATTTGTGCATATAGTTTACTGATTTTTTTGGTAAGTATAGTGATAGAGAGTTTTCTGCAAATTACGAATTTTAAAATACAGAAATAAAATATTTAAACTTTCCTGAATTAGAATTTTCAGATATTAATATTTATAAAAGAATTAAGTGAAAGGTTTTTCAGTTATTAAGGAATATAAATTTTTAAAAAAGTAACATTCTTTTATTAAAATAATTTTTACAATACAAAAATTCTAGTCGCATTTATATTAACAACATTCGCATTATAATATAACTTTTAATAAAATTAAGACATATTTAAAGAAGCTCATTGAATAATTAAACCAAAATTGTATACTGCGTTTATTTTGTGAGAACATTATCTAGAATAATTTTTTATTTATCTTCGAATTTAGCATGTTTTTGAAAAACGAACTTTTGTAAAACTCAGCAAATTTCAATGAATTAATTACTTTAAATTTGTGTGCACAAAAACCAAGATAATTTATTTTAACAAAATATTATTTTGATTGCAATAATCATAAGCAAATTTTAGTAACATAAAGATATCATTTTAGTACGGTTTTCTCGCATTTTTTGATGTGATTCTCAAAAACGAATATAGGTTTTGCTGTTCCTTTTATAAATTATTTCTCAATATTGAATGATCTATATTAATAAATTTTCTTACATATCTAAATGCACATGGTATGTTTTTTTAATTATGTTTGTAATATTGAAATCACATAAAAACTAACACATTTATTAAAGAATATAAAATATTTCTGTGTTTGAATAAATAATGAAATTTTATTTCTCTAGTTCCGATAAAGCTAAAATATTGTAAGGTAATTTAAATTTTAATTACAGTTTTCCAGGCAAATAATTTGGAAATTTTACTGTACAGAAGTTTTCGATAAAATATTTCATAATTAGATAAAATATATTCTTATATTTCAATATGCTCGCTAATAAAGAAGGTAAACTTTGATAAAAACAATTTCTCTAGTTTGATTGCTCAAATGTTAACAGAAATGGTTGAAAAAAGTTTGCATGAAATTGCATTGGAATCATATTTAAGCATTTTATTACAAAATGAAAATTGAACTTGAAAAATTCTCTTCTTTCTTTTCTACAACTATTTACTTAACTAAATATTATATTTAAGGATATTTAAGCAGAATTTCCATCTGATCACTGAATTCTTAAAGCACTTAAATTTCAATAAAAAGATGTATTTAACATTTTCATTTGATCGTGGCTCTATTTATAAATTTTTGAATTCAAAAACTAATACGTAATGAAACAAGAAATAAACACCCACACATTCATACATAACATACAAATATTCAAACCTCCGCAAATTTGAAAATTGAATTGAAATTCTAAACTTATAATCAAACATATCTTAAGATTATTATTTTTACTGACATTTAACATTACGTTGTAATATGAACTATAACTTTAAATTTTACCTAATATAAATTTTTCTCAAATTGTAGCATAAAATTTACCTCGAATAAAATATTAATTCTCATATGAAACCAATTTGCTCATTGTGCTTTTATCTAATGAAATTAAAAGTATTCTCTTACTAAACATTTAATTTTTTTAAATAAGTGAAAGCCTTTCTACAACTATATTTTTAGATTCATTTTCCATTTTAAACATTTTTAAAATTTCAAATTAAATAAGAGCTATAATTGTAAAACAAGAAAATACGTGTAATTTTTTGATTCATGTTATTTTTATGTAAAGTATTTGGGAAAATACAAAAATTTAGAAAATATCTTCATAATTCACAAGCATTTAGTACTATAGATATGTTGGCAGAAAAAAATTAATTCAATCTTTACCTTTAATTTTTTCAACAGTGGTGTTTAAAATATTTAGTAATTCAATTTGTGACATTCCACAGATTTTCTTTGTTACCTTTGCAAAAATTATTTAATATAAAGAAAAAAGTTTATCTCATTTGCCATATATTTATGCACGTAAAAATTTAACTAAGACGCATATAAATGATAATTTATTCAGTCAAAATAATACTTAAGGCAAATTTAAATAATTAATTTTTTTTAAATTAATTTTATTTCAATAAAAATTTTATATATGTAAATTAAACAAAACTTTTTCATTTTGTTATCTAATACATTATTGAAATAGAGAGTTAATTTCAATTTAAAGATTGTTAAAATAGTCTGTCAAATAAAACAATTATTGTCTTCATAAAAGATGAATAAATATTATATGCATTTTATTATAGTAATATTCATTAAGGAATTCGTAAATATTCATTAAGGATTTTGTAAAAGAATAGAAATGCTTACAATATGCTCATGAACAATATTTGAAAGTTTAAATTATTTCTTTCTTTTTACATAATTTGACTGAATTAGTAAAATAAAAATGTTTTCTTATTATATTATTTAAAAGAGTTTTTTAAAAGCTGTTTTATTAAAACAATCTAAATCGGTTGTTTCACTCTAACAATTTGTAGTCTAAATATTTGGTTATCCGGATAACTGGTATTGAACTTAATTTCTATATGCTCATAACTAATTCAGTGGCAATAATTTGTATATATCCAAAGATTCAAAAAAATAAATAAAATGATTATTAATTACAATTTTTATAATATATTAATAAGGAATAATTTAATGAAAAATTTGATATAAACTGTTGATTTAAAGTTGCTTGTCACCTGTACTTAAATTATTAATTTTTTATTGGATATAAAAATTAAAGATATATTCTGAAAAAACCATGGAAAAACAATGCGAATGAACGTGGATAAGAATTTATTGGAATGATTTATTTTTAATTTACACACACACACACACACATATATATATACTATAAATCATGTATTTCAAATATTTATATATAATAATTATGTATATTAATTTGAAGAAAATTTTAAGAAAAAAGCTCAGTATTTTTCTAAGAAAATTTTTAGGTTAGAACTGAATAATTGAGATATTTTCATAAATGTCAAAGTGATAAGCTCTTGAATATAATGAATTAGTTATCAAAACTATATTTAAAAGTAAGAGTTAATTTAAAAGTTTAAATTTGAAAATTATTTTCAAGTTTTTTTCTCCTTATTTTACTTTCACGTTAATTTTTCTCAAGACATATTATTGTATTTTACTTATTTCTTTCATTGAAACTACCACTCTATATCAAACGATCATTGACGTTTTACAAGTATGCTTCTTTATTTGTTCTTTTGCTAAAAATTTAATTCTTTTCATTCATCTAGAATTTTTTCTTCTTTGAACTTAGAATAAGAAATAAAAGAATAAAATAAATCTTTATTTTTATTTACTGATTTTTTTAAAGGAATGCAACATTAGGGCATTTCAGTAATTTTACACTAAGATTTAAAACTAAGAAAAATCTCTTGATAAAACAAGTTTTACTTGTTCTTCTATACTAAAAGAAATGTAAAATAAAAAATTATTTTTCGAGATTATAAACAAACATGTTGAAAAATTCTTAAAGTATTATCTTCAATATATCTAGAGTTGATTGAATAGAATCCTTAAACTTTTCTCCTTTGAGAAACTTTTCTCTTTCGAGAAAATTGCATTATTTCCAATATAATCCTCTCTCTTTCTCTATTCAAACTATATATTTCTCTAGGATGCATCCCACGTCAACCACACTCTAATTATTGCAAATGAGTTTCCCTCAAATCTGAGTAAAAGAGTTATTACCATCGTTTTCTTTTAGGAAGTATCATTTTCGAGACAGATAGTATGCGTAAATTGTGGGGCCAATTGCAGCAGCCCGCTTATCATTTGCATGACACATTATCTGGAATGGTATTTGGGAAGGTGATGAGATGTACGGATAAATTCTCCTTTTACGGAAGAGTGCACTTCATTAAGTTTTCAGACATATATTCATTTACGGTAAACGATGCATTTTTAATTCACATAAGAAATTACATTTTTACACTCCCTGTATATAAGGAATAATAAATTAATTAGTTTAAGATTGTTCCCCTTTTTTATAAGAGTTTATTACAATTACAATTTTTTAGAAATTTGACATTAATATCTACTACATAAATGTGATAATTAAATTATAATTTAAAAAATACTAATATTTTTTTGGGAATGGTAAATGCAAAATTTTGTTGTTGTTAAACATAGTCCTATTTTTATTCTTATTTACTTGAATTTCAATAAATCAAATAATTATTTCTTATGATATATATTAACATAAGTCAAATTTCGTAACTAGTCGATAGAGCCTTCGATCTTGACCTAGATGAACATTGACATGCTGTTAGGAATGATAAATTTTAAATTCATAGATACTAATATACCTTCGTTAGCCTAGTGAGAATTTTATGAAAAATGAGAATCGTCTCACATATACAATCTAAAACAGGATCTGGAATTAAAAATAATATCAATGTATATTTGCGTCAAAGCAATAAATTGGAAATATAAACTAATAATCAAATAAACACACACATTTTTAAATTTATACAGTTTTAATTGCCTTAAATTGGAAATATGAACTAATAATCAAATAAATACACACATTTTTAAATTTATACAGTTTTAATTGCCTTAAACGCCGGCCAACTTGTCTAGTGGTCAGCGTGCCTGACTACGGATAGGAAGGTCCTGGGTTCGGATCCCGGTTCAAGCATGGATGTACTTTCTCTCTCTCTATCCTGCCTTTGTCCCTTCCCTGTGTGTGTGAATGAAGTATGAATGATGCCTACCCTATAAACGGGTCCCTATGGCATGTGTGAGGGTGCGATGGTGACCCACCCCCTGTAGTGCACCCGGGGAAACGCCTTGGCGGCTAAGAGATCGCTGCTTCTGGCCGGTTCCTTGGGTATCAGGGAGCAATAGATTAATAGACTCTGTGTCAGTTAAAACTGTCTACAATCTGCCACTGGAAAAAAAATCCCGTAAACTTTTCTTTAGTTCTTTAAGGCAATCGGTTTTAATTGATTAATATTTTCTATTAATTGATTTTTAATCTTTTCTATTTAATTGACTTTTAATCTTTTCTATTTAATTGACTTTTAAAATCTTTTCTATTAATTACAATTGTTTTCTGTTCGTACTTTTATGTGGACAGTGCACAAATATTTTTTATTTGACACAAACTATTACTTACACGATAAGTTGTTACTTAATATTTAAATTTTAAAAAAAATAATTTTTTATGAAGAAACAGGAAGATTAAATATCTAATTTAGATTCAGATTTAATTTTTTGCATTTTGTTTTACACTATAATATCTTTTATAGTTTAATTTCTGAAGAGATAATTTAAATAATTTTAACCACATAAGAAAATTACTTAATAAGTAATAATTTAATGGCAAAAGTTTAAATATAGAATTTTGTGAGTCATGAAACAAATTAGTCTATTTATTTCATAAATAAAAAATTTATGGTTCCGTGATTTTATTTACTACTCAAAATAATATTTTATGTTATAATTTCTAAAATACCAAATTAGCAAATATTAATTATTTTATATTTTCTAAGCTCTATCATGACTTAATTATACATATTTATTTTGCTTATATTATATATTTATTTAACATATTCATTTAAAATTACATACTTCTTTAAATGTCTCGCATTTTATTTTTCACACGCATTTACGCATTTAATTAAAAGTTATATATATTCTAAACATTAATTATTAAAATTCGCAGAAGTTTTTCCTTCTAAATTCATTTTTTCAAATTCTCTTGAGATTTAGTCACGTGAAAAGAACTGAGCATAAAATTACTGTAAAAGCTTGGCGATAAAAATATTGTTACTTTTTAACACAAAGTAGAATAGATTTATGTCTCATGGGATATGTTTTCAACTGTAAGTAATTAATAAATATATATTATGAAAGTAATCATGACACATCTCATTGTATTAGTCTCAAGATACTTACTAAAACTCAATAAAATATTCATTTTAATCTGCTTAAATAAATTATTTAAACAAGAATCATAAAACATAGACACAGTAATTAAAGTAGGATTATTACTTTCTAATAATCCTTCTTTTTTTTAAACCTATAATCATACAAAGACGTATTATATTAGGTAATTTTTCTCAAAAAATGAAAAATACTTTAGTGTTTAAAAAATAATAAGTGTATTTTATTATAAGTATATTTTTAATAAAATATATATTTATTAAAAAATCTAATGAAATGTTATTTTTATAAAAGTTTGAAAAAGTGTGTAAATTAGACATTGCTCTTTGTTGATATATTTTCTGAATTTTTGGAAAATGCATTCGTTACAAAGTAAAATGCTTGTTTAAGTATATTTATAATTTACAAAAAATAACTGAAAATGATAGAACACCAAATTTTATATGTTTTTTTTTTATTTAAGTAGATATTTTAAAATTAGTTCCTTTTTTTGTTAGTATAATCTGTAAAGTAAAACAGATTAAAGTAAGAGCAAATATTGTTATCACATCCAATTAAGTAAATATCCTATTTCTTTTATCAATTTTTGTGGGTATTTTACAATTATGATATGATTTTAAAGCAAGAAAAATGAGAGTTAATTTCTAACTGCATTATTTTTTCTAACATGCATAATAATATAATTACCTAAAAAATGCATAGTTATTTTGTATTTATGTTAAAAGCACCAATCATTTTAGCTAGTAATTCATTTACATATCTATTTATTATTGGTAGTTAATGTTTGTTTTTAGATCAATGAAGTCTTTTTATATTTATTTGTAAATAATTAATTTTTATCATTAAATATTATTTCATTATTCTCTATTTGATTAAATTATCATTTATTATAATTAAATTTCGATTATTACCTTCATTGATCACTACCAAACTTATATAGAGTATTTTTTCTCTAAGAGTTAGTTAAATAAGTTCTAAGTTAATTAACACTTACCTTCTTTTAATTATAAAATTACATAGAATGTCATTTTATTTAATTTATATTAGTTGGTTTAATTTTTTAAAATTAATTTGATTTATAAATATAGATTTTATAACTATTTATTTAAAATGCTATTAAATCTGTCGATATCATTTTGCATGAGCGTTGATAAAATCAATCAGTATGTATTTTTTAGCTATTACAATGAAGTGATATTTAAAAAGAAGAAAAGTTTTGTATTAAAATTTAATAATTTATATGAAACTTTCACCACAAATATAATAAATTCATGCAAACGTGATATTCCTGGCAATAAACTTTAAGGACATTCCATCTTTATTTCGAAAAATGTAATTTACTGTACTTTCAAACTTTTTTATAAAAATAATCCATTTTTTCATTTTAATTTCATTAACGTGTACGTTTGCATGTACTGTTTATGTTACGTTTCCTTTTTCAATTGTTAATGTGTTTTCAACAACAAAACCTGAACATATTTTTAAAAGTATGCAAATATTTATTTATATGTTTTTTTTTACAAAGTCTAAATACACCGGAAACATTTTTTCCTGTATATCAAAATCCAAGATTTATCTTTGTTGGCCATAAAAAACGTCTACCTTTATTCTGAAATATTGTGTACCATAAAATGAGAATTAAGTTTAAGAATGTCTTCAATATCTCTCAGATCGTCATATTTCACATAAGGATACATAAATTTGAAACTATTCTAAATGATGTCCGTGACACTCTTACCAATAACTCCGACACATTTCATACATGATCTGAACTACTTCAAGTACAAGGAAATATCGAGTTTCAACTGAACTTTTCTTTTGCGTTCACAATAATACTTCCCTCTGTCACATAACTTTCTTTAGGAAACTAAATTTTCAGGGGTCTAGACAGTTATGACCCAGCATCAAGTCTCGGAATTTAGTGAAATATTATCCTCACGTATACTTAAGATTTGGAGGCTAAGAACTGCTTCTTCTTTTTCTGGAGAGAGTTTTTGTTCGTGTAGTTAAGGTGTTTGATGAGATTTTTATCAAGATACTGATCTTATTTTAAAATCATGATGCGACGTATTCGAATTTGTATTTTGAAATTTGAGTTTTGTTGCATAAATTTGTTAATGCTTCAATATTCAGTTAGTTTTTTTTTTTTTTCTCACAAATCTCTTTAATAAGGTTATTTCGGTTTTCTAAATATCATTTTTATCTGATTTTCTTCAAATGTATTCTAAAGAAATATTTTTGTTTATCATAGAAGTGTTTGCTCAGGCTTTTTGATTTACTGAAAACAATAATAAAGCAAATATTTCACTTATAATAACGTTTTTATAATAAACATTTCTTAATGTATACCATTTTAAGTCATAAATTAAGACATTAACACTATGAACTATTGTCAAATTTTACTGGGAACTTTATAAACTAATCAAAATAACATACTTGCAGTTGGTCATATTTCTTCGTCGTATATATTAAGGTAAAGTTTTATAAGAGCATCTTAAAAAGTGTAATATTTATTTTCGTTTTAGTATCATATCATTAATAAATTTATATATATATATAATTTCAATGAAACATTATATTGTTAATTTCAATGAAAAAAGGTACTTAAACTACATAAAAAGTTTAAGTATCGCATTCTCCAATATATCATTAATATTCATTTTTTTAAATTTTACTATAACTTAAATTTTAATATAACATATTGGACTTTACAATATTAAAAATAACGAAGCAAGAAATATAACAGGCAAAATAAAAACAGTGTTAGAATGAATAATTACGTTTTTGACATTAGTTCATTACTATTAATCTTACAATTTGAAATCTTTTAAAATGTTAAATTAGGAAAGTTAGTATGAATTCTTATTTTATGTTATTTCGATTTGTATTTTTATTATTCATCTTAGTTTTATATCAGAAAAATACTTACTTTGTTTAACTAATAGTTATGGGGAGAAAATCTATATCTGTAGATAAATTATTACCAACATTTTTTGAATAAAAAATGGATAAACTCATACATATATTGACGTTGTTGGGTTGAAACCAAAATAGTTTTTAGCGATAAACGCTTTGCTGTTTTCTTTACCCTTTTTCTCACTAAGAGTTCTTTCAATTACTCCAATCATTTGACAAGGTACTGCTTCCAACTATTAATTAATTGGTACTTGATGGGGGAGATAAAGATGACGTTTATTTAGCTGTAGGAGAAATTCATGAATTGATTAGTTCTGCAGAAAATCCTGAAGATAAATCATATTATTCTGTGACTAGGGAAGAAATAAAATAATATTTGCATATACTATTGATTATATCAGATTATAATCACACATTTTACATATCATTGACTAATAAATAAATAATGCGGTCATGAATTAAATGTGCTCTATTTTTGAGAATAATATTTACACTTACACTCCGTGACCGAATTAATAAACCATATAATAATATTATATATAGATTGAGGAACAGAAAACAATATTCTTTGAAGTCTAAGAAAAAATGCTTCAATAAAATGAAATATTGAAATGTATTATCTTCAAAAATTTTATTTAAATTTCATTTTATGATGAATTTGAAGCTAAGAAATTCTGTATAAATAACTTTTTTTTAACATTTCTTGTATAAACTTTATACAATTTTTTACTATTAAATTATGTTAATATGAAATCTTTAAAATTTTGTGAAATTAAATCAATAAGAATAAAGATTTATTTTTTACATTTTTCTGCCTTGAAATATAAAAAAAATATTAAAGGTACAATGCTTTACATATTAAAATATATTCGTAGACTTACATTCAAATATTTGAGAATATAACTCAATTAAATTTTTAATTTTGTAAAAGATAAATTTCCGACTGATATATACATGCATATTTACAATTGTTGTATATAGAGACATATATAAACGTTTTAAAGTCTACATACTTATTGTCAATTTTTCCTATTTTGTAACTTGAAGTTTCGATGTATCTTAAGAAGTACTTTATTTGGTATAACTAAAAAATAATTTCTTAAAATATACATTTTTTAAAAAAATATTTTTAACTTATGATTAAAGAGCATTTTGAAGGATAAACTTTGATAGAATATTTTTTATTAATTTAAAATTGATTTTAGTGTACGTATGGGCATGCACATATAAATTATAATTATCATTTTGTAGTTTTGCTTATAATTTGTACATTGCAATAAAAAGCAGGTTTTTAAATGAATGACACTATTACATAAATAGCAATATAAGATTTAAGTTGGTTCTGGTAGCATCTGATATTGTTGTAAACATTTTAATTCAAAAAATTATTCAGTTAATTTCTGTTAAGTAATGTTCCTACGTGATTTGAAAAATTTGTTTGACCACATACGTGAATAAAAATACATTGTTTATTTCCTAGCTTAATGTGAAAAATTCAATAAATAATCCACTGAAAAAACATATTCTAAATTTCAAACATTTATATTTTATTCCAATGTAGCTCATTTGAAGAAATTATATATAAAAATAATTTTGAATTACAATTGAAATTGTCAATAAAAATCATATTATATTACTTTTAATTCTTAAGCAAAATTCAAGGAAAATTTTTCTATATTTTTTTATTTGAAACTCATTAAATTCCTTTTACCAAAATAATTAGTTTTTCTGATAAAATAAATTGATGTAAATTATTAAATAAAAAAGCTAAGTTTATTCGAAAATAAGTTCGATTTTGTTATCGCTTAACACTAAGTAGAGAAAAGCGTTGATTCTTTTTCCAAAACATTCGTTTGTATGAACAATAATGAAATAAACTATCGTTTTCTCAATTTTTTACTATATCATTTACATATTCATTAAACTGTGTTCTACGTTTAGGAAAGTTAACTGTTTTCTCAACTAAAAAGTGATGTCTTTGCTCTAACATGAGTATTGAAAACTTATATTAATTTAAAAACACCAAACCTGGTTTACGAAGTATAAAATTGTAATATTTTCTTTATGACACTTTTTATGACTTATATTGAGTATACTAGCTGACTAGAAATAAACACATACAATATTTAGAATTTTTAAAAATTTAAAATTTTCAATAAAGCTGTCTAAATTACACTCAAACTTGAAAAATGTTCTTAAAAGGGAATACAATTAAATATTGATAGGAATTTTCAATGAATCAGGACTCTCTAAATGAATATTTACTTTTTTAAAATTTACACAATTATCGCATCAAATATGTTATTAGATTTGTTATTCTATTATGCAAAATAAAATCGTTTCAGAAAGTTATGAGAAAAATTAATTCCTCGGTGGCAGTAATGTCAGTCTGAAATTTCCTTTTCTCCAATAAATTAAATAAGAAATTTTAGACACATAATATTTCTCAAAGGATGTACATAAGTTTATCTTCTAACTTCTCTCTCTCTCTCTCTCTCTCTTAATTCTGTATAAAACATTACAATTCTTGTAACTGCTTCTCATTTAGAATTTTACTATAAATTTGAATTTAAAATTACTATGAAGATTTTATAATATCTATCACGTTTCGCTTTTGGTAGGATTGATTATAGTCATTTTGAACTTTATCGAGCTATATTTATCTATCTATGTGTGTATATATTGAAATAAACTTATTAAGCAATATACAAATAATTACCCCATAGAGACTGACATCGAGTCTGAGAGCATTTAAAGAGAAACACACATTTGATAATATAGTCAGAGGAGTATTTAATTCAGGAAATAGGAAAAAGAGGCATGTCTGTATCAAACTCAGAATCCAAATAACAAATAGAAAATAAGATCAATAACTTCAGCATCATTGAGCCTCCATGTTGTCAGGAAAATTATTTCTCTTTCAGAAATTACCATTTACTATTTTTATTTACATTGTGCTCTATTATTTGGGTACAAAAGCAGAAAGAATATTGAGCTTCTAGTTGAGACAATAGTGGTGATGAAAGGTGTTTTCATATTAATTAAAAACTGTATAATAATAATTCATTAAAAACTATATAATATAAAAATATTTTTTTGAATTTCATCATTATTCGGATTTAGTTTTTTTCTTAAATTCCCACTTTGTCTAAAAAATATAAAAATTTCTCCTTTAATTTTTTCCTTTAAATAGAAAATTATTTTATTAAAATATTCATTTTATATGTAAAAATAATTCCATATTATTTACCCCAACAAAAATTAAAAAGCATCCAAGTAAATGATACAAGTATATGGTTATATTTGCAAATTAAAATGAAAATAAATCCTATAAAGTTAAGTAGTTACGCATATCAAATTAAAATATTACTCTATTTTTTTAAAATTTTAGTTCAATCTTAGTTAGGTTCAATCTTAAATATTTATCAATATTAAAATTTTTAAGTCTTTAATTCATAATACATGAATTTCACCTACTTTCTGTGGCTTGATTTGTATGTCGCCCTATGGTCTTTTTTTGCACAAAAGAACTAAAATTATCGATCAAAAATTATAGTTTAGAGTGGATGTCAATTCACTACAAACATTAAAGCCCAAGATGGCATTAGAACCCACGAACAATTGAATCAAATGCAAGAGCGCTAACCGAAAAGCTGCCAGCTTGGTTTACATATCATGAAAATGGTTATAATTATGGTATTTTATCGTAACTAGATCATAAGCAATTTTAATTAATTATTCTTCAACACGATTTTGCATTTAAATTATAAAACAAAAAATCGTCAAATTTATTTATCCTTACGCATTGATCACTAGAAGATATCAGCGTATTTCTCAAACTCAGGATTTCAAATTTTTATGTTTTCTAAAATTCTTCATTTTAATATATTTAAAAATGTTTGTTTTAACCAAACAAGATAAAACTTTTTTTTCGTAAAACAAGAATTATTTTCTCTGAATTACTACAAGAAAGTTTTGTGAATAAAGAATAAATAAGTTTATTGGAAAAATTATACAACATTACTGTTTAAAGCGTATTAAAATAATTTTTAATCTTTTAATATATGATTTACACGAAAAAGTTCCTCAATTTCATATCATTTCTTTCTCATTTGAATTTAATTCCATTATAACTCAATGATTGAAGTTAAGTAGTACTGTAAAATTTGTATTTTCTCTCATTTATAATGGATAAGTATTTTAATTAAACACAAGGGAACCCACAGTAGCGGTTATTTTACTTCTCTCATCTTATTCTTCTTTACTAAAAGAGATGCTCTGCTGCCATTCAGACGTTAACAATTCGACTCGTGTATCTTAAAACTTCCGGCAATGGGAGATTAAAACAACAGTCATTACACGTGCAGAAGCAAAACTAGAAAGGACCGCAATTGCGCTTGATAAAGCACAGGGTTTCCGACATTAAAGTAAATAGTTTGAATTGCATTGGCCGTCTCTGTCTGAGGAAACGTTTCCAATGGCTCTATCAAAACTGGATACTGGGCTGTTCTTGGATCGCATTGGAGTAACGACGTGACTGGAATAAAAATGAAGTGAAATGGAGTATGCTATGATTTGGTGTTATATGCTCATAGAACGGTTCTCACATAAAAGCTGTTTAAGACTTTGGTTGTGGAGCAGCATGATTTATTTCAATGCAATGCAAATTCTTCTGACCTATTCACATCACATGAAATAAATGTGAAATTGAAATGTTTAAATCTAATAATCTCAAAGAAAAATTTTATTGTTTTTGGTACATGATATTAAACACAAGCAGTTAAAAAAAATATTTGGATTGATTAAAAATGAATTTAATGATAAAATACTTTATATTATCATTAAAAATACAAAATACATGGATAATTGTAATGTAAAAATGTGTTTTTAAATTTATCTATATCCATTAAAAATTAATATACCGTCTTTTAAATGCAGAATTAAAAAATTGCTGGATAAAATTATCATATAAATCAGTGAAACGTATATGATTTTGAAATATTTAACTAAAATAAATTGAGGATCAACCTAAGAAAATATCTTAACATGAAAAGGTGTAGTAAACACTTACACATTAATACTCAATTATGTGATGTTAATAATTGCTTGTTTCTCACACGCACACAGAAAGTTATTTTTCTGAGGTTCAAAACATTATCACTATATAATTTAGGTATTAATCATTATTTATTTCTAAAATCTTTCGTTTATAAATATTTATAACTAAAGAAGTAACTAAATATGAAAAAAAAAAAGATTTAAAAAATTACATAATTTATTTGTAGAAAAATTGTAAACATTAAAGCCAAATTATATTTTTCAGCTTCTAATTCATAATTTATAATATATCATAAACTTTTTGATACGAAATAAAATCTAAATTTAATTTTATTCTAAGCCAATACTTCAAAATAAATTTTAAATGGGTGCATTCAAATAAAAGATCCTCTGAAATATATTTAATTTAAATGGCATAAAAATAATCCATAAAATTAGACATACGTAAATAAGAAATAACAAGAAGTCATTTCCTTTTTGAATCAATGCAGGAGAAATTTTTCTTAACCTATGAAAGGAACTTAAATACTAATACAACGCCACTTTTACAAGCATAATGGGTTTCCTGTTACAAAATTAGATGTATCTTTAACTACTTATGGTTAATTATATCAAAATAATAACCTAGTTAAAACTACGCATATTAAATAATATTTAAAGTTTTTAAAATTGTATATTTAACTATACTTTCGCTATTTGATATGTGTAACTTATAATAATTAGAAAATTCTTGCATTTTTAGTTTCTGGTTTCTTTAGCTACTAAATGTTCGATCAGAATGCTATTATGATATTACGAAACTTAATTTTCCTGATATAAAAATTGAAGTTTATAATATGAATTAAAATATTTTAAGTTGTTTGTTAAATGAAATAATTTCAAAATGATGTTATTTATACAAGGGCATCCACATGTATCTGTGTACATTTTTCGAAAATTAATCCTCATTTTTGTTTTATTTAAAGAAATTAGTAATAAAAAAACATGCGCGTCAATAACTAAATCTTATTTTTTTAATATTTCACAAGAAATTGAAATTAAATACATTTTCCTTTTTTTTATCTGATAGTTATATATATGATATTTTTATTTACTTACTGGAACATATATATATATACATATATATATATATACACACATATATATATATATATATATATATATACATACATACATACATATATATATATATATATATATATATATATATATATATATATATATATATATATATATATATATATATATATATATATATATATATATATATATATATATATATATATATATATATATATATATATATATATATATATATATATATATATATATATATATAGACGTCGAATGACATCATTCAATGTCTCTCTCTCTCTCTATATATATATATAGAGAGAGAGAGAGACATTGTGAAAACATTTATATTTAATATAAATATTTTAATGTTGACGTTAAAATAATAAATTTATACGAAATTATTTTAAATTTGTATTAACTTATAATTTCACAAATTCCCTTTTTACATTTTTAATATACTTAAGCTGGTCATTTTTAATATACTTAAGCTGGTTAAAATATTAAAATCTTTCTTTTAGCACTACTCAAAACTTAAAAAAAGTTACATATAAAATTTTTAAGAGTAGTTAAATACTGTATACCTTTCCTAACTTATTATTCCTATGTAAAATTTGTAAGACTCAAATTTCGGCATTTCCTTGAACCTGTTGGAATTTGTTCACTCGAAAATTAATGGAAATGGGTAATTCCTTCTTCCCCTAGTAAGATCTTTTGTTAAATTAACTGATTAATTCAATTATCAAAATATCCGTTCATAGAATCTTTTTAAATTATGAAGAAAATATAATAAATATCAGACGAAATTGAAACTTTGTAAAAATATTCTTCACCGATTTTTCTTTCTTTGTAAAATCAATTTCTTATTTCTAAATCAAAATGCCATTCTGAGGTTATTACAATTCAAGAATTTACAATTCTAGATTTCAATTTACATAATTTCTAAAACAAGAATATTTAAAATTAAAACCTTAGAAACACAATATTTGAACATTTTTTATAGAAATCTTCCTTTTTAATCCGTTAATATTCCATGTTCATCATCTAAGATATTTTGTATCTTAGGTATACAAAATATACAACTATACAAAATTATATTTTTCTTTAGCTGAACTTCTAATCAATACTGTTCTAAGTAATGAAGGATTTACTTTCGAACTATGGTTGAAACACCAGTAATATAAATCTGGAGTGTTTCCAGCAAAGTAAGTAAAACAGAAAAGCATAAAACGAAAATAAGGCATCACTGGGATATAGGAAATAGCAAAAAAGAGCTATACTGTTAAATAAAGAAAAAAAGTAAAATAGTTTAATATTCAGATTCTTTACTGGGCTTTTAAAATAGCTTTGAAATAAATTACAAGGAATATGAGTTTAATGCCAAGATTCTCTTTAGTTTATCAGCTCTATCACTGATTTAAATTTATGCAATAGTAAATCTACCAATAAATGGCAAGCATACATATATTCAGATAATATATTTTAAGAAACTATTTCTTCTTTATAAATAAAATTTTTATTCTGCTTAGCTTTGGAAATTTTGTCTTCGACTGAATTTAGAACTGATACATGAAATAGACAATTTATGTTAGGATCATGGTCTCTGTCCAACTTAAATCATATGTGACGTCCGTTTAAATGTTTGTGATCACAGCGTGCATAATTAATTTTAAAAGGTATAGCTAATACTAAGCTAAACTCATCATAAATTTGCTTATATCACAATGTACACCATTCGGAGAACTTCTCGCTTTAAGAAAAAATACATGGTTCTTTTTTCTTCTTTTAATACTGACAATGTAAAACTGCTGCGTGAATAATGAAAAAAATTTACAGCATGAAATTCCCTTTCATTCTATAACCCCAAATAGAAATGTTTTTATAATAAACGTTATTAAGCACTTTTTTCAATTTTTAGAAAAGTAACACTTTTGCATATTGGAATGAAATTGATTTTAATTATTTCTTTCTAATTCAATTTGCCTTCTAACGCAGTTTAAAAATCTCGACATTTATACCGTTAGTTATGTCCGTTTAAATATTTTTGGATCACAGCAAACTAAAGAGAATTTTGAAATTTCCCAAAATTCATTCTATTTGTTTTTAGGTTATTTGTACGAGGTTCATATTGCAAATTAGCATTTCAAACAAAACTAAATCATTAGTAAGTACCGTTAAAAGTAGTAGAAATAATTATTTTTCCAACTAGCAATTTTTCGGTGAATGCTGGATTCATATTTCCATTTAAAGCAACTGCCCTCAAATGATGGCAAACATTGCCAGCTCCTTAGAATCATAAATTGATAGTATTTATTCTTTAAGAAAGTATTTAGTAAAAATTTACTTCACATAATTAATTTAACTTTGGGAAAAATTTCGTCATGAAAATATTGCGTCAAATCATACACTACAAATTTTATATTTTGTTTCTTCATTGGCCACTAATTCTGAATAAGTATAACAATTTTATCTCTTTTCGATAATAATAAGTTTCGATATTGATAAAAAAATCTACCAAGAAAAATGAAAAGAATGGAATTACTAGATCACAGGAAAACCATTTCAGTATGCAATAACGTAAATTATTCATTTTCATTTAATAAATTCTATTACTATATAAGGAATAAAATGTGCAATGTTCCATAACTGCTTCTAACTATCAATTTTATAGGAGCTCAGTGGTACTTACCCATTTATATTATAACATTCTTTGTCTAATACATTAAAATTTGTATAAAATAAGTAAATTTCAAATTACTTTCAGTTAATTTAAAACTTTAAATTTGATTACATTTTTGTTATTTGATTTAAAATTAAGTAGTGCTGTTAAACAAAGGAATATTTGGAATCATTTATTTTAAAAATATATACATTTAAATTTTAAACCATTATTTCGTTTTGGAGTAAGCATAAAATTTTCACAAAAAGTTTTCAGATTAATATTTGACTGAGTTGCACACACATTTAAATATTTACGCATAGAGATTAATACGCAGTTTTTAACTTTAATTTCAATAATAAATTAGCTAGGAAACACTTTCTCTACATTTTGAAAAATCTGTTTGCCTTTCAATCTCAACTTATAAGTGATGCCATTTTCAGTGCATCAGAAGCACATGACTAGAAAATGTACATGCTGAGCACTTTTCCTGCTATTTCAAATAACATATTTAATCAGTTGGTTTCCTAATTAGGATAGGAAAATATACAATAACTAAACAAAATACTTACCTCGTTATTTGCGCAGATATCTTACATGAAACAAATTATCAAGCCTAATGCAACACTTCAACAAGACTAAAAGCAAAGCTATTCTAAGCCCCTTCCGGCAGAGAATGGAAGTTAATGGAATGCGACTCACCGGAAGAAAAGCCATGTCAACTCTCTTAATCAGTAACAGCAGAGGTTAACGAGTTAAGTGCTACTTCAGGGCCTAAATGTGTCCAATAACTAGGGAGGGGAACATATTTTTTCTCAGAAAATGGGATTGAGTCCAATCACACTGGGTAACTCATCCTCCTTCACAAAAGCGCTACTTCAGTAGGCTATATTTAATGACACATAAAAAAGATAATCCGCGAATTGTGTGTGTCTGTTAAAAAGATTTCTCAGGGAAAGAGCTGTATAACTCATTACCCTAAGGAATTTTGCAGGATGAATTTAAATTTATGTTTAAATGGAATATTCTCTGAACATCATTCTGGCACGTTTTTTTTTCTTTATTATCAGGTTTGATTGTGTGGAAAGGATTTCGACTTTTGGCGATTGCAAAATACGCAGGTTATCAACCTGATGACTTCAGTTGAAGTAAAGCTTAATGGGAAGCTGAAATATATGGCCAAATTAATTGTATGGGAACACCTCTAATGTATTCTCTTAAGTAGGTATCATTTGTTTGTGGAGAAAGAATCAAACAAAGAATCGATGAAGTCGAAAATCTAAAGTGTTAATTTGGGAAACAAAGAACGTAGAATTAATATAGAGAATGTACAAAGTACTTCCGTTAGATTTCTTTTTGTTTAATTGGTTTCAATTACTTTACACATTAATTTTGTTTCACGGCAAATAAAATTTTACCTGATAAGAAGATTAAGGCAGCTGTATTTAAAATTACCTGATTTCAAAGAAGCGGGTATTCTTTATTAACTTCATGAATATAAACAATTAAGTATATCAAAATAATGAATGTATCATTTATGAAATAGTTCCCTATACATCTTTAAACTGAATGCAGTTAATATCATTTACCCCAATACAAATATAGCCTTATTTCATAGAGTGCTTAAGAAAACATATCTTGCTTTATTTCCATAGTAATTTACAAATTAGGCACATAATTCACAACCCTTTATTTAACCGCTGCAATGTAAAAAAAATTGTAGAAACTAAGCAATCATTATTACAAAAATTTTAAGAATCAATTTATGGAATGATTAATGTAATATTTACTCAAATCAGCGAATAATTATTATTAAAATTAATGTATTATTCATATTTTATTTAAAATTTTCAAAACCATTAGGGAAGGAGATATTCATCATTTCACAAAGTCATTACCATAACAATATTAAAAATTTTCTTTTTTTGTGTGAGATATAACTGAAGAATGATATTTGAAAGAGAAATGAATATAAGAAAACCACTTCCTAACATTAACAAAGAACATTAATAAGAATATTATTTTTTGTTTTTCACACACAATATGTAAGCACTGCGAAATACATTAATGTAAATGTAAATTATTTAAAGTAGTAATAATTAACTACAAGCATTGTTTGATTAATTAAAATACCGTGAAAGCTCACCAGTTAAATTTTAAGCAATTTCTGGAATCTTTTAAAATTTTAATCTTGAGAAGAATAAGTTAATAAATAATTATTGAGAAAAAGTAATGAGAGATTCCATTTTATAAAAATTTTTATTTATTATACTAAAGTATCAAATAAGACTTATAATTTGAGTAAAATATTTTCTTAGAATAATTTAAAATTCGCATTTGCTATTTTACTATAAATTGATAAACAATGATTATAAGCTATCATAACCTAAAATATTTTTATGTTCTTTAATCATTATGCTTCGTTAAAATACTAAATTTGCTCATTCTAAAAAATCAAACTTGATTACATTTTCTGAAATATTAAATATTTGCTTAGAAATATATGGATTATATAATGTAATGACTCTATTGTAATCAATAGAGAATACATATTATATGTGTAGGATAAATAAGATAATTATTTTTATTAATTTATTATATTTTCCACTTTTACAGTGGAAAATATAATAAATTAATAAAAATAATTATCTTATTAATAATAAATTAATTAAATAAGGCTTTGAAATATCCGAAACATATTTATTGCAAAACATTTGGAAAGGCTATCATGAATAGAAAATATATGTCTTCAAGTAAATTTTATTCAGTACTGTAAGTAATGAGCGTTAAAATACTCAAGAAGTATGCTTTTATAAATATTTGCTATATCCAAAGTTAAAAGCAATATTGCTAACTCTCTTGTAAAAATAAAACAACGCATGCGCAATTATTGGAAACTAAAACACAATATTCCCTACTTTAACCACAAACGTTATTTTTTTATTAATTATTATAATAGGACACAAACATAGTTTGAACCTAATATTTAAGTATTTACTTTTTTGTCAATATTACAATAATAATTATTTGTTAGCAAATATTTTATGTTGTTATATTAAAGATATTTGCAATAAAGCAGAAAAAAAGGACTTTTCTCTGAAGAAAGATAATTTTTAAATCCATTGAAAGTTTTCATTTTATATGTGGATATATTTTCTCTTAAAGTGTTCAAAATGTGAATAAAACTTAAATATGGGGAATAAAATATATTAGCGTATTTTCATGAAATACTGATAGTGTCAATAAATTTTGATTTGTATAAAAGAGTTTTTAAAATATATTGATTTCTATCGATAATAGAATTTCCGACTGATTAAAAATATTTTAATTTTTTTAAAATTTTACAAAAGTTAAGTTTAAAAAAATGGTATTGTTTAATTTTTGTATAATAATAACAATTTAATTTTGAAGCATTAAGATAGTGTTAATGTCTGCCTTGTATTTATAATAATCAGAATGTAATTAATAAAGTTATTATATAGAATGCAAACTGAAATTTTGTTTTTGGAATCTAAAATGCTGTTTCATAAACATTTTAATTTCAAAGTTTTTATGCGTTATAAAATTGGGCATTTAATTTGTTAGATGATATAAACAGGGTGATCTTTTTTAAAGTGACAATCTTTGGAATGCCCTGTAGCGCGATATAATAGCCGAAATGACACCAAACTTGGTATTTAGACTAATCAAGACATAAAAAAAAAAGGATTCCGTAAAAAATAGTTCCAAAAGTCGCCGCTAGGGTATTTTGTGGCTCTGCTTTAGCGTACAATAACGAGAATTATCATAAAAGCTGGTCTTAAAGAAAAATGCAAATGATGTGTAATGACAGTGCCAACAATAGGCGCTATAAAAGCAAGTAGTAGGCAGCTCCGACAAATAATCTCAGCTGAAGTAAACAAGCTCCAGTGGTCATACCTCTCATGTTACCGGACGTGCGTTTGTGTTGGCGGAGTATCAAATTTATCTATTCTAAAGGAAAACATAACGAAGACAGTGTGGGATATTCCTCGTAATATGTTATGTACGACTGTGGTGAACGTTGTGCACAGAATGCACGGTGTTATTTCTGAGAACGGTACTCACACTGAATATGGTCTAATTCCTCACCGGGGAAGTTAATGTAGTAAATAAACATTAATAATTTAACTGAACGATTGTATGTGCTAGTATCTTCCTTTTCTCATATTTTATACATTGTAAAGCGCTACAAAATGCACTAGCGGCAATTTTTGAAACTAAAAATTTTTTCTTCGAATCTTTTTTTCGAGTTTTGATTAGTCTAAATACCAATTTTGGCGCCATTTCGGCAATTAGATCGCGCTATAGGGCGCCCCAAACACTGTCACTTTAAAAAAGATCACCATGTAAAATATTATGCACATTACTGCAATACAAGTTTGACATAAAATTTGTTGATTTAAGATTTATTTAGTAATAAGAATTTCGATATTTACTCATGCGTAAAAAAGTATATTGCTATAAATTATTTCGCAAATTTGCCAAAACGAAGCACTTTTAACTGTAAACTAAACTTTCTATTTTACGTATAAAATTTTCCAATCCTATGATAAAGTGAATAAAACTTTCTTATAAAAAATTTCGAAAAATTATTTTATGATGCTTTTATATTTTGAGCATTAACATGAAAATATATATCAAATTAAGTAAACTGGGAATTTTATAATCGATTGGTACAAACATATTTTTCTCTTAAAAATTATATATAATATATGTACAAAAACAAAGATTTTAATAGTAAATAACGCTATTATTATTAAATTTTACTTTCAACGTCTTAGCATTTGTAATTCACAGACACAATTTATAACACAATTAATTTACTGATGGAATTTTTACATAGAAACAAATGAGGGATAGTGTAAAATGCCTTCATTAAAATTTCAGTTCGAAATATGTTTTAGAAAACTCTTCAGTTATTACTATGGTGTAAATTTACACGTGGGAAAGACTTTAATTTAATTATTTTTGAAAAACAGCATGTTTTGAAACAATGTGGTTTATTGCATCCATTGCTAAAGGCTATTATATATTTTTGTCATTCATTTTTATTTGTGTAGCTTAAAACAAAGAAACATTCCCACTCGGAGGAATTGATAAAATTACAAAGACAAATATTTTTAGTTCACTTGAACAAAATTAGATGTTAACTAATTTTTTAAAGAAAAACTTCCTTCTGATTTCATCGTTTTTTCGAAATATTTTACAAGCAAAAGCAAAGGAAAAATAGCAAAAATAATAATTATATTAAGAATTGTGAATTTCTATACTTTTATTGCACACACACCTGTGTATATAATAAATGCTTCAACTGAAATAAGGTGAAATGTTGAATTAATACTATATATAAATGATTATGATTGAACAAGTGTCAATAATGGACAATTAAATGCATAATTCAGCTTTATTTTCTAAGTAAAGAGGAATTAATGAAGTTAAATGTCAAAGGATAATTAATTGAAGTAAGAGATGCTTAAAGTATAGATATAATTCACAAAAATATAGAAACTATGCAAATATTATTTACCTATATTTAAAATTATTTTCTAATAATATAAAATAAATCATGAGTCAGATTAATTTGAAATTAATTAGGAATAGATACTGCATGATGACATTTTGTTTGATAAGAGAAAAATATCTATAGATAAAAAGAAAAATGGTAAATTATTTCTCAACTTTCTTTAAACAGTTAACAAATACTCAATTGCCTAGAAAGAGGACTCAACAATAGAATAATCTTCTTCAAATTGACTGATTCTGAAACATGGTATGTTTTCTTTAACTCAATTAAATATTACGATGAAATGAATTTTTGTGTCAAATTTAATATTATTTGGAACACTAAATTTTGGTTTCAATGTGTTTTGAAAAAAAAATCTTAATTTAAATATTACATACAGGATGTGTTTTAGAAAAACATTAAAATAAAATACTTATAATTTATGCTTCGCTGTAAAATATAAATTTATCATTCCCGTTAGAAAGTATAAAGAAACAGTGTTTTCTTAATAAATCCAATAAAAATAACCTTAGGTAAACTTTTCAGATTCCAGAAGAAGCTGAGTTGAAATAAATTGTCGAGTATAGAGTACTCAATTAAAACTGGACATATTCCAGCGACTCATACCATACCGCACTTAACATACCTTTTCTTCATACGGTTGTCACATAATTATATTCTTGGAAAGTCTTACATTCGTATTGGCTGTTCGCTTCCAATATTTACATCTTAAATTTTCCTATTCGAGGTTAAGATTTTTTATAACTATTAGAATAATTCATTCTTTGTAATGTTACACCATTACAATTCTAATTTCGTTTAAAGTAACTAATCTGACAATAAATTTTTATTTTTATAAATTGATTGAAATTGCATTTTTATAGCATAAAATTTGTGCATATATTTTAAAATATAATAAGAAATTAATCTGATATAACATAGCGAAGATTATGCATGTATATACACTTGTGAGTCTTATCGAACTGCAGCAGCAAACATGTTCCAGCAGAAAACATGTATACAGCTTATGGACAAAGAAATTGCTGTTTGTAAAAATAATGTTATTTTCTTACATTTGTCCAAAATGCTGCGTTGGTTTACGAAATGAAGTCTCAAAATATAGATTAGCTAAAATTAAAAGTAAATAAAATGAGATTTTAAAAACTTGAAAATTCCCTTCATTTTCTAGTTTTTGTACAATCATTTGCTAGTTTATGTTGTATTATTACATGGACTAGAAGCATATTTAGTAGTTTATGTATTAGTACTACTCTCATTGCATTTCAAAGCATATCCCATGGGAATTGTAATGGGAAAAGCATAAGCCTTACAAAGAACAAAAATTTTACAGAGTGTGACACATATAATAGACCCTTCTTAATATTATAGAATAGCGCGTTTTTTTTTTTTTTACAATTATTTATTTATAATCTTATATTAAAATTTTGGAAGCAAACTTTTTCTGTGTCCATATTATTTGGACGACATTGATAGATATGTTGACAGTGAATAGTAAATTCGATCTGTTAATTAAAGAGGAATTTTATTCAAACATTTCAAAAGAGATATTTCCATTATGTTACTTTCAGCAATTCGGTACCACATGTCACAGATCAGATCATGATTGCTCTGTATGCACGAGTTGCTTACACCTGAGAAGACGATCTTGTTGACTTCTCGGTTATTTTACCTATCTATTTGTGATTTTTTTCGAGGGGACTGCTAAAGAGAAGAGTGTACAAAGCAAATCCACACTCAATTGAAGAACTCCAGATCAGGATCCACGATGTGTTCAATACAATACAAGAACTGATAAGAATATATATAAATCTCTTCAAGCGTTCTCTCATATGCAGTGAAGCATTTGAGGGACACATTCAGTACAGTTAGAAACAAAGAATGGGAGTAAACACATTTAATACATTATATTCTACTTTACGCGTTGCCTTTATGGTTCAGATCTGTACTTTTTAAAAAATATAAGAAAAAAAAAACAGTAGACATCGATTATTTTTAATTGCATTGTGGGAATGTAGCGAGCAAGGAAACTTTTTAAATTAAATATATTTTTTATTCCTAGTGATTACACATACGTATCAATTTTAAAAGAAATCAAACAAACACTTCTTTCTTGAAGCGAGAATAGTTCCAGATCGGAAAGCTACATCGCTTCATCTCACAGGGTGTTCAAACAGCTTTAATTAGGTCTTGTATTAATTATAAACGATGCAATCAAAATTTCGAAATAAAGCGTGCATTTTATAACAGGGGTCATCACCTTGATAGAAAGTTCAATATCAGACAAAAGTAAAGCGAATAAACAGAATAAGAAATACATTTGTATAAATAAGAAACACGTTTTAAATGTCTTATCAGTTTTCTTCCTCTTGCGTCAATAACTCCTTTCGTAAACATTTGTGAACACTTTAAGAACATTTTTTAGTAAACTTGACAGAAACACCTTCAACTAATTGCATATTTTGTGAGAGATTTATGAAATGAAAGAGAACAGAAAATAAAGCAAAAAAGAATAACTACTATAATATTAAATGAACATCTATTGATAAAGTACACAAATCAAATGTCTGTCTAAATATTAATATTATCTATACCATTGGCTTTCTAAACATCATACCTTTCTAATATTGATGCAACTGATGTTAGTATGACCTTGTAAACTGTATTGTAAATATCATTAGTAGATACTACCTGGAGGAACCAGTACTCGGCCAACCAATGGCAGATTGAGTAGCGTCCCTATCTACGAAGTAGTAGATCCCAGGTTCGGACATGAATGTATCTTTCTCTCTATGTGTGTGTGTGTTTCTTTATACCTTCTCTTTCGGGGTGTCCAATTGTATAAGATGCTACAATATGCCATATGCTTCCCTTGTAGTGCTGAAACAGGTGTGTACTAGTGCAGCCGGTCATTAGAAAATGCATATAGCATTAATATTTATTTGATATCATTGTTATTTTTTTCCATTATAGCATTTCACTTAATATTTGAGAATCAGGTACTTTAGATGATAGCGTCTTTATCGGGAAAAATCTCAAAAAACAAAGAACTGAGCTGCATTTCCATCACTTAAGTCTCACAATAAACATTTTATAAAGATTTATATTTCAATTATTAAACCAGATAATAGAAAATATTAAATAGCTTTTAAAAACAGTGTTAGGGGATGGATATAAATTCGAAACAGCAAATGTTTTGCTTTTTATAATGCATTTGTTACCGAAAATTCATCATATGAAATAGCAAATCATATAAAGTTCAGATTTTGTTTATTAAAGTCTTGTTACATATATTCATTATGATACATGTGATAATTTATAAAAAAAATATCTGAAAAACCTTGAGTAAAGTGTAATATTTATTAATTGAAATTATTTAATGTAATGTTACAAAGGGAATTTGCATACGTTCAGTAATAAGATATTTGTGATTTACTTCATTCGCTATAAAATGCAGTCAAATGAAAAATATTCCATAGAAAAGTAGTGAATTGTTTGGTCAATAATCTTAATATAAGCAATCATAATCATTTCTTTTGTTCCATGATAAAATGTTCCTGCCACTGCCAGGAAAAAATTATGTATTACTTTTTGATTTTGGATAGTGAATATTCATGTCAACAATAATGTTTAAGTTTAATTATTTTACTAAAAAATTAAATCCTAATACACGAACTTAAGCTAATAAATAAAAGTAATTAAAGAGAAAAACTTATCAACATTATTCGCTAATCTTAATGTTAGTTAATTAGAAATTCAAATTTTTAAATTTGGGGAACAGCAGAACCCACGATGAAAAAAATTACCTAAATTATTTATTTAACAGTTCTTTTATTTTGATAATTTGTATGATATTAGGTTATATAAAGAGCTCTGATTTTATTTTCAACAATTTCTACCATGTATTTTGGAAAATAGTAAAAAAATATAAAAATTACTTTTTCCTTAATTATAAGAACAGTTTATTTTTCCTCCTTATTTATTCCCCTTTTAATATTTCTTATTTATAGCTGAATATAATGTGTCTCCTGTAACTCACTTCTTTTATGATGCAAATTAGTATTTATTTTTATTTGGTATAATTTGGCATAATTTGAGAAAATAGAAATGAATTTGCTTTTAATTTCATACTCTAGAAATTTCCGTTACTAAGCATGTTAATTATACTATCATTGTATATTTTGGTGACATAAATAAGCTATGTATATCAAAATAAGTTAATTTTTCTTAAATTAAACATAATAGACCAATAATTTTTAAACTGTAGTTTACTGAATTTTTATAACTTTCACTGACTACTTCACTTTATTTGGTTATTATAAGTTTTTTTTAAAAAAAATTGTATATAAAATATAATTTACCTGTGTGAAAATATTTTATCATACTTATTCACAAATTGAACTCAATCATTAGCCTTATGAATACAATTTTTAAAAAAAATTTAACATGAAGAATTTTATTTGAAGGGATGCGCCTATATCATACCATGTATTCTGGTTCACAATAATAAATAAAATTATAATTAATATTTATATAATATCTAAATGTAATGTCATTTGTAATTTGATTGATTTAATTTTTTAAACTACTTTTAGTTGCGATTTCCTAGATTGTTTATAATTATTTCATCTTTTTCATACAAAACAATCTCAGGGAAATATTTATCAATATCATATATATTATACTATTTAAATTAATTTTAAAATAATGAATGTTTAAATGATATAACCTATTTATAAGTTAATATAGTTCCTAATAAACAAAGAACACGCAACATTCTTTACTGAAAAATATATTGTCTCAGATTTTATCTCTGAAGAAATCGCTTTCCTCTTTGGTCTTGATTACTTTTCTTTGCTTTTTAATTTCTTCTGGAAGAGATAAAGTGCCTATTTCTTTAGTCGCCAGCTTACGAAAGAAAAAATTACTTAGCTATTTTGTTCCACACCTTTCATTAACTAACATATCTTAGAGAAATAGAAAAAGAAAAACCTGCATTATATAATAATTATATCATTTAATTTATAAGAATAAAAGCTAGAAATATTTTGTTTAATAATACTTCTCAAGTTTACAAATAATTTTATTAATATTAAAGACTTCGTATACACATACACACTCACCTATACATGTTTTTATGTATGTATGTATATATATATATATATATATATATATATATATATATATATACATATATATATATATATATATATATATATATATATATATATATATATATATATATATATATATATATATATATATATATATATATATATATATATATATATATATATATATATATATATATATATATATATATATATATATATATTACTGTTTGTTTCACAGACATTTCTATCACTGTTTGAAACTCATTATTATCTTATTGGAAATTTTGAACAAGAATTAAAAATTTCAAAGTTACTTTAGTTTAAATTTCTGAGTTAAAATGATTTCGTAAACTATTCACCTGAGTTACATTTTTGCAAATCCGTAAATCAAACAGATGCTACAAAGAGTCTAAGAATCTCCAAATAAATATGAATCTATTCCCATAATTTATCAATGTTACTTGATAACAGGAGACATGTTAGTTTGCTAGCTTAATTGTGAATGTTTCTGGAATCGCGAAAAATTTCAGTAGGAAACACACTTTGACCCCGTATAACAAACATTCTAACAATAATTACTCAGTAGCCCGCTGTGTGGCATTTATAACTTGTTCAGCGTTTCTGAGTTCTGAGCGCACTTTCATAGGTGTTTAGCTGTACTGATGTATTATTATATGAGAAACATGTTGGTAATTCTCATGCACCATAAAAAAAATTTCACATATTGCAATGCAAAACGCTTAGTTTGCAGCTTAAACTGACGCAATTCCATCAGTATTTATTTGGTGGAACCCTTATATGTATTAATAAGTGACACCTAAATATACAAGAATATATATAAAGAAAATATGAAAATGGAAAAAATAAGAAAAATTTGAAACAATGAAAAGATCTTATTTCATAGTACTATAAAATTAGGTAAGAGGATGTCATGCATGAAATTTCATTGAGTCTAATCACATGCAATAGCACTTCACTTTCTAATGCTCTCTTTACATTCATACCAAATGTGCCTGTCACTATCAAAAAGCTTATAGGCAATGGTTTTCCCTTTATGTTCATGGTTCAACAAAGTGTCCAGCATATTAAGGAGTAAAAAATTGGAAATTATTTTATGGGTCTGAAGGAAGTAATGAAAAACTGCACTGATTGTGAGATAAAGAATAATAAGGTAATAAAACTTTCTAAAAACAATATGATACGCTGCCTTCATTAAACGAAACCATTCAATTGCAACCATCAATATTCATTTAATTACACTACATTATTCAAATTTCTATATTTTTTTATTAATTGTTTTGTTCAATAAAATTCAATATTAATTTATAAAATGTTTTATATGTTATCACTGAATCACATTTAGAATATGTTTCGTAGTTAAACATATAAACGAAATTGTTCATATAATTTTCTTATTGAATGAGAATCCTTGAAATCCTTGAATAAGATTCTGAAAATTTAATGTATCCGTCCACTTAGTATGTAGATTATGAAGATCAGTTTTGCCTTCGAGGGATGAGTTTAGCTTAAGTTACGTTTTTTGTATAGTGTGTTTGATTTGTTTAAGGTAATCGCAAATTAAATTAATTTGCCCTTTGAATCGATATGTTCCATATTCATGAATTTCTAACACTTTTAGTGATAGACAAAAAGTTTCTTCAAATTAAAATTTTTGAATAATATTTTTATTTTATATTAATAGTTCATTCAAAATAATTATAATATATTCAATTTTAGGTTAATAATACATAATTTTATTTAATAAACAAATTTATGTTTTATAGAATATTAAATAACATTTAATTTTTAAAAAATTGAGATATACTAATTTTATTTGTAATTTTCAGCAGTTAAATAGAAGGTATGATTTCCTGTTTATTGCATATGCTATTTCTTATAATATTTTTAATAATTTATCAATTTATCATATCTATACTGACAGCTAACTAAAAATTTATAAAAATTCAAACGAAAAGAATATTTGGTAAAACCTCAATGTTTCCGATTAACTGAATATTTTTCAGTAGAGAATTTTGTAATAGATTGAAAGAAATCACGAAAAAAGCTGCATTTATGCGCATTTTTAGCGTCAAAATATCGAGACGAATTTAAATATAGGTCTGATAACACAAAAGATTTGAATATTATATATGAAAGAGAAAGATTTTCATTTTTGTGGAAAGGAACGAGCATTGGAGGTGTGCGAATGTTGATTTGAATAGGAATTCTTTTTTTGCATTCTGTTGCTATGGTTACACCATGTCAGTTACAAGGTGAAACAGTAAGTACCAATTTTTGCGTTTAATCCTCAAATTCAAACGAGAAGTTAACAAATGATATCAGTTTTAATAATAATTCGATTTGTAAGAGTGAAATTTTGTGGTAACGTCAAATAAAATATGCAAATGAAAAAACTTAATGTATTAATATAATGGTATTGTTTTTACATAAATAAATGTTAACATTATATTAACAGTAAATTTTTCACTGCATATTTTATCATTAATCAAACTTTTTGAAGGAGTATTTTGCTTACCACATTTTTTGTAGTAAACAAATTGCTCCATTGAAAGAATTATTTTCTATTCAAGAGTGCTTAACACAATTTCACTGGTATCACACTCACACATGCTTTAGAATTTGCATGGAATAGTGTTTTATAAATTAGTTATTTTTAAAAATTATATAAAATAAGTTTCAGTTGAATGTTGTCTTCAATTTAAACAGATATTTAATTAATGTTTTACTTTATGAGGAAACCCACTTGTACTAATGTCCTAAATAATGAACTGTTATTTCAGAAGGTTAAATATTACATAAATTTTAATTTACGTTAAAAATTCCTTAAGATTAGTATTTCATTTTTAATGTTAATCTTAAATATTTCTTCTCTCATGATAGAGCTTATCAAAAGTTTAATTTAAAATTTATTACATCAAGAAGATCATTTAATATATGATTCATTTTTAACAGCTATTCTGAAACACGAAAAATGCATCTCAAACCAATATTAATTCTTACATGTGATATGCAAAAGTACATTTACCCTTTAAAGTAATTCTAAGTAAGCAAAAAATATAATAATATATGTTATAATAATAGTGAAATATAATAATATATAATATAAGAATAGCGAAAATATCTTAATATTTCAATTTCCTGTATAAGCAGCTTGAATTTCAAAGAATATAATAGAGTTCAAAATAAATGAATAGAAATTCTTATATTGAAAAGAAAAAAATATATCGGAAGGTGCAGTAAAATAAATTTTAATGGAAAATTAATTTAAAAATAGTGAAAATATATCATATAATTACTGAAATAGAAATTGAATAATTTAATTATGCGTAATACATTTGTTTTCATAGCTCTAACATTGGTTACTAGCTAGGAATAATACAAATTGAATAAATTATGATAAATTTTAATTTTCATCATTCAAAAGTACTCTTAATACATGCAATTTTAAGTTTTCTTCTAAGAAATATACGCATTAGTACAAACTTTTAATTAAAACATTTTATATAACAATCATAAAAACTTTTTTTTCGTTTTCAAAATTACACGAAATTGTATTACAATTTGTAAAAGAAAAGGAATCATAACTTGTTTTAAGAAAAAATTAAGATATTGAAATATTCTTTTAATTTAATTTTTAGCAAGGAAATAAAAGCTGCTTTTTATAATTAAATTGATAAAAATATAGAAAGTAATAAAATTCAATCATAGGAAATTATATTTTATTTAACAATGAGGCATGTACATTTATAATAAAATTAAACAATAGAGGAAAGAGAAATAAAATATTAAACATAAACAACTAAAAGAAATAGAAGCAAGAAAATATTTTGAGAATGTAAATAAAATAAGTGTAAGGAAAATAATTCAAATATGATGTACAACTTTGGTGTTTCAAAAATGTTTTAAAGAAGCAGGGCTTATTTCAATAACAGAAATAAATATATTAATAATAAAATATATTTTTGTGTGTGAAAATATGTTTTCAATATTTGTGTTGGGGCTTAACCCTCCTGGTTGATAGTAGCAACAAACCAGGCGCATAAGTCCGAATCCCTTGAAACAATGGAACACAGCCTCAGAACTCTAAAACAAATGGCTTTTATTTAAACAAATGTAAGCAAAAATGTGGGCAAGAGCAGCTTGAGTAGTATTGCATTGTGGGCATAGGGAATCCTGAGGGAGTTGTTAATTTTCAACTCAACGAATCATGATAAAACGGTTTAAAATGCAGCTTCAAGAGGTCAAAGACCCAGAAGCACCAAAGGCTCAAGTCTGACTACCTCATGCCTGAGGTGTTACTACATTGAGCACAGTGGAATGGCCTTTTCTCGTTGGGTGACCCTACCAGAAGAATACAATTCTGACGAACTTCGCTCATTCCACCCAGGAACACTATCCAGCCACGATGAGGCTGCAATACAAGTCTTTGGGGAAAGTTTACAATATTTAAAGAAGTAATATAAATGAGATAGTATTATTAATCCTCTAACTACTTATTTAGGTAAACTTTATAACGTATTTAAACCAAATTTCTGAGGTAGTCATACAAAATGCGTAAAAAAAATGTATGCATACCTTGAACCATCATAGAAACCATATTTTACGTGCTGCAATGTGTTCAATTTATTGAAAAAAGAAATACAATATGTATAATACTTAATGTAATGTGGTTTGTTTGCGTATTGAGACTTTTCGTTTTGAAGGTGTGATGTAAGAGGTGAAAAATACCTAAAAATTCTTGCTGGTTTTATATTCCCTTATGTTCAAAGATTATAGAATAATGACAAATTTTATTTCCCACAAGTTAGTGCACCACCGCCCTATCATTGAGACGCACGAGGATACCAGGATCAAAATTTCCAGTCCAGTAAATAGAATGTAGGTATTGATTTTCCTCCACACTTCCCAGACCCTACACAGCTGGATATCTTCTTATGTAAGGGATGAGGTGTACGAGTATAAATGTAAACCACGTAACCTAGACACATTTTTAAACGAGATTCAAACGGTGTGCACAGAAATATTATCGGACATGCTGGTACGATGTACGGAATCAGTGGTGACTCGTATTTAAAAAGAAATATTGATGCTGACGGCCACCATGTTTTATAGTAGTCACATTTGCATGAGAAAACACATTTGTGTTTCACAAATTGGACTTTAAACTTTCCACTTCTAGCAACTGAATCTTATAGAATGCGTCTTAAATTTTTATGACATTTTAAATTCTGTTTACATTTTTGACGCACCCTGTATATAAAACCTTTGTTATCAACATTTAGATATTTAATTTTAACTATATATATATGTAGGAAATGCTTCCTTTAAATATTATTTTATCAAAAGTATTAAAATTTGTGTATGCTTTAAGGCTCTAATTTAAATTTTTACATATGTGACTATGCATTAATGAGCTTATAAAAATTCCATTTAAGTAAAATAATCACACGTATTGATTTAGAAAATAGCATTTCAAAAATTGGTTTACAGGGAAAATATTCTCTAATAAAAAAAGATAATTTAAATTACTGTAATATAACTTTCAGCCAACTATAATTCCAAGAAAAGATACACTCGTATACTGCCGAAGATATCCTTAAAATACTTATTGCCATAAAATTCTATAAAAAAATAATAAATAAATAAAAAAATTTTATTTAAACTGAAAAAAAAATTCTTTTTTCTCAAAATAAAAATAGTATCGCGAGCGCGTATTCGGTTTATTTTTTGTATATTTCCTTTATTTTTCTTGTAAAGTAAATAATATAAAAAGTTAGTGAAAGAAAGAGCTTTTCAAATCATTGTAGATCTCTAAATTAAATTGGAAATTTCAGTATTTCATTTCATTCTAGATACGTGTCAGTCTACTCAAATACGAGTGTTAGACATTTTTTATAGAATTCCTGACTTTACTGAGTTTAATATTGAAAAAAAAAATATTTCCATCGTATTGAAGACAATTGTAACACTAAGTGGAAATTAAGGAAATTAATATAAAATACAACTTTTGCAAAACAGCATTTTGTGCAGTGCGTAATAACTATTATTTTTGAATACTGTCCGGCATTAAAAATGCAACACCAAGAGGGATTATGTCATTTTCAAAAATAATATTTAAATTTGAGGGTAGTTACATCTTATCGAGTTATTCAAATGATGTGAAAAACACTGGTCTCCAGCGCACGTAGGATATGATTTAAAGTGAGGAAAAGGCAGAATGGGCAATATTGCTGCGTTATTACTGATTGAAAAATAACTTTCAAAAGTTTTTTCTTGTCGCAAATGACGCCTGTAATTGCAGAGAATGCCTTCCCATCATCACTGGTGTTATATCTAACAAACAGAGGAGTTTTCGAGGGTCAGGGTGATTGGGCTGAAAAGAGAAGCTTGGTCCACACTGCATAGTGTACCAGCTGGAGCGAAGATGGTTGAAATAAAGAACTGTGTCTATTGGTTGCTAATGGCCTGCATTCTTGATGTCTGTAGAAGATAGCCATTGACCCCTCAGCATAGACACCAACGTCTGCAACGATGCCGGATTAGAGTGATGTGGACGACGAAATGGAACAGGATCATCTTCTCATGAGTCAAGCTTCTGTTTCTTCAGTGTTAGTCGCCTTGTACAAGTGTGGCGTCGACGTGGAAGCAAGTCCAATCCTGCATTTACTGCAGAACACTCCACCGTGCCACAACGCGGCATTATGGTTTAGAGAGCCATCGCGTTCGATTCCCTCTCTAGCTAGTATTCATGGCCCTATAGCAGCCCAACTTGGGTGATGTATGCGCTGATACCGATGACACTCCCCTACTTCAGGGGATGCCCAATGTCCTTTATCAGCAGGATAACGCACATTGCTTGCATCAACCAACATGTCCTGCAAGGCGTGCAGCTGTTTCCCTGGCCACTGTGCTCGCCAGATCTCTCACCAATCGATCACTTTTAGGGTATGATTGGACGCCGTTTTTAGACCTTGCCACGGGCTCCTTCAGAAGACGCACTTTGACAAATGATTGACAGGGAATGGAGAACCATTCCTAAGGAGGACATCCGTACTCTGCTTAGACGTGTTGCTTCGCGTATCGCCCTCTATTGTGGTCCTACAACTCTTGCTCTTGTTCTGTATTAAGCATATCATTTCGAAATACTGATCCCTTATTGTTTGTTGCAGTCTCTTTCTGTTTACCGAGTTTTATCACAATCTGACAACTCTTTTTTGGTTTTTCATTTTTAATATCAGGCAATGTATCATTAACTTACAAGGCAAAAATATTCATTTCGTGTAATTAACTATTTTTCCTCCTAGTTCCTGGTCAATTTCACTTTCAGGCACATGAAGGAGAAGAATTGATGGCAACTCATGCAATGAAACACAGTGGCGGTGATATCGTCAACTCGAAGCAGGTTAAGTCTTCCTAACTTTGAAATAAAGACCAAGCAGAAGACCTCGAGTCTTCTCCTGCCACCCCAGAAATATTATTTACTGTGGATTATATACTATAGAGGACATTGCAATCATATTCTAGTTTATCTGCTTCATACGTCATAAATGAATATGACAGATCATTAGATAGTTCGGGTATAGAACTCACAACTTCGAGCAATGAGATCGACTCCTTCCCACAAAGGCCACCGCTACCATAATTTAACTTATTTAGCATTATAATTTTATTTATAGATCAATCAAATCAGTAATATTACTAGTTTTTAAGTAAATAATGACTTAGAATTAAATGAATTGCTTACCTTTAAGGTATTTTTTAATATATTTATATAAAATGTGTTATGACTAGCAGATGAGATTACGCTTTCTCATTTGTTGATGACATAATTTTTGCTTTATTATTCCTGTTTGTCACAATTTTCCAGTAAATATCGTAATAGTACTTCACAAAAACATGTTGAAAGATTTTTAATTAAAAGTACTATTTTATAAAATTCTATAGGAATTGCATTTTTTACATTAGTTGAAATTTTTATTCCTCATTACTATTAATAATACATTCATACAAATAATCAAATCTAAAATAAAGCGAAGTGAAGTTCCTTTACCTACATAATTTAAAAATCCAAACTCAGTATGAATATACACTACTACATAACTATAGATATGCAGTAGTATATACAATAACAAAAGGTACAATTTAGCAACCAAATGATCAGCACACTTGATTTTGATTCAACAATTCATGGTTTCACATATCACCATAACTTGAATATTTGTAGTTATTCTGAGATCCCCTTTAAACATTAGTTCCCAGGGTAATAACGAACTTTCTTGCGCAAAAAGTAGCAATTGAGCGACTAACAACAAAGCGATTTGAAATTTGAGACTGATTACTCAGGAAAAATTGTTAACACTGCATTAAATGAAATCAGAATACAACAGGTTGCAGGGCATTCTACTTGTAAATAAAAAAAGTTTAAAAAATGCTATATTTTTATGTTTTTAATATGCTAGAAATAATTAAAAATATTTCACACACACACACACACACACACACACACACACACACACATATATATATATATATATATATATATATATATATATATATATATATATATTATTGGTTAAGAAAACATTTTATAACAAAAAATCAATTGAAACTATATTTCTAATCATGTTGTTTTATTTTTGAACACTGTGTCTTATTTAATTGAATCTTACTCTGTTACATCTTAATTAGTTTTTTCTTTTAATGATGTTTTTGAAATTCGTTAATCATATTTAACTCATTCACAATACCGATTAAAAGGTAAAATTTTAACAATTTTTAAAATTTAATTTTCCACCTAGCAATTTTACTTAAGCAATAAATTGTTGCATTGTGTAAACTATTATTTTATGCACTATCACAATCTAAATATGATGTATTTACTCAACACAAATACATGCTCTTATCAAAATTTTATAATTACATATTGTGATTAGATGGAATAATTTATCATACCCTGTCTGGTGCTGTTTGTAAAAGACTAATTAAATTTCAAGTAATGTATTCAACTTATTTACGTTATCAAAGTTGCTTTATTTATTTATTTTTTTACAGAAAAACAAGTATTCTGAATTTCACTTCGAATTTATCATTTCTAAAAGATTTTACATAATTGGTTATATATATATATATATATATATATATATATATATAACTAAAACATGTTGTCTTAAGATATGGAAACACATTTTCCTTTTAACGCATTACTTTATACATTAAATTTTTCCCGCCATATGATTGAGATTACCAAAAAACAATTAAATATTTAGGTCATTTTATTTTTCATTAATATTATAAAATATATTATATTTAACTAATTATTAGGTGTTTAGATTAAGTTTATAACGTTTTACATTCATCCAAGGATCTTAAAATTTGTATTTGAAAATATTGACTTGTTTATTCATTAATCAAAAAAATATTCATTTTTTAATCAAAGGTGCACTCATTACAAATATCTTCATTAATAAATCATTCCCGAAAACAATATCCATCTGTGAAGATTTCCTTCAAGCTTCATATGTTCTAACCCCTTTAAAGATGTATATAAAATAAAGCTTCATTGGCAGAATTGAGAAGATTTTTGGCAAAGCTAAATTAAATCTTATAGACAGGCTCTGAACGCATTTGGCTGAATTTTCCTGGAATGTGTCCAATATTCTTCATTAATTTTGCATCAGTGTCAGATGAAATTCAGATACATCTTACTTCAATTATGATTTAAAGCTAATTTTCAGGAATAAACTTTTTTACTTTATGCAAGAAAATGAATAATCTCGGAATGTAGTTTGAGTTAAGTTACACAAGTAATGATATTATATTTATTTTGTACTATTGCTTAAAAAAAAAGTATATCTGGTTACTTAATTTTCTTCATTTTTTCTTCAAGGAAATGCTTTAAAAGAGTGATAGAAAATCTTTTTGATTTTTAAAATATACTTTTTGACCACAATTGCTTTTCTAAAGATAGTTCAGTAACTAGCAAGTTAAATATTGTAGTTTATTTTCTTACACGAATTTTAATATAATATGGAAGGTTTTTTTATAATTAATGAATAGTTACAAATTATTGGGAATTAATTCCTATTCATAGTTTTAATTTTAAATTATTGAATGTATTTATATTACTCTGCAATATTCTTCTAGCAATTTTGTTTTTAAATTAATTCAAAATGAAATAGAAGGAAAAAAAAAACACTATTTCATTTCTTTTTTTTTTTTCAAATTTAGTTTAAAGTATTTATATATATTGTAAAATAAAGTTATATAAATAATTTATCATATAAATAATTTTAAATGTATTTTTGATTTTCTGAAACGAAATTGATGTTTGTTAATAACTATGAGTTTCGTTAAAATATAAGGGTGCTTCCTGGTATCTATATTTTGCAAGTGTGAACTGAAATATTCTTAAACTTTTGTACAAAATAGACGTAATCAGATTAAAAATACAAAATTTTATTTACCAATTTTAATAAATTATTTTAATTTAATTGCAGTTTTTAGAAGTTTTTATTCCAAAATTGTACTTTCAGAATATATATGCTGCATTGTAAGATAATAGAAACTAATAACAGAAACTTTATAATAGAAACTTATGGATAATTTAATTGAAACTTATAGATTGTATAATAGAAACATTCAGAATCCTTTTATACTCTCCCATATATTTATAAGAGTTGAAACAAAATATTTAATTTAAAGGATTGATTTTAAATAACCCTTGGTTATTTTTAAGCAAAAACTAGTATGTGAGTACTTATAATAATAGAAAAAAATGTAATAAAAAATACTGTATAGTTCATGTTTATTTACTCTAAAAACATTAAAAAAAATTTTTAAGAATCTGAAATTTAATTTTGAAAAACCCATATCAAATAAAATATCTTATTGTTCACGAAATTTCTTTTGTGAATATTGTGATATATTTTTATTATAGGTTTTAATTCTTTTTTCAAACACAAAACTTCTGTTGTTCTGGAGAAATTCTAAAATTCAATACATATTCAGATTTTTACTATAAATTTATTGTAGAGCAATTTAATAGCAGAGAAAATGGAATCAAGAACTATGCTTTTCTTTCTCTTTCAATATGTCCCTCTAATTTTGCCAATGAATTAAAAATAGATCGAACTTCATTTAAAATCAAAAAATATTTTAAAGTCCACATATTTTAATTATTTAAATTAATCAGATAATTTTTTTATAATCAATATAACATTCAAAGATATTCATTATGATATTTCACTTAAAGTAATCAAATATATAAGAAGATTTTTTTAAAGTAATCAAGTTCCTGGGATATTTTCTTCCTGTTTTGCCTTTCCTTGAAACCAATAAAACTCACCAACCTATATTTACTCGACTAATATTTAAGATACACTTGAGTGGTCTTGAAGAAGATATGAATGCTAACATCTCTATATAAAATGTCAATATTTCCCTTGATTTCAAGTAAAATGTGTTTGCAGAACATACTTTTCTATCTATAAGTTTCTTCAAATAAATCAGATATAGAGAAATTTTCATAAAAATGGATTCAGAATTTTTTAGGAACACTATATTTATACGATAATAATGATTTATAGATAATATGCTAATATATTTTTACAGATGCATAAATGAACATTGTTAATATGACATTATTTTTCAAGAAATTTTCTTTTGTGTGTATGAGAATGACTTCTCTTTCTATGTTTGAGAAGCATGCATTTTAGTATTAAATCACTGATTAAAAACTACAAAAAAATCATGAGCATATAAAAATAGAGGATTCTATGAAATATTTCCTTCATCAAAAAGAAAACGAAGAAATGTTAAAAATTAGTTCAACATCAGATTTGCTTAGTTAAGTTTGCAACTAGTAAGTAATCACTTACAAACGGAAGGATAAATAGGCATATAATTGTTTATTGTTTCATAATATAAATTTTTGACAAGTTTTAATTTTATTTCATATGATTTCATATTTGATTGAAACAATTCTATAATTTATATAATAGTTTCTTACAGACAAAGTGTAGCGTTATTGGAAAAATATTTCTTCAGATAGAATTCCTTTTAGGCTTAAGAATATCCAAAATTGTTCATTTAAAATTGACTTAAAAATTATCATATCAAAAATTTAAAGCTCTCTTAAAACATTTTCCCCTATTCTACAATAATATTAGTGGCTTGTTTTCCCATTCAGTTAAAATACCAAAGTAAGGCATAGTTGCTGATGGCAATTAAAATTCATATGATCTCTTATCTGCAATTATATCTCTAGATATCTCCACAGTTTAACCTCAAATAGTTATTTAGAGTATATAATAATTAACAATATGATGAGAGACAAATAACAGTACACACAGTAACTTCTTAAAATATTTCAATATATATTCATCAAACTTCAGTTCAAAAATTTATCAACACATAAACTTATCACTAATTGAATGTGAATATTTTAAATTTAACGTTTTGAATGCAGAGTTCATAGTAAATAAATCTCTTTAAATGGATGCATTCTGAAAGGTTATTAAAATATGTACTAAAAATAAGCCATTTATTCATCCTCATTTACTTTCTAGGCTGATGTAAGTTGAGTGAGTTTGAATGAGGGGAAGCATATTTATAAATGATTTTAGAAGTTTTGTGTGTTAGCTGTCATGCAAATTGCGGATTTTCGTGCCACCGCATATGTTTATAAAATAGAAGAGGAGATTGCAGGAAAACAGAAGAGTTGGTAAGTCTATTTTATCAAATTGGTCCCTTTATAATCAAAAGACACATATATATAGGAAAAGTGTAATTGAGACGGATATTTATAAAGAAAAGATGTTTGTAGCGACATGAAGAGAAAATTATCAAATAATTACGTCATAATATATAAATACAGCCATTGTAACAAAAATTTATAAAAAGGTACTTAGACAAGAATTTCATACAGTAATTGCAGATCTTTAGCTAATGAACATATGTAAGGCAAATGCCTGATAATGATAGCGCAAAAAACTATTGAAGATTTAATATTTGACGAACAAGCATGGAAGTAAATTGCTATTTCCAATTTCATAAATTGATAAACATGCATGAATATGGTAAATCACAGCTTGAGTTCTTTACTAAGCTTGCATTCTTCATACATAAAAATTTTATTTTAAAATATTCTTTTGGAATAGTCTTATTTCCTATGTGACATGAATCATATGCTGTCACAAAGTGACACTGAATTGAGAGAACGAATTAAATTTTAAATTTATGTCTATTCATAATCTATCAGTGAAAGTTGTATTATTAATGCAGCCTCGATTTGTGAAATTTGAACTTCAATCGAAGTTAAACTGTATGTAAGTATTCTAGATTGCTTTTATTATGAAGAATAGCTTAACTCCATTGAGAGTGTTCAACGTGTTAGCTAGAACAATTCATAAAGTTTGTTGCATTTAAAAATTGAAAAGAAAATTATTAAATGTGATAAAATTAGATTATTAAAAATAATTTCCTTGTAAAATGTGATAATCGTTAATTTAATTAATTTTATCATTTTAGAAAAAATTCTTTCTATTGATTATATAACACTTTATGAAGCTTAAGAATTTTTAGATTTTTTAAATTATTTTATTTAAATTATGCTATATATAATTCGATAGTTTTAAAATTTTGATATCCTATAGTGTATTTTATTGAAGATTCAGTTGTTATACTTGTTTTTTTTAATCATAATAAATCAAGAAACTTAAATCTAATAAATATATCAAGACTTATATACATTCATTAAAACTCAATCATTTTTCTCGTGTATCCCCACCAATAAAAATGTGCCGAGTGTTTATTTCTCTGATGATGCTTTATTTTACCATTTTTCTTTGCAAAGAGATTTGCTTCTTTCACTTACTTCTCTTTAAAAGTTTCTAAATTCTTTTCTGTCTATAGCATATGTGCTTATTTTTGGATCTAATGTCAGTAGCTAAGATTATGGGTAATTGACAAATCTATCGTCCGTTATTAATGGTTCCTACAGCTTCCGATTTATTTTGTATCTCATAGACATTTTATCATAAGTTTTTCTCTGATTACTTTTGATAGTTTTCTTTACCAATTTTTTTTTTATATAAAATTGTGTTATAGTTACATAATGCAATATATAGATGTTAGTTTTATAGCAAAAATATTTATTATTCATTTACCAGAAAATATTTTTAATAATAGTTTTATTTAAAAGCTATTATGAATACATATTTTTATAAAAATCTTTAATATCTATTAATGTAAAAAATTTAGTATTTTTATTCGAAAATATGTCAACAATTTCATAGAAAAGTTAAACAGTCTCATGTTTCTCATGTTAATTCTTACGCTTTCTTGTGTTACGCTTAAAGACGTGTTTTTGAATGTTTTTTTCTAGTTTTTAAATATTAAACTTTTTCTAATATATTTATTTTTTGCATATTAGAATATTTTGTGGGTGTATTCATATAAAGTATCATAATGTGATTTTAATGTTAGTTTGATTTTAACTTAATATATATAATAAGATTATAAAATAAAAATTTTCAAGTGATAAAAGTTTAAAACTAGTGTAATTTTAAAGTGCTTTAAGAGAATGTTTTTCAGAGCATAATTTGCATGAAAAGTCACTTAAGAAAGTAAATATGAGTAAATTCGTTTTAAATGCGAATTTTAAATTTATAAAAATAATGTGAGAATAAATTTAAATATTTTAATAAAGAAATATCTGGTCTATTTACTTAAAATATGGAATAACAAGAAATAATTTCCTCGATCTTATTTATTTTTATCAATTTAATTGCTTTACTCACACATAACATGTATAACAAAATATATGCATACTAGTAGTTACATAAATTCAAATAATTGATACATGTACTTGTTAAAGTATAATTATCATACAACGTTTGATATATAAAAAAAGGGAATATCCAAACAGAGTAGAAATGAATTTTCAAAAAATTGCAGAAGATTTGATTACAGGAAAAAATAATTAAAATTTCAAAATATTTGTTCTCTTGTTACATACGTATTATTTTGTTATACATATTACAAGCGCATTTTCAAATATCATGTGATATTTGAAATACATAAACTTACTTTCTGCTTAAAGAATTGATCAGTCTATTGACAGAAAAAAATTAAGATTAATTAAGAAAAATAAAAGATATGTAATCATATAATATAATCCTAATATGAGTATGTAGATATGTTGACCAAATAAAACTAGATCACAATATAAGAGATGTTATTTGTTCCTTCAAGCCAGATATAGTTATATATTATGGTTTGATAACATTATCAAGGTGCTTTCAAAAGTGAAAAAAATGATTTTTCAGTTTAATGAAAATGTGAAGAAATACATAAAAAATACGAACATATTAGATAATTTTGTGTATAAATAGAAAACTTTCCAAACTTATAGTAATATTTTGAAAAAGAATGATGATATTTGACTTAAATACTATGGGGAATGGACGAACTATAGATAATAAAAAGCTATATAAGCAAAATTAAATATATAGTTTTGCATCAGTCATTGTGCATCTTGCTTGTCATAGGTTATATAATTGTCGTAGTGAACTTTTAGAAAACTCCGAGGAAAACCCAGATTTGTTATTAAAATAATTGAAAGATAGAGATCAATTCAAAACAAAAATACAATAAAACTTAATAATTTATTTTAGCAAATTCATTACACAGGTATTTACATTTATAATTAAAACATTCTTGATTAAATAATTGAGAAGATTCTAACATTATTATTATTTTTATGATATTTACACAATAATCATAATGACCAGAGGGATTGTGAACGAAAGATCAGACTCACCCATTTTAGAAGTAGTATTGTGGTATCTGAGACTTCGCCGCTCTCCGGTGTTGATGGTTCTCCTTTTTATCCACTTCCCGTCCTCTACTCAGCATCTCCGCTTTGCATTTCCATTCGCTGATATCTCCGCATCTTACTTGGCTTGCTGCTCAGTATAACTCTTTTCAGACTTTGTCACCTCTTCTTCATCTATTTGTCGGACATCTGCATTCCCATTCAGGACAGTCGAGGCAGGACTTCTCCAGGCCAGTGCAATCATACTCTGTTTACTCCTTTTCTTTGTCGGGTATCTCCGGGGATCAGTGTGTGAGGACTTTCTCTGCCTTGTGTGTCTGAGGGACTTCTGTGGGTCAGGACCTTTTCTGTTTCTATCTTCCATTCTTAGATGCAGTTTTTAAATTCTCATGTTAGCTTCTCCTCTTTACACCATTGGTTTTCCAAAGTTCCATATGACGTCCTATACTCCTATGAGATAGGGCAGAAATCTCTCCCCCTTAATCCTGACTGGTCAGATTTACAAACAAAACTTATCATAAAACATAAACTTCCCTTGTAATTTTCTCTCACTATCATCCATACCTTCCGAAAGGGAGAATTTATTCCTTTATTGCACTTGGCTCCTTGTGCCAATTTTTATTGCATCCTTTCCTTTAAACTATTACAGCTTAGTTTGAAAGGAAAAGAAGAAACTCTTAAATTTACAGTGCAATAAAAATATACATATCTATTTTCCCAGGGTTTGGTTATGTCGTTTTACACTACGACAATAATGACCTATGACAAGTTGTTCATATTAACTATCTAATTTACAATTGCATTTATTGTTTATTATTTAAGCTTATTAGAATGAAAAACAACACTCAAAATTTAGACATATTGTCTATGGTGTTATGTTTTTCTTGGAGTGTTAAATACCATTTCACTGCATTATAGGCATTTCGAACAACATATTATATTATTCAATTAGAAAAAGAAATATGATTTTTCATGAATAATATCAGGATAGTACATTACTTTGTGCAATTTGTTTAACATATATTCTGATGAATGCCTACCCATCTTAATTCTTGATAAAGGTTCCATTGTAAGAAATATACAAATTTTTCCTCCGTTTCAAATATCAGTTACAAAAGTTGATTTATTAATTACAATAGTGGCAGATTACTTAAGATTTGTACTATAGAATATATATTAAAAATTAGGATACTGTATAGTAAATGGATCAATGTATTCTAAGAACTAAAGTTCATAATAACTTCTATAAAGTGATTTTTAAACTGTAAATTTTGGAATATTGGAAACATTAGGAAAGTAAAATATCTCAGATAATAGAAATAGATGATTTCAAAGAAAACAAGCCCAATTACATTAACTGCAGCTGAAAGATTAAGAAAACTGTCACATATATTTTAAATCGCGTAAGAGATTAGGGAAATTAACATTATTCATTATTCCTAGATCTACTGTTAATAAGCGGTGATTTAGGTTTTACTAATGTGAAAATCAAATGTCAAGGTAAGGTACTCAACAATTTTATAGAATCTGTAATTCCGAATTCCTATATCCTAGAGCAAAATCTCTGTACACTTTACATACTGACATTTGTTGATACTCTAACATTTAACTAATTTGTAATTTGAGTACTACTCGTTTACCTCATAAAAAGATTATTTTATGTCATCAATGTTTTTGCTATTTTGAGATATTTCTATACACACACTTGTCAGATGTTATTCTTCGAGACTCTGTATTTTCCGTTGACCTTTTTTTTAAGATTTAGTGCGAAAATCGAAATTTCATCTGTATTAAAAAAAAAGATATTCTATCCCACTTAAAATCAACATTCTATTAAACCAAGTTTCATTTCACATAAATTTTTATATTAGCCTTTTTTTGTCTTGTGCCAGCTAGGCTGACAATATGGGTGCGCTCCTCCACTTTTTCATACTTAACCATATTTGGTGCAGAGTCCGACTGCTTCAGTACACACGGGACCTGTTTATCGGATAGGCAACCATTCACACCTTATTCGTACACAGAAAGAACAAATACAGGATAGATAGTGAGAGAAAGTATATCCATGTTCGAACCGGGATTCGAACCCAGGACCTCTCTATCCGCAGTCAGGCACTCTGACCACAATACAGCGCGGTCGGCATATTATCCTTTGTATTAACAAATATTAATGCAAAGCATTTTCAAACGACCTCTTATATGTTTGTTTTATTGCACCAAATTATGTTACTTACCTAGATTTAAGTTTTTGCATAAATGTTCCTGTACTACATTTTTCTTAATTCTAATTATTAAATATTGAAAAATTGCCAAAAACACCTCATAAAAATGAAACTATGATGTTTTTGCGAAAGATATGTTTTTATTAACCTTAGGAAAACAAGTATTAATGGAAATGCTAGTTCGGGCTAATTTATACTTCGAACTAATTTTTAAGCATGTATTACTCTCATCAATAAAATGAAATGCAAAACAACAAAAACTAAATGCGATCAAATCCTTCAAAATTCCTACTACACATTAATATGATTTAAATTAGTATTAAAGTAGTATTACTTATCAGTACTGTAATATAATTATTTTACAATATAGCAGATTGACTCTTACAGAATTGAAATTTACACTTACTATTTTACGACGAAAAGTTTTTCACTATGAAGATAAAACTCTGAACTTTAAGCAGAGAGAAACAATTTTTTATTGCGATAATAAAATAACTTCTGAATCCTTAGTTATAATCTCAAATAAATTATTAATTAAAATTAATTTATTTTGTTTTGCGGAGTAAAGTTTTCATGTTAGTTTACGTTTTTAAAACAATTTCATGATCTTCAAGTAGTAAAATTTTAAAAATAATCAAAACTTATTATCGTATTTTAAAAAAAGCATTTCCTTTGCTTTCTGAAAATTTAATTTTAACCCTGATACGATTTCTCTGTTTGTGTATTAGAGTCACATTCCTTTGATATTAAATATCGATGGGTTTAATCTTGTCCCAAGGATACAGCGCTTCTGCTTTGTTTTAGAAACGTTCTTCAAGATGATGCTCAAGAACTTACTGAGTTTCCTATCTCTCTTACAATAAAATACAACTTTTTCTCTTGAAACTTTGCTCCCAGATGTGGAAAAAAGCATTTTTAGTTTTACGCTTGTTAGAAAATGGTAACCAATAATTTTTTTTTCTTTTACAGAATTATATTTTAGATAGTTCAAGATATGATATGCTGTATTAAATGTATTTCATAAAAAAATGTTGCGAAATCTATTAAAACATTACTTAAGCTTTTATATCGTGAGACTCAAGAATTTTTAAATCTTATTTCTCAATCTTCTCTCATGGATTAGTCACATTTAATTGATGCTAATAAAAATATAAAATATAACAATAAAATGAATATATTAGATTAAAAAAAAACAGAATATATCTTAACACAAAAGTATATTTTAATATTTTAAGCTATCATACTATAATCTATTTTCAACTTCTAATATAATTGTATCACTAGCTCTTTAATATTTTAATTACCATGCATAATTGTTTGTTTAAATGTTTCTAAAAATATAAACAATGGATATAAAATACTTTTTATCAAAAGAAATAATTAAAAAGGAACACACTGATTTGTATTTTGTTTCAAACAATATGCTTATATGTATGTGTGTGTGTTAAAATTGTTACATGAATTTGCAGTTTGAAACAGCTAATAACTCATTTGCATACTAAATTACAAACGCACTTCCCCAAAATTGCTATTGTAATGTGAATAGAGTTTTTTCACAGCAATGTTTTCTTTTAAATGACTGGAAGTTTTCATTTCCTTTGTTGTCTTGATTTTTTATGCCAAGTTTTTAATTCTTTCTTACATTTTTAGGACTAAAGCTCATGCGATGATCTTCTTTGATTTTGATTATTTTGCACAAAATCTTCGTTCATCTTTATATACTAACCAAAATCTTCTAACTAAAAAGACAGAATATAGAACAACGTTTAAAAATTATTTCTTTCATGGTCATTTATTAACTATTCTCAGTTAATTTCTTAACTCTACTGGAAGGATTTCTTAGACTTTATAATCTGCATGGAAAATTAAGGAAATAATGATTTGAAAGCATATGATGTTTCTCCGTATATAACACCTATATATAGGGGAACAAAATACTATAAAATCTTGAAAGTATGTTTCTTAATTGCATTCAAATAATGAAAATTATGAAACCATTATTAACTCAAAGTATTAAAAAAATAGGCATATGGCTTCAAGATATATGTGCGATTTCTTTGTGGCAGTGCTTATTATAATCAACATATTTTAAAATTATATTTTGAATTGATTATTATATTATATTTAAATCAAAATAAATGCAATCCCCTATTATATACATATATATATATTAATTATGTTTTTCCCCTATGAAACGAAACAAACTAAAACTGTTCATAATAAAGTAAAATTAATATGTTCTTTTGGAGAGTAAATAGCAGTGTAGGATAACATCAATTTCTCATAGCACATTCCTCTATTTTGTTTTTGTATCATTTGCAATGTTCCAATTTCGATATATTTTTCTACTGTTTCGTATTATCTTTTTTCTCGACTTTGTTGTACGGTCCACTTCAGAACTGACAAATGATCTCAAACTTTGTTCATATGCTCCCAAAAATGACCTACTTAAGCTTCTATTTTTTCCGCACGCAGAGATCTGAAATTTTTTATAGACCTTCTATTTCCTGCAATTTTTTTTTCATAATGGCATATTTCTCTTTTTTCTTTTCTGCCTTTCTTTCCCAAACTTCTTATTGTGCATTTGTCCTATTACATTATAAGGAAAACATCATTTGCTAAAAAACTGTGAAATGTCAAGAATCATTTCTATATGACGGCAAATTGTTTGGTGATTTCCATTCCTTAGTATTATGCATATATTAATGGATATTGGATATTTTTATTTAGTTATATATATATATATATATGTATATATATATATATTTAGTTTCATAAAGTCGAGCAATTAGAACTTTAGAATGATTCAAAAGCTCTTATTAATTATAAAATATTTCTTAAAATATAACATTCAAATGTTGGAGATATAATTGCTGACAATATTTTAAAAACAAAGTGCGTTTTAAGTATAACATAAGATAATTAATTTTGATATTTTTCTTTCATTCACGTATAAATTACAAAGAATGAATATTGCCCGAATGTGGAAATATTTTTTATTTATATATTTGAAATGTACAATGAATTATTTTTACAATTAAGAAAATGCCCTTTATACTAGCGAAATAAAAATACTCACGACGCAGTCTCACTTTAGCTCTACACTTTTAGGTATGCTGTTTTATTTTAAGAAAACATTAAACTAAACATTTCTATGCTAGACTCTATTCATATGACATAATGAAATTGCGAAAATATATTGATAAAAAAAATTACGATTTACAATGAATTCGAAAATTTTTCTTTAATAGACATTTCTGAGAAAGGAAAAAAAGAAATTTACTGTAATTCTTGTTGTTCTTGTGTGCCAGCTAGGCTGGCAAATTGGGGTGCGCTACTCCACTTTTCCAACTGAACCGTATTTGGTGTGGAGTCCAACTTCTTCAGGACACACACATACCATAGGGACCTGTTTGTAAGTTAGGCAACCATTCACAACTTATTCACACACAAGGAAAGGACGAAGACAGGATAGAGAGGGAGAAAGTATATCCATGCCTGAATCGGGATTCAAACCCAGGACCTCCCTATCCGTAATAAGACACGCTGACCACTAGACAAGTTGATCGGCAATCTTGTTTTATTAATTCAAGTATAAAAAAAGTAACCTAAGTTTATTTGGAGGAAAATTTTGTAGTTTGTATAATACCTGCCTTAAGAAATTTTTGCAAGAAGGAAATCCAAAGAATAAAGAATCTACAAAATTTCAAATACAGACTTTGATGTCTAAACTTTCAAGAAGCAAAAATGCACAATCATTCTTTATTTATTTTCAGTGCACAGAAATTTGAGTTTCTTCATGTTTATTTTCAACAAATTCAATTTTCACTTCCACAAGTCTAATAAGTTTGCCAGGATTTAAAATCGATATTAATGTATCATGTTACTTCCAATCATAAAAGAAAATTATTATTGGGATGAAATTTACCTTGTCGCAAAATAATTCATTCATTTTGGTTAATAATAAGATTAACTTGTGTAGTATGTGTATCAAATTTATTGTGTGTGGGAAATAAGACAGGTAAGCTCATCAAAGTCTTTGACGCATAGTTGAAAAATAACTTAGCATGGAAAAATAGCTTAGTATAAGTCAAATTTCCGAGTACAGCGTTATAAGGGAGGTCATGTATTTTCATGGTATTATATATATATATATATATATATATATATATATATATATATATATATATATATATATATATATATATATATATATATATATATATATACTTTTTAGTTCCTTAAATTTAAACTGTACATATCGTTTTATATTGAAAAGACTCAGTTACTATTTTAAGAAAATTTCTTAATTGCATGGTTATTTCAAATTCTTGTAATAAAATTGCAGTTCTTAATATTTTAGAAAATTTCTTGAAAGCTCTTGCACAATAAACAACACACAACATAGAAATATACTAGCATATTAATCGATTTCTATTTCAAAAACATATTTTGCCAAATAAATAAAAATTTACTTGTTGCTTACCCATTTTAATCTTAACTCTTAATGCTCGATATTTTTCGGATATCTTTAAGGTTAAAATATAGGATTTAATATTTGTAACTTATATCCTATCCAAGAGTTGCTCCAGGCCTTACCAACTGCTAAATTGCATTCATATATACATTTACTCCTCGCAATTATCTTCTTATATTTTAAAAAAGAAAGCGTAGGATAATATTCATGCTTTAATCAGCAAAAACTTAATTATACCGAGAAAGGAAAGAGGAAGCAAATGATGTGCAAATACGAGATCTTAGAAAACTGCAGATTAAAAAAGGATCTTTTGATAATATTCCTGAAAGTGATTACTCGGAGATAAATTAAAAATCAAAAGCAGTCGTGAATCCAAATAATTTCCATGAGTATGAAAATTATTAGCGAATGTAATCAATACGAAGAACTATTCTATTAACATTCTAGGATTCCAGTCTCAATATAAATCTTTAATTTGAGAATGAAAATATCTATTGAACGCATCACTTGTGAATTAACCTACATGAGATACCAATCACAAAAGATTTTGCATTAATGTGGAACGATAAATAATTGTTTTTTTTCGTAGAAATGTTTTCTGAAAAATATGCAGCGTCGAAATGTCAAATGATGATGTTCTTAAGGTACACTAATTTGTTTGGTTAAAATTCTCAGAAAAAGTTCTGTTGTTCATCTCTTTTATAATTTTCCTATGAATATAATATAATTATAGTTTCAAGAAAAGTTTTATTCATTAAATTGTGAGAATCAATTAAAAACAATTCTCTAAAGTTATATTTAAAAAATGCATTGCTGCAAAGATAATCAATGAACCATACAAAAAATTCAAGATGGCTAGTCCATAAATATTTTATTAAAAAGCAAAGCAAGCTAACCATTATTATTCCATATTTTTATCCTAAAGTATTTGCATTTTCCTTGATCATATTAATGGATTAAGCTTTCTACCTTGTTATATGATATTTCTAACGCTGTTCCACAACTTTTTTCATTGCCTTTAAAGTAATTTTTAGTCATTCATTTTTATTCGAGATCTATTAGATAATTAAAATGTTTTTTCATGGTTTTACCATGTATCTTCATATTTCAATATAACAGATGAATATAAATTCAAAAAATAAGGTTTTTTTATGAAAATAACATTAATAAATGTAATGTCATCAAGACATTACATTTTTTAAAATAATTTTCCTGAAAATCTTATTTAATTTATGCGAACATTTATATTCAACTCATGTAAAAACTTTTAATTAATTAGTTAAAAGTTGAAAAAGAGATGTAAATTTTTGATGGAGGAATAAATTCATTTCAAAGAAAAATTTTTAAAATAAAATTTAAATAATATTAAGCTTGAAGCAAAATATGATACAATTTTGATCATCTGAAAATAAAATTTTTAATTCTGTAATTTTTATCTCAAAATAAATGTTATATTTCTTCGATTACAAGAATAAGCTCTTTTAAAAAGAAATATAAAACTCTTAAAATGATTAATTAATAATATAAAAAAACTATTTAAATCCTTAGAAGTCAAATATTTTATTAACATTATATTCAATATGAATTTAAGAATTTTGTAGAAAAAAAAAACAGATTTTCCCCTTTTGAATAATAAACAAATTTATTCATCGCAGCCAAAAGAGGAAAGCTGTCAGTCTCATGTTCAGAAGAATACGAGTTCAATACCTGACTTAGTTGAGAGCTATAATGCTAAGAAGACCCATTTTAATGTTATATAATTTCATATTAATTATTCATTGGAACTTTATTTCTCTCTTTGCGTAATGTTGAAGTTTGTCAGAAGTCTACCTCTTCATGTGATTATTGTAAATACTTACAAAATACCCGGAAACTCCCAAAGGATATTTTGGGCAGAAATAATTAACCAAATCGTAACGGGTTAAGTACTTTGTAAACAGTTCTCTCACTAGTGAGAGATACCCAAGTGAGATAAAAGTTAATATGGGATTATTATCTACTTGAAATATTGGTCTACTTGAAGAATCACTTAGGCAGTGTCAATATTAATTTAAAACTATTGACTCGATATCTATGATTAGATCAGAGTGATGAATCTAAATAAAAAGATTTATAAAGCAGATCTTCTAAAATTCCAGTTTTTTTTATATTGAATTAATTCTTATGTTGAGAAATATATAGATATATACATATTATTATATATATAAAAATATTAGGTATCTTTATATTGAGAAAATATGCAATTCTGGAAGCTAGAAACTATGTCACATTTTTTATAATCACTTTGATGAATGGAACTCTGAAGATTAGAAAACATTCAATTTATTTTGGGTTTCCTTAATTGAGGAATGTTATTGGCCACAAAATTTCAACAGCTGATATTCAACGAGTTTTAACCAGAAATTTTTCGAGCATTTTCGTAAAGCCTATTCTGACAATCATTCAAAATATTTATAGGTGGTGAGTTAATTCCTTTTAATCGCTTTAAGTTACATATTTTCCTTGATAAATTTAAAATAAATATGGTAATTACATGATAATATTTTTTTAAATTTAATATTATATTATAATTTAAAAGTTATTATTATACATAAATTATTATTAGTAATAAATCAAACAATTGCTTAAAAATTAATTTAAATTTCTGTTATAGCTTGATGAATTAAAATTAAATTTATTTTAAATTGCAAAAATTCAGAATTTTCTTCCATTTTAGCATAATTACGCTAAAAATCTATATTTAAAAATGCAGCAAAATATATTTCACTGATTATCTTACGAAAATAAATTTGCTATAATTAGAATAATTACTTAGATTTGAGAAGGTACTTGAAATCGCAAAATAACAGTTTCACACTGTTATCAAGATATTTTTTAGTCGTTCACTTTCAGAATTATAAAAAAGTATAGAATTTGAACTCATCTTCGAATTCTTTAAATTTTTTACTAATATACTAACTACCGTCAGTTTGTAATAATGTTAACAACTCAAAAGAGAGAGTATCTGTCTTTTTTAATTCCTATTTTAAGAACCTCAGCATACTGAAAATAATCCTAAAATCAGAAGTGCTTTTCGCTTTTAACTCATATTTCTGTGCATATAAGATACACAATATCATTATAAAACATATGCAGATAAAAATCAATGCGTTTATAAGAAAGTATATTAAACACGAAAGGGAATGAGATATTTTCATATACTCCTAATTTTTCACAGAAGTCCTTTTTCTACAGAATTCAATATTTGCTTAATAAGCACCAATCTCAAATATTTTGTAAGTTTTTAATTGTTGATTCAATTAAGTGAAATAAAAAAACGCTTTTAGTAAGAAATCCACATTGTGTTAATTTTATAAACTCAAACTCTTATCTGATAAGCCGTTGATTAATTGATTGTACAATAAACAAATGTTAATTATTAAGACTTTTATTGGATCAATTATTTTAAGAAAAACCGGAAAAAAGGCAAGAGAATATCTCATTGACTTAAATATCTGTCATTATTAGATTCATTCAGATATACTATTGTCACAAATAAAAAAGACCAAGTAACTGTGGCAAAAATGGATCTTTATTAGTAGAATAAAATGTATATTACCAGTAACATACCATTGTTTTCGATAAATAAATTTTAAAATATTTTAAATCGGAATGATACACATTTTTAAACATTAGAATCTTACAAGCAATCCTCAACTATTCAGGTGTAAAATCAGGATATTAAATTAGAATTTAATGTATCAGTAGTTAAAATAAATATCTGCCCTTTGATTAAAATTGCAAATATATCATTAATATATCTTGAATATGTTAATAAATTTTTAATTATGGTCCCGGAAATTATAATGAAAAAAATTATGTTTCAAATAAGTATCTCTAAAAAGTAATAAAAATGAATTTAACATGTTATTTAATCATCATTTCTTGTACTTTTCTTTCATCCAATTATAATGCAATTTGAATCGTAACCAAAATTTTAAGAATAACATCAATAATTCATCAAAATTAAAAATAGTATCGTCCGAAAAGGTATTTCTTCAAAGAAAAAAACTCTTTCATTATCGATATATTACACGCCAGTAATTTATTCACGAATAAAATGAGTTAACTTCACGCATAAATGGACTCAAATGTACATAAGATTATAAAAATAAAATCAGATTAATAATTGTTTTCATATTTTCATTCATTGGTATGTTTTTTATGTGGGTTCCTAATTTTTAATGTAATATTAACTTATCGTCAAAGAATTTACTTGAAACACTAATTATGAACAAAAGTCATGTTTAAATATAAAAATGTATGAAGAATATAGTTTATTTAATCAAAGAAAGATCTTGAAGAAACTAAACCTATGAATTCTGCTAGGATTGTAATTAATGAAAGCTCAGTAAGTGTAAACTATTTCTTTTTATTCTTCAGTAACAAATACCGTTGAAAATTTGCCGTATCAAAATAGCGAATGATAAAAATATTTCAAATGCTCTACTACTATAATAGAAACTCTGACTAATAAATTCTTGAAACATAAATTACGAGAGTGAGATTGGTTTTCTTGAAAGGCTTGTATAAATATAAGTTGAATATTTGTCCAAAAGGCGTAAATAAAAATAACTTATTATTATGATATATCTATAATAATAATAGTTATCCAAATTAATAATGATATTATTTTAATGAAATCAGTATAAAAAGGACTTAGCACTGTAATTTTTTAGTTTCATATTTAAATGTATGAAAGTGTCATCTTCAGAAACTTAAAATATTTGCACGTTGTCTCATTGTTACGCGTTTAAAAAAATGAAAATCTAAGTCAGTCATTGAATTTACTGAAAAATACATAAATTATAGTAGATAAGTATTTTGTATTTTATCATTTTAATGTTAATTTAAAAAATTAATATTTTCTAGACTAAATATAAATTTTAGAATTTGTTTAATATAATTTTTCATAATTTACATAAATGAAACAATTGTGTAATAATTTTTATGACAACAAGAAGTTTTATTTTTTATTTTTTATATATTTTTATTTTATAATCTACCAGGTTTTAATATTTTCAATTGGAGAGAAATGTTTCATAACGCCTAGAGAGAATATTCTTCTTGAATATTGTAAGCACATATTATTAATTAATATTTTCCCGCTAAAATAGGAAAATATGTTCATACAAACATAAAATTAAATAATTTATTCGAAAACAATTCTTTTAGAGAGGAAAATTATTTTCCATTTGTATTTTACAAATAAAAAACTTAATAAATTTATAATTATAACTTTTAGAATTTGTTTAATATAATTCTTCATAATTTACATAAATGAAACAGTTGTATAATAATTTTTATGACAACAAGAAGTTTTATTTTTTATTTTTTATATTTTTTTATTTTATAAACTACCAGGTTTTAATATTTTCAATTGGAGAGAAATGTTTCATAACGCCTAGAGAGAATATTCTTCTTGAATATTGTAAGCACATATTATTAATTAATATTTTCCCGCGAAAATAGGAAAATATGTTCATACAAACATAAAATTAAATAATTTATTCGAAAACAATTCTTTTAGAGAGGAAAATTATTTTCCATTTGTATTTTACAAATAAAAAACTTAATAAACTTATAATTATAACTTTTAGAATTTGTTTAATATAATTCTTCATAATTTACCTAAATGAAACAGTTGTGTAATAATTTTTATGACAACAAGAAGTTTTATTTTTTATATTTTATTATTTTATAAACTACCAGGTTTTAATATTTTCAATTGGAGAGAAATGTTTCATAACGCCTAGAGAGAATATTCTTCTTGAATATTGTAAGCACATATTATTAATTAATATTTTCCCGCGAAAATAGGAAAATATGTTCATACAAACATAAAATTAAATAATTTATTCGAAAACAATTCTTTTAGAGAGGAAAATTATTTTCCATTTGTATTTTACAAATAAAAAACTTAATAAACTTATAATTATAAATTTTAGAATTTGTTTAATATAATTTTTCATAATTTACATAAATGAAACAGTTGTATAATAATTTTTATGACAACAAGAAGTTTTATTTTTTATTTTTTATATTTTTTTATTTTATAAACTACCAGGTTTTAATATTTTCAATTGGAGAGAAATGTTTCATAACGCCTAGAGAGAATATTCTTCTTGAATATTGTAAGCACATATTATTAATTAATATTTTCCCGCGAAAATAGGAAAATATGTTCATACAAACATAAAATTAAATAATTTATTCGAAAACAATTCTTTTAGAGAGGAAAATTATTTTCCATTTGTATTTTACAACAAAAATAATTACTTTCCTCTAATTGGAAAGTAAAGGTGCTATATATTTAATCAATTAACTTAAATGAAATTCTTTTTAAAGTACAAAACTTGTACAATTTTCCTAAATGTTTCACATCAGAAGATGTAACCAAAAAGCAATATCACAATAATTTTACTATTATCCTTAAAATAATTACAAATGGTTACATTTATAAAAATAAAAATATCAGTTATTAAAATTTTTGTCAAATTCTATTGCTAATATCATTTATAACTTATAATTAAAAATTCTTAAAATTTATTTATTGAAATTCTTCTAATTATTAGCTGGAAAGATTTAACTGCGATTTAATAAAAACAAAACTTTCGCTTTAATACATTAGAGTATGAATCCATATGATATTTCATTAAATATCAATTATTTATGAATCTTAACTATAGTTATAATAATTCAGCTAAACATGTGTACATACGATTTTTAAATGAAAGTATTAAATAATATATTGGAGTGTAATTTACAAACGGATTAGGCTATATGCACAAGAGCAATTTTTATAAATAATAGATTCACTCATAAATTATTAAGACAATGATTACGAAAAATGCAGTAATATATCGCATTTATTTTGTTTAAATACAATAATAACAATTCATCGTCCGCAAATACAATAATTATATAGAAAATATTCAACTATCCGCAATATAAGCAACATATAAGTGATGGAGATAACAATATTTTAGTGACTTGATTTAAACAAATGTGAACCAAAATATAAGATAAACAGGTAAAATGTGAAAATTCAGTATATTACAAAAAACATAATTCAAAATACAGAGAATTATATTTACTATATGAATTTATTTAAAATTAGCAGCAATAATAAATATATAAATCTATAAATTTCAAGGATTCGGCTATTTTTTTTATAAAATAATGACAAAAAATTTAAATCCCTTCCATTCAATCTCTTCTATATTTCTTATTGATTAATTCAGAATAACAATTTATAAAATGGTAGCAAAGTAAAAATATTTAAATTTCGATCCTCTTTAATTAAAATGACTAATTAAAGAGCATGTCTGAGTTTATTTTCTCCATTGTTATTTTCTTTTTAACAATATTAACAGGTTATTAAAATAATTAAAGTTTAACGACAAAACTGATTTAATATTGCTATTAAAATCGTAAGAAATTTTTAAATACTTTAACCATTTTTAATTACAGATTCATAAAAACAATGCAATTATGACTCATTAAATATAATAAAAATCACTAGATATATTTTTCAATTCTTAACACAAAATAATGAAAACAAATTTTAAATAACTTTTCACTTATACGTCATAATTCTATTTCATCTGGTACTAATATATAAATGTATGAAATTATTTGAACTTAAATACTGTATTAGTAAATAGTTAAATAATTAAATAATCATCAGTGGTAAGTTATCAGTCTTAAGACGTTTGCTACAGTAATGGTGAAATTGCGTGAATGAATTGAAAATTTCATATTATTTAGATTTATAAATCTTTGGTAATCTTGACATTTTAAAATTAAATCAAATTATTATAATATTAGAATACTAATTTAACTAAGTTTATTGTAATTTGGTTAAAAACTAATATATAAATTTCTTTAAATAAATGAATAAATATAATTTTACAATTATCATATGATAAGTAATTACGTATGTTTTAAAAGCATTTCCGATTAAAAAAAAATATTGACGATATTTTTAATGCGTAATTATGAGGCCGAAGATTTTTTTTAATTTGTTAAAAACTTTCCTGAAATGCAGTTTTATTTGCTGTTTTGTTTCTTTGTAAATTAATTTCACTTATTTTTTCCTTTTAAATCAAAAATAAATATTGTAATTAAAGCTAGAATGATTCAATCATTAAGAATGCAAAAATTAATAGCAACTGAAAACAAAATTTAAATCAATGATAACATCAGGCATTAACTTTCCCCATTTCTATAATAATACTTAAAGATAATCATTACTTCCATTTATTCAATGATTTCTCCTATTTAAAATTGTATATGAAATTAAATGGACGCTTTATTTTTAGTTTTGTTAAATTTAATTTAAGATTTGTTCTGTTCGAAAGAGAAGTATTAAAAATTTTATCATTAGTGTCATGCATTTTATCAATTAACTTGCTAATGAAATGAATAATAAATTGTATGATAAAATTAATAAAAACTACAAAATATACATAAATAAAGAAATTTTATTTTCATGGACATAATTCAATTTTACTGAGCTGTTAGCAACTCGTATCTTGTTCTCATTTATTTCCTCATTTTCTGTCATAAGAAACCAAAATAGATTGCAACGACACTCGATGAAGTAAATAATTTAAAACATTTATTTTGATAAAAAATAAAAATAAACATAGAAACAGATGGCTTATTTATAACAGGATTAAATTTTTCAAGCTCTCCTTCTAGCATATCAAAGTCTTGGACACAGTTTGTTGTACAAACTTGTTTTTTATAGAATACTCCTATCTGAATTAATTAATTTAAAGTTTCAACTTTGGCACTAGAATATTTTCTTTCTCTTCTACCCTAATATTTTCTTGCTTTTACCTCAATATTGTAAAGGCTAAATAAGGCCAAAATAATTATTTTATATGCATCAAAATGGCTTTATAAGCAGTAAATATTTACACATTATGATTTGCGTTGATCTTGCAAAAAGGAAAATAATTTTATAGCCGATGGTAAATGTTTGTTTGAGTTTTAAATGAAATTTATTGTTTATTGTCTACTATTTTAGATCCTATACTCTGATCAAGCATTTTATTGGTAAACATCTAAAGTATTTCATGAATCATATATTTATCACTCTACTTTTAAATAAAAAAAATTAGTTCAAATTATTCAATGTTCTGTTTTCAAGCACTTATTTTTCTCTTGACATTTTTTGTATAGTTTTCGGTTATTCTAAATATGAAAAAGTTTTCCTGTATTATTACGCTTGAAAGTGACCTGCTGATATTTGTAGTACAAAACACTGAATCAGCATTTTCATACAGGTGGATAGGCAATAAGTTTCTTTTTTCTGTCATTTAAGTGGAAAATATTCTCATTTATTTTTTATATCCTTCATGAATCAATCAAAGATCTCAAAAATGAATTAAAGGGAATGAATATCAAAATTTAACATAAAATATTTTTCTAAAAAATTAACTAAATTCTAATTCATCTCACGTTAAAACAAAAAGATATTTTCAATGAAAAAATTTGACTTAGCTGAAATTTTTTTTTGAAAATATTCAATTTTGTATTTTATGCTCTGCATATTTTAAAAATGAATATAATAATATATTTTAGTCTATGTAAACACAGCTATTGGATTTGATTTTACCTTGATGTGTAGTTGTTTGAATTTGTGTAAGTATATGTAGGATGTGTAGGTATTACCTAATTCTCACGGCCAAATCAGGTTAAAAGACATCCAAATTTAATGAAATGTAGCGCAACCATAAAGAATCTCATTTTCTCGACTTCTCTTTTTTAGAATCTGAAGAACTGGGTAGAATGTTAACGTTTTTATTTCAATTTAAACCCTGCAAATATGTGTTTAAAATTTTCTGTATTTGAAAGCATTTCCATCCGTGGGAAGATTCCGATTTGTTTTTCAGGAAAATGATCGAAATAATAATAGAATCTGAGTAAATGAAGTCAAAATGTAGCTATATATATAACCTGAAAAAATGGAAGCAATAAAGACATTCGAATTGCAAATCATCGTTATGTACGATCATAACATACGAAATTCATGAGGGAAAATTACTCTGGGAAGCTCTTTAATACCATATTAAAAGCAATTTTGGAGCTACAAATAACACAAACTATAAGAAAGTATATAAAACTAATCAAAGTCTAAAGTTCTGGTAAATTCTCTCATGTGCAAACTTTAACCATAAAATAATAGACAAGTTAATTCAATAAATCCAATTGTCCTTTTTTCAAAATTTTTAAATCACATATTTTGTATCCCTTAGCTACTGTGCCTAAAACGTCTCTTATTATTTTTGCATTATATAGAAAATCCCCAGCACTTAGATAGTAAACCATCACTAGTAATAATAACAAATTAATGTACTTACAAAAACGCTGAACAGTGAGTAAAAAAAAAAAATTTATGAATTTTAAATATAGTTTACTTAAAATATTTCTTACGTAACATTTTTTCAGAATCCCTACAAATACATTCATCATTGGTTAAAATTTTTCTTTCTTTCTTTATTTATTTTACTTCTGAATTTTTCAAGTATTTCAGTATTTTAAATTATTTAACAAGATCGTATCATTTTAACTGACAAAAAATACCCTTTATACATTTTATTGTTAAAACTGACAATAATTTTGAATTATTAACGTAATTTTAAGTAAAATTTACTTTATAAATTGAATAAGAAATTAAATATTTTCTGTATAAAATTAAATATTTTCTAAATAAATATCTAATATTTATTTAGGATTTTTTCGAAAGTAAGTGAAAACGAATTGTATTTATCATGCATTTTATTTTAAACAAAACATTAACGCATGTTTAGTTTATCAATCACTGCATTTTTTCTTTAATTTTCTTTGACAAATTTGTCTGAAGTCATGAAATTGGGTGAATATTGGGTATAAAATAGCAGTGGTGTTATTGGTTGACCTTTATTAAAACTGGATAAATGTTCTGCAATATTAATTTAGTAATTTAATAGAATATTTGGCTGCACACTCTCTTTATTTACAGATTCAATTGTTTTTCCTTTAGTGTTCTTCTTATGGGTGTATATTCAGATAAAATTGTTTTTGACCTTTTACTATACTGCTATTTACTCAAATGAGATAATCTTTTAATGAACTGGCATTTAAAAGTGTTTTTATTATACAGTGGAAAAGTGATATTATACAAATGTCCAAATAAAAAAAAAATTATATCCTAAATATAAATAATTCCTTTATCTAAACAGTATATTTATAAGAAAAATGTACATGATTTTTATTAATTCAGTCATCATCTACCTTAAATTTAGAATATTTTAGTTTATTTTTTCAAAAAGAAAGAATCAGAATTGCTTATGTATGCATCAACTACTTAAATTTTCACTGGGTCTTTTCATGAAAATGCAACTCATCTAAGCAATTTTAGTCTTTTATGGACAAGTATTTTTTTAATGCTTAACGAAACTTTAAACATAAGCTTTGTTAAGGACTAAGCGACAAATTGCATTTTTTGTCTTCAACTTACTTTAAAAATTTTCGTCGGAAATCTTACACACTAAAAATATTACTTAAACCACTAGTCGGAAATATTCTTTCTTTATCCGGGCTTCTCATTAGGAGGGGTTTAACTGCCCATGCTCTTGAAGGAAAGAAATAGGAAAAATTGGAAAAAAGGAAAAGGACCAAAAAATAAAACCTTCGCAAATTTCCGGTCCCTGCACAGTGAGTGCATAAACGTGCAATATCAAAACTCCGATACGAATAAAATCATGTCAAAAGTACCTTGAGAAATAGTTTTGGGAAATCTTTTCTAAAACGGCTATTTATAAAAGCGCATTTTCTCTTTCAGACAGAAGGCTTGAAGAAAGCTATAAATCTTACACTAATGAAGACTGATGATTCAAGAATTCGATCGTTGCGACGTTATATGTATATTGTATTTTTTCCTGTATTACGGAGAAGTTAACTTAGAACTTTGATTCTGAGTACAGAAAAGGACAAACAATTTTGAGGCAATCATTTTTGGGAAAGTTAAATGTTTTTTTATTTTTAATAAAAAGTATGTTATTTCACACAGATTTATAGAAATCAAATGTTTCCCATTAAGAGATATCGAATTCAACAATAATTATGACTATTCATTGATACTTCTTTTTTTACAGATACTTTTTTTTTATAAATTCCTGTTCAAATTTTAACGAAAAATGTAAATTAGAATATATATATGTATTAATTAATATGTAAATTAGAATATACAATTCATTTTATATATATATATATATATATATATATATATATATATATATATATATATATATATATATATATATATATATATATATATATATATATATAATGAATCACATGATTGAATTCTGTAAAATGTTAAATTTTGCTAAATCATGAAATGAGATACCTGAAAATCCGCACTAAATTTTTTGCTGAGAATAATGAAATTGACTGCAATTTTAGTAACATAGAAGAGTTAACTCAATTGAAAATTTGCCAAAACAGGAAGTATTCATTAAGGAGATTCATTCCAAAGAGAAGATATCATTAATATCTATAAAATATATCTTTCTGACCTCTTGAGAGATCCGAATTCATAGTCTTTTTGTAAATGTAACTGTACATTATACTATTAAGAATCAGTTTAACACAATATAAGTCATCATACTAATATTCATTTAGTGAACATATTATATGTAAGAGTAATATATTCACTAATTTAATATTCTGCACAATGTAATAATGCATCTCTAAAGATACAACAATCAGAAATTTAAAGAGAGAGGTACAGAATTTTTCAAATAAAAATAACATCTATACATTATTTGTGAAATTATTTTTCTTTTAATTGAATTAATTACGTAGCAGATAAATCTTATTACATTTAGTTATTGAAATATCAATCTGTAAATCAAACTGTAACTCGTCCTACAAATAGGCTATCTTATTGTTGTATAATCTGAAGTAGTTCATTTGAGATTTTCTGCACAAGAATATCAAGGAAAAGTAAAATATTTTATTATATTCTTTTATTTATTATTGTATTGACAATGAATACGAATGGTGATAGTCTCCAATTCAAGACAATAAATCTCCTTATATAATATTCATATGTGTGTATACGCAAAAAAAGGCACTGAATATGCTCAAATTTTTAATGCTAAAGTTCAATTTCAGATTATTGCATCCTTTTTTTAGTTTAGTATCAACTTAAGAGTGCTAATCAAAAGAAGAATTTTCATTTAAATAAAAATTCTTCAATTATTAACGGGACTATTTTCTGTTACATAAAATAAACATTTCTTTAAAACTGATCGTTAGTAGTTACTTTACAAATATGGTGACATGATTAATGACCGAACATTTTCTTCTTTGATATTTCTTTTGAACAAATTTATTAGTGTCTACATTTCTCTAACGATTAAAATTACTAAATACTGAAAATAATCCGTTATGTAACGGGAAGGTTTTTTTTTTTATTAAAGAGACAATACATTATTGCGTGCGTGTTTACATGTTAATGTATAAAACAATAAAAATATCCCAATAGTAGAGCCTCTTGCCTTGTCTTTACAAAAAAGATCTCTTAAAATAGGAATTTTCAATTGAAATTACTTGTAGTTGTTGATTTTGAGTGTCAATGATATAGTGTGCATATTGGAAATAGGAAAAGTGTACTCTTACAACTTATTTTAAAATTTACTTATACCTTGATCACAGGTTTGGAAATTCAGTCCCAGCATTCTATGTTGTTTCCGCTCTAATTAATAGTGACTCTATAGTGATTATAAGAACATCTAACTGATCCAGCCGATACTCTCAACGTTATTAATATAGCATGTGAACTCTCATTATGCTCCGGTTTCTGAAGATTGAGATTGGCTTTGTCTTATATTCATACGCAATTATTCAATTACACTACTACTATTAATAATAAAGGACTCAAAATGATTCGCAATTCAGTAATTATTTTAAGCATATCCCAAACCTCGCCATTTTCTTGATGCTTCAATAAAAATGGAATTTCTGAAATTATGCACGCAGGAGTGCCATTCTAACATTTTCTAAAACGATACCAAGTTCTCCAAGCTATATTATGATATATATTCGAGTATAACAACATAATAAAACCTCTAATACTTAGAAATTTCTATTTCTAATCAAAATATAAGCATAGCACTTGTGATAACTGTTAGCGAAATCAATGATATTCAAAATGTCTGATATTTATACTCATTGTTCATAATTTCACAGCCATTTTTACATTTCTTGCATTGTAAGATATTGTTGATTCCTATCTGCAAGATCTTCGTGATTCTAATCTTTCGACAGGATAAATGATTACTAAAAATTAAATTGTGTCAAAATTACTATTTAACAAAAGTAACTAAAAATGCAAACATTTTTAATAAGCATTATAAAAGAATATAATTTCCATTTATCAAAAACAATACCGAATGACCGCTATGTATGAAATTAAAGATATATTATAAAAGATGAATGAGAGTATTTTCTTCTTGTCTTCTTCGCAAATATATTTAAAATAGAATTATATAAATAAATCTAATGTTTATAGTATTCTTTGAAAATACCTTTCTAGTACATGAATTTTTAGAGCAGTTAGTCAACAATGAAGCCTTCTTTTAAGAGTTTCCCAAGAGATGATATTCTGAGTTTATGTCTAATGGACATGCTGTTCAAAAATATAATTTTTCTAAAATTTTACACCTGTTTTACCTAATTTTTTGATGATGACATCATATCATTAGGTCTTGAAAATATTGTGACATAAACCAAATTCAGCCGGTTATTGCCAATGATGTACAAATCAAAATAAAGTTGGATTAATTAAAATAAGAATGGATTAATGGCTCAAAGGTGCTAAAATGAGCTACAAGCCAGAAATGTAGATTGATGGATCCGAACGAAGTTAACAGAAAAAAAATTTGTCCATGAAAATAACGTAGCAACTATAATGTGGTTCAAATAATGAGTTCATGGTTTTGAAAAGTAACTCTGAGACTTGCAACACTTTTGACAGTGCTTGATCTCCTTCTAAACTACCAATAACAATTATGATTTTTAAAAGTTTTATTTGAATTTCGCATTTTCTTTCACAAGGTATCAATATACATCATTTTTTCTCAAATCTTTGCCTGTTAAAGAAAAACTGCCGATTAATTTCTGTTTTTAATCTTACTTGAACTTTCTACATCATAAATTTATATTCGAAATTCCTATCTGAGCTTGTAAATAGGACTTTTTTTAACTTATTTTTGACTAAAGTCTGTTAAAAACTGGTCGCGCGCGCGCGATTGTATTGTTATTTCTTACGAATTTATTATGTAGATTAATAGTTAAATTCAAGTAGATTTATATATATATATATATATACCACACCTGAGTTTATGATATTTAATCTCAACCATATTATTTAATCATTTTAGTATAATTATATTATTTTCGTTAAATACCATATCATAATTTATTGATAACATTTATGATGTAAATTGAAATAGGAGTTGTATGAAATAAATAAATCATTACATAGTATGTCGTTTTATTAAGAACAAATCCTAGAAAAGAAAGAAACCTTTGATTTAAAATGAATTTATCGATTATTTCAAGAATAGAATAAATATTTAATCATAAAACCATGAAAAAAATAGTTGAGCTAAATGTTTTTTTCTACATGTCTTTCAAAATATTATTAATTGAAAGTGAATTTCTAAAAGAGTTACGCCTATATGATATGTGAGTGCTGTGATAATATCTATATTTCAATATTTTTTTACAATGGCTTAACAACATCTACTAACTATTCATTAACATCATTAAAAAGTCATGTTTCCTGACATTTTCTAAGTCACCTAAGTAATTTTGCTTTTAAGTTTAAGAGTAGGAGGTAAAATGTAACTACTAAACTAAGAATAGAGCGCCTGTTCAGCCTCAGCTATTAGAACAAATTTTGACTAAATCATATTTTGTTAGCAAGCGGTGATTATTATTCATGCATCCTTGCAAATTACTTCAGGTTTAATTTAATTAATTATTCTTCTAATGAAAGTTTCTGCCCAAACTAAATACTGCCTCTTTTCTCTACTAAGCAGGAATGGATAATTGCGTGAATGTGAATAAGAGGAAATTAAAAATCTGTACACACATTTTTCACACATGATAAAGTTTTTCAGCGTGTTCTCATCATGCAACCACAGAAGACAATATTTAAACTCTATGAAATCTTTAAAGTAGAATCTTTTGAATATCTATGAAAATTACGCATTCAAAAATATTTTTATTCTATTTTTAAGCAAAGTATAGAATATTCAGAGAATTTATTTAGAAAGTAAGCTTTATGCTGAAAATTGAATAATCCTTAGTTACAAGGTTTATTTCTTATATAATTTAAAAGATCAAAATTACTTTAAAGAAAAATGAAACATGTAAATTTTATATAGCTAAACATCAAATCACATGCATGTCTATATTTTACATGTATCTATCTATATCTATCTATCTATCTATCTATATATATATATATATATATATATATATATATATATATATATATATATATATATATATATATATATATATATTTGTGTGTGTGTGTATATATATATATAGATAGATATAAATATAGATATAGATAGATGTAAAATATCGAGCATAATTTTAATTTCAGATTTATAATATATGTTAAAAAAAATAATACTAATAAGATTGCATTCGTGGGAATGTGATCAGAGAGCTTTTGGGCTTCATTTTCATTAAAAAGGTAAAATAATTTAAAGATGATCGATTGATAACTCTCACACTTTTTGACTGACATGGTTTGTCTATAACAGATAGAGGCTAGCAGATAATGATACCGAGCAAAATAATATGCTCCATTTTATTTTAAAACAAAAGGAGTTCAACGAGAAAACCAGCACAAAATATTAAGTAAATTAGGATCATGATTACGCATATTATAGCTGAGTAATATATTGACAAAGATACCAATGAAATCCAGTTGAAGGGCAATTTCTGTTTTGCCAAACTGGCCGACAAACATTTCTAGACAAGGAACTTCAGATAAATCCACAACCAAAAGTCTTCCCGTGTTGTATCTGATGATTATGTGGGGCACATAAATTTACATTTTCAACTTACCAATTATTTATCCGGGTGAAAGCTTCAAGAAGGATTAACGAGACATTGATCATGCATCAACCTGAAGGAATATACGATAGTAAACCATGACTTTAATGCAACGTAACGTGGTCTATTAAAAATGTATGATACTGTTCTGAAGTCAGGGAATAGTCTTTTCTACCGGATACAAGAGAATGCTCTGAAATATTGAAAAGGTGTAGTGTGATACAGGCTGTATAACCCAACAGAAGTCACTCAAAGGAAATGTTATGCCTTAGTCGTATACTCAATAGAATTAATGTCACTAGTTGAAAATGCTCTGCACTTTGATATCACCTTATAACAAAAAGGATGCATCATCAGTTCGTTTGATAATCAATTAGTATTGTAATTCACGTTTCATTCATAGATGCCCCATTGTTGTAAAGTCTTATCTTTCATCGTCATTGTATCATGATAATTGGTATATTACCCATATCTTGAACGGAAACACATTCAATATTTCGCGCAGAATGCAGTGTATTGTTATTTATCAAATATTCACATCTTCGTCATATTTAGAAATTGTATTACAGATGCATGCAGCAAAAGGTTTTGGCATCAAAATGCAACAAAACTATTTCATCAGCTGCGAGCTCTTCAGAAGCCATTATGATTCACGTTTCATTTGTGGAAGTTCCCTTGTTGCAGTCTTGTCTTTAAACGCTATTGGTTGATAATAATTCATATATTGTGCTGGCAACTAAGTGATTGCCGATTTTGTGGATAGGTGAACTTTACACTTTCTTTTGTTTAGTTAATGTGGTCAAAGTATCTAACCTATATTTTTTTATTTGTTTGGACTTTTACCTTTAATTTAGTAAAATATTATATCTACTGCTTTAGTTTTGTTTTGATCCAAATTTTAAAAAAGGAAGAACAGGGCAAGCACTACAAACATATTTAATTGTACTACTTCCGAAAATGTAAGATCGCATTTCAAGCACAAAAGAGGTTATGTGCTGTATACAGAAATGAAGTCTTGAAATAAAAGCAGTATCGAAATTAGTTTGTCAAATTTCATTCTGGTGATTTTTCACTGAAAAATGCTTAATGATCTGGTCATCCAACCGAAGGGCCTGAAACATATACCAAGGCCATTATCGATTCAGATCGTCATAGCACAACACGTGATATTGCAAAGAGACTCAATGTATCGCATGCTTGCATAGAGAAAAATTAAAAATGCATGGTTATGTCAAGGAACTCAATTCATGGATCCCTCACCGGGTTAAAGAAATTCCTTTGACGCAACTCATTAGCATCTGCGATTCGCTTCTAAAAAGCAACAAAATTGATCCATTTCTGAAAAGCATAATTACTGGCAGCGAAAATTGGATAAATTAGAACAACGTTAATCGCGAAAAAGATCGTGGGTGATGCAAGATGAATCAGAGCAAACGACATCAAAAGCAGAGATTCACCAAAAAAAATTATGCTTTCAGTCTGGTGGGATTAAAAAGGAAATTTGTACTTTGAACTTATGGCAAAAAACCAAACGATTAATTCAAACGTGTATGTTCAACAACTTGCCAAACTGAACGATGGAATTCAAGAAAAATGGTCGGTAGTGTCAAATTGTAAGGGTGTTGCTTTCCACCATAATAATGCAAAGCCTCACATGTTTTAGGTCACTCGCCAAAAATTATTGGAACTGGGTCGGGATGTTTTACCACGTCCACCATATAGACATGCTCTTGCGCCTTCAGATTACCATCATTTGTTTCATTCCATGCAGAAGAGTCTTAAATGGTAAAATTTTTAATAACATTGATGATAACAGATCACATTTAATTCAGTTTTTTGATTGCAAAGATCAGAAATTTTACGAACATGAGATTTTTATACTGCCAGAACGATGGCAAAAGATATTGGATAAGAACGAACAGTATCTAATTGAATAAAGTAATATTTTTAAACAAAAATTATGAATCTTCCTTCTTATTTGAAATCGGCAATCACTTATTTGTCAACACAATATCTTGTACGGAAGCTGATTCAAGACTTCGTGCAAAATGCAATGAAATAACTTTTATGGAATACACGTTATCCCATCTGATTTCTATCTCATTCAATGAAATAGAGTTAATTCATGATTTGATTTAGCATTCACAAGCGCGATCATCATTGATTCACCATATTGTATAAAATTTGTTAAAGTTTTATAATGCTTGATCTCAAATAACAATATAGCTCCGATATCAAATAAGTGTTTCCTTGTTTCATGCTTAGTATTGTTTTGCTAAACTAATTTACAAAACTCATGCAAGTGTCTCAATCAAACATTTTCGTAATCATTTTATTTTTCCAAGGAAAGAATCGTAATCTTCCTGATTATATTTCAGTAAACCACAGTTTTTTCAAAAATTCATTGTTTTATCTCTCAGGATTCTTTAAAGTATATTCTAATTTATCACGGTTTCATATGAATATAAGAGATTGTATAGATATAAATACATGCATATACGAAGAAAAATAGATATAAATGTACACCTACAAAGAAATTAGAAACATTTTGAAGACTTTTAATTCAATTCTTGATCAATATGAAGTATCAATTTTGTTTAGGTGAATGGTACATTGTTGGAATACTAGTATTAATAAGGTTTAAGCTTGCATTTTAGGATGATTGAAGTAATTTTTTCTAGTAATTTAAGCATACGTTTCAGGATGATATTTCCTGAGAATGAAGTGGGGACAGCGTGACGTAGAATAACAAATCATATATTAGGATGTTAGTCGTTAGTTAACTTAAAATATTAAATAAAGGTTATTTCATTTCAAAATATGGAATACAACATTTCGAATTAGTTTAAAATATTAATAACTCTGATTTGCTTTACTTTTGAAGTTTTTTGCGCCACCATTTATTTCCGGAATGCAATTATTTCCTCGTAGAAAACAGCAATCATTTTTGATCAAGTAGTCGAGTTAGACAGAGGATGGATTGTGACCTACCGAATTTGTAGATTATCTTTCAGGGAAATCGGAAGTCGTGTTGGACGAAACCAAACAACCGTATTGCGAAAATATGATCGCTGGATGCAGGAGAGTAAGACAGACCTAAGTGTTCTATCGCATCCACCTCATTGCATGGCTTTACGTAATGATAGGCAAATAGTGCTCATGGCAATGTTGGATAGCTCAGCCACATCACGAGCTATAGCACAGCACATTCAGTCTGTAACGTATCATCCAGTGTTTGCGCGTATCATTCGACATTGCTTACAGCAGTGGTCTGTTTGCAAGATGCTCATTGCTTTGTCTACTCTTAAAGCAGAGCCACAGACATCTCCGCCCCAAATAGTGCGATCAAAGAAGGATGTGAACGGTAGAATAGAATGAGATTGTCCTTACTGACTAGTCACGTATTTGTCTGCAACACCATGATGGTCACAATCGATTGTGGAGAAACCGTGGTGAGAGGATGTTGAGCAGCTGCGTTATGCACCGCCACACTGGTTCTGCACCAGATATTCAGATATTATGGTATAAGTTGGTTTTGGTTATCTCTCTCGTATTTCTCTATAACGCATAACTGGTACTTTATACAGCCTGCGCTACATCTCTGTGATGTTGGAGCCAGTTGTCCTTTATTACCTTCAGTGATTGCCCACAGCTATATTTAAACAAGATAATGTGTGACCACACAGGGCACGCATTGTATAAGTATTTTTCGTTAATCACCAGATTGAATGGCTTACCTGTCTGGCTCGCTCCCTTTATCTTTCACCGACAGAAAACTCATCGTCCCTGGTTGCTCAACGATTGACCCAGATTACACTCCCAGCCGCCACACCAGATAAACTGTGGCAATGTGTGGAAGTTTCTTGGTCTGTTGTACACCAAAAGCATATCCAAACTATTTGTGCATCAATGTCGAGGATTGTGATTGCTGTAATCCCCAACAATGGCGGCTACTCTGAACACTGATTTTGGTAGGAAACATACTTCTCAGAAGTCTATGAATTAAATCATTTAATACTAGCTCAACATGTTATCTACAAAATAAATTTTGTTTTGATATCTCTTGTCTTCCTTGATGTTGCAAATTGGGTGGACCTGCATTGTATGTGCATAAAGAATATATATATATATATATATATATATATATATATATATATATATATATATATATATATATATATAATTGCGATTTATTCAACTATCTGATGCAGATACAAGGTATACATTACGCATATGCAAAATGTTAAAATATCACAACTTTAAAATTCCTATTGTCAATTAACATACGCTGTACATGAAATTGAGGTTGTGGGAATAAAACTTATTTAATCAAAATAATATTAGTCAAAGAAATAATTTTATGTGATATAAAATCATATATTTTCATACAAGACATTCATTTATAAGCGCATTCTTAAATATGTCACAAAGAGTTTAGATGAAAATTTTCTTCGTTCACAAGAATATTCTTCTTCAAAAAAATTCGAATCTTGTGTAATATACCTCGTAAATTAAATAAGTTTTTTTTTCAGTTCTTTTAGTAATTTTATACAACAGAAAAGGTTATTTTTATGGTTTATTTATATAATGGAATATATTACTAAAAAGTTCGTACTTTATAATTTATCACGCTCTTGTTAATTAAAACATTTCTTAATAATCTGTAATATTAACGACACTCAATTCTTTTTTTTTGCAATAACAATTATTTACATTTCAATCTTAAAATATTCAATTGACTCTGTCTCTAAATTTTAAAAATCTTTTTGAAAGTGCTTTGCTTCTTGATTCAATAAAAAGAAAGTATTAGTGGTGCAGTTTTATCAAATACTTAAGGAACAAAACTCTTATTTCTATTCAATAGAATATTTTGAAATATTTGCATAAGCTCCTCTATGAACATAGTGCGTATCTTTTTATTTTTCATTAAAGTAAATTTATTTTATGCTGAAAAGTTTCAACATTTTAATTTTTATTTTACATTATTTTATATTTAGCAAAAGATCCCCTGTGATTTTTAAATTTTGCTTAACTCACTAGGTATTAAGCAATTTGATGCAAATATTATATGATTCTCTTTATAATTAATTAAGCAAAATATTATCTGTGTTTTATTTTGAAGAACGCTTAGAGTACTTATTTCTCTTTTTAATGTAAGTAATTAATATACTTCACCCTAATGAATAAATATATTTATATTATTTAATTTAAATTTATAGGGCTGGATTTATTAATTTTAATGGTATATTGAGTAACTCATCCATGTATTTTCAAGTGTTATTTCTTAATAATTTTAGATGAAATATATTTCTAAATTTTCTAAATCACTATCAATGAATTAATCCTGCTTTTCTCAAGGAAAGGTATTATTTCATTTATTTGTAAGTTGAATCATTTTCGGAAAGAATACACAATATAATTTATTAAAATTGCCAGACAAATTGTCGGATTGGGAGAAAATGGCTTCAGCAATCAATAACTTCATTAGAAAACAGTTCAAATTTAGAGAGGATTTCTCTTAGCTGAAGCCCTTTTGATTTCTATTCTATTTACGAAGACTACATTTAAAATTTATTGTATTTGTAATTATTCAATTTTAAATCGTTTCATACTAGAATTATAATCCAAGAGAGATCTAAACTTTTCAGTTTGATTCACCATGAAACAAATTTCCAATTAAAAGAGATTTGTCTTACATTTTGGATGAAATAATTACAAATATTCCTTTTCAACTTATTCAGTGATGCCTATTCATTTCAAAGTATAATTCTTAGAGAAAACTAATTTGAGGCTTATAAATGAATTTACTTTCGTCAAGCAAAATCTTTTGGTGTAATTAGGGAAAATCTATCTCAAGCAGGAAATTCTACTGTATATTTCAAGAATTCTTAGAATTTCTGTCTTCACTAATTAGACTGACATCATTTTAAAATGAGTTCAAAAATAGAATACGTTAAATTATAATGCGTTTACAGGAAATTTGATTAATATATCTTGAATCTCCGATAATCAGGAGAAATATTTTCTTAAATGGTTAATTTTCAAATAATCCCAAAATAATTAAAAAATATTTTTCAAATGTTCCCAGTATAATTTTAAAAATTTAATCTTAAGGAATGCAATCATTTTACTTCTCTTTTGAAAATAAAAGAAAACAATAGGCTGTTATACAGCTTAGAAATCTATATGAAGACATTTTGATTTAACTGATATGAAAGTCTAATTTTGAGTTTTACTACATTATCTTGTATTAAGAATACAAACAGTTAATAATGAGATGCTTTAATAACACAAGTTTCTGATAATCAGTAATGAGTTGTTTCATAAACTCTCATACGTATTTGGTGGAAGTATTATGGAGTTTTTATAAATCAATGACATAAAAAATTTAAAGAGTATTGAAAGATAAAATAAAAAAAATGGAAACTAATGATTTATCAACAGTAATAAAAATTGAAAAAATTGAAAAATTTTCCCCTCTTAAAAATAATAATAAATATAGGCACTGTAATAATACTTAAAAGTGGAGTTTCTTAAAACATTTTTAAACGTATTTTACACTTGTAACATTAATGCATTCAGTTTAACTATTAAATTAACCTTCATCTGAGAACGGATTCCAAATCATTTGTTGTTTTTCTTCCTAATTGTAAATTTTAATCAAAAATAGGTAAAGGTATTTAATCAGTATATTTGTAGAAGTTACTTAAATATGTCCCTATACTGAAGGAAAAAGTCCTATGCCCAAGTAATGATCTTAATTTTTAACTAAAAACTATTTATTCTCTAAAACATTTTTTCAAGTATTTCTTAATATTTCTCTAAGTGTATTTAGTTTATAAAGAAAAGAAAAAGAAACAGTATTCATTAGCAAGAAGGAACAGTATTCATTAGCAAGAAAATATTAGGAAATGTTTAGTATAGTATTTTAATATTAGGTACAGAAAAACTAACTTCGTAAGTATCAACTTAATTGTCACTTCCCCCCTCCCCGCTATAATTTATTTTATAGTGAAGATTTACTAAGAAATAATTATCTGAAAGTAAAATAAATTACTATCACTTATATACGAATACTTATATCAATACGAGGATAACTATCAATAGCAATAAAGTAACTTTAAATTTGTCAAAATGTTTGATTATTACTAGCCATCATTTCATAAAAAAAGGGGAAATTAATTGCTTTCGATATTGAGCATGGGAATTTCATTTTTTAGCAATTATGCTGTGTGAAAGAATTTTGATTAAAAAATAATTCTTTTTTATTCTTCATTAAAATAAATAATCAATTTTAAATCATGATGGATGGTTTTTCCACTAGAGATAAATTGATTATAAAATCCTAATACACATGGTTCTCTTGCAAAAATTTTTAGATGAAATGTTAATAATAGTCCAATTGCTTCCTTCTTAAAGCTTGTTCAGTTGAATGATATGCTTAATGAGGAGATTTTGTAGAAATGATAATATAACTTGAGGTTATTTACTTTAAAATTTTATACATAACGTTATAAAATTAAATACATCGTTGCGTATAACGTATAACGATTACATCGATGTGAATATCATTCTTTTTTCAGTAGTATCTGTAAAAAGTTTTATTACTTTTTTAAAGTTTATTAAGTAATAACAATAAACATATAATCAAACATTTTATTTTTGTGGAAATTTTACAATTTTAGAAATAAAATAACTATGCAAATATATATATATATATATATATATATATATATATAAATATGTATTACAGATATATATATATATATTTATATATATATATATATATATATATATATATATATATACATATACAAGTAGTAGCAAAAGAATACGATTTGCAATCAATATAAATGTATTAATAATTCAGTAAAGAAATCTAAAGTGAAGAGTCTTCTCATAAAAGAGTGTCTCCCCAATAAAAATGGTTATTGACAAAAATCAATTTACTAGAACTTGTCAAGAATTTTTTTCAAAATGGCTTTTACTTGCATCGAATTTGAAAAATTACTTAATCATAGTTTATCCCACAGGAAACGATAACATTTTGTGTTCATTTTTAATTATATTTGTATTAATTATACAAAAGACACACACACACAGCCTGATAAATGACTATTAATAAATAACTTGAACTATTTCATGCTTGTATGAGAAATCTTTTTAAACGCCTTTTCAATGTTCCTGGCAGAAGAGGATCGGTTTTCGAATGCTTGAAGCAGAAAAAAGGAAATTAACTCCCTTTAATGAAAGTAATTAGTTTGCACAATTATGAGATGAATGAGATTCACTGACATGTTAAATTTGTTTCAATTCATCATCATAGATGAATGTTTATGAAATATTGACCTGTATAAATTAGAGCATTTTCCAGTATTCAAAAGATATATTTAATCCAGGTATTAAAATTTCAATATAATAGATTTAATACTGGTTTACATGAACAGTTTAAAATGAAAAATTAATCGTCCGTCTTATTCAAAGGTATTTTAAAGCAAATTAAATTAAAGCAACTCAAATAAAATTAATTAGTTGTTTCCTCCAACAATATGCATCTTTATCGACAGAAACAGCTCTAAATCAAGTAAATATATAAGGAAATTTCAAAAAATATGATTTTTACATATAAATTCGGTATTATGTTCTGATTAATTATTAAAATAAAAGAAATTATCTCCCATTACACATCCTAGAGAGAAAAAGTTATATGAAGCGATTACAATTTCATTTATTTCAATTCCCACTCAAGAGTTTTCAAATTTTAATATTATAAATGTTTGCTTCTCATTTCAAAGAAATTACATCCAAGAAGTGTTTTTAATTAAATGAACATAATACAAGAATATTAAAAATGAAAATTAATATTTGTCTTATATAAATTGTAAAATTAAAATGAAAAATCTAGAAAATTTTTTTAAAAAAAAAGCTGCTTAGAGATCCATCTTTATCACTGTGATAAAGCAATTTTAATGAAATTGTCTTCTTACCCATTTCTCGAATTTAATTTAATCCAGAAACATCGACACAGTTTTGAGAAAGATGCATTAGTATTACTATTTCTATTCGGTTATCTACATAAAAGGACATGCATCAGCTATTCACGCTTTACATATTTTTATGAAAACTGTAAGATTAATTTAAAGTAATCTTCAATTTTCCTTTTAAAAATATTAAGATAATATTTAATTGAACTAATATAATAAGGAGATAATATACTATGCAATTTAGTAAGATCTATTTTTGGGCTAATTAATGATGTTTAACATTTATTTTGTTTCAAGAAAAATTATACTTATCTTTTCCTTAATTACTTTGGGTACTAGTATTAATAGGATTAATACGACTAGGATTAAGATTATATCAATCTAATGAAACTCATCATTAGATTCAATTGATTCTATTTGTATTTTTTATTTAAAAAGCATTACCTGATAAGTTTGAAATAAAAAAATCTTATATAATAAAGTCAACTATAAATGAAAGTATCTGAAGTTTGTAAAATCCATTAATATTTGATATAATTAAATTTCTAAATAAAAAAATTGAAATATATATAAGTATATATACAAAATTGGTATATAAATACTTTTCTTCAAATAAATTTGCTACTTTCTCGCAAACAAATATATCTGCTAAGAATATAAAGAAAAAATATTAAATATATAAAAAAACACCTATTATTTCTTATGTTGATATAATTGTGGATTGGCACAATTGTTGAGCTACAGTGAGAAGAAATTTCACATGAGTAGTAAATATGAGGCCTAATAAGTTAAAAGCAAAAATATAGTACAAATACTACTAAGATTATTAAAACTATAAATTTATTGATTGCAAATTCATACTCATCTAATCATTAGAATTAGAAATTCAAAAACTATCATTTTTTAATAAACTGAAATAATTAACGTATAAAAATATTTTTAACCCAATGATTGAGGTTAGTGGTAGATTTTATGTCATAAATGTAATCTAAAGTATAAGAAACACAAGAAATAGATGAAACTAATAAATAATCCCAAGATTAGGTTATTATGGTGCTTTTAAATCTGCTCATTTCCTTGTGTAATCGTATATCTAAAAAAAAAACAGTTATTTATTCATTTGTGAAAAAAGAAAATGATAAAAGAATGTATGATGTTTCTTATAAATTATTAAAAATGTCGACTTTCTTTTTGAATTCCGGGAAAAACACACTTTAAGTTATCTCAAGAGCAGACATTATTCCTAACATTGATTTGGTAATTTATGCTCCAAATGCTTTTGTTTATTAAAAAAGAGTGATTTCAGATCAGTGGCATACTATATAAAAAAAGTTACATTACACTTCAGATTCTTTCCCAAAGAAATGCAAAACATGGATTTAGTACATGTCTCTTTAAGAAAAAATTACTTTTTTCGCTTATATATTTTACAGTAAAACTCATTACGTATATGCAAGTAACACGTCTTAGAAATTTAGTTGTTACAAACGCCAAATGTTTGCGTAAAAAGAATATTTTACTTGAATAAATCACAGAGATAATCATTAAATGTTTTGAAAAGAAGAAAGTATAGGACTTATCCTGTTATACTATTACTGGAGAAAATACAACATAGTAATTTTTAAGCAATAAATATATATAATAAAAAATATAAATTACAATATTCGTTAATGTTGCATTCGTCTTACGTATTTTGGAAAATGTTTCTGCATTGTTGCAACAACAATAATGAATGAATTATCTGTAAGATGTATTTGTTATTTGTAAATTATCATGAATTTTGAAAGTTTGGAATTGAACATAATTGTCAATACTAGGTACTCAGTTGAACGTTATGTATACATTGGTTAAATATAGTTAGTTAAATTTTGAATAACTGTGAACACAAAATTCGTTACAGAATTGAGTTTGCTCTTTTATGATAAGAAAATATTTTTTTCTTTTATAAATTTAAATGAAAATACAAGTGATGTGTGTGTGCAGTTTTCATAAAAATAAGTAATTACTAAATAATTAATCTTAATTACATAGGGATGAATTAGGAATAACTTATATCTTAGTAATTAAAATTATGAAATAGGTATCTTCTGTGATATTACATACACAAGTCACCAATACAAGTAAGCAAATTGTTTTCATAAATGTTTCCAGTTAGTTAATAAAGTAGGAAAATAAAAGATCATACAAAATGTTGAATATTAACTATTTTTAGAAAAATTGATACGTAAAAATTGTAAAATTAGTGAAATGTTAAATATTTTTTCCTAGTGGATTGTTAATTGTGAATTCTTAACTATATATTTACACAGATGCATCTAATGCGATTGTATTGACTTCATCATGGTTGATCTTTAGAGGGGTGTGATCACCAAGAAAGGGTCAAAACCAACTCCAACAAAGAGTTTTCTATCAATAATGATAGCTGCCTCACATTAGCGAGAAGTTCCAGCATTTCTTATCGATTGTAAATCATAGTAGAAGAATCGATATTGCTAATGCTGCTCTTTCGAAGTCATTAGCAGTCTGTTGAGAAAGAACTAATTTTTTGTATATCAGTGCAGGAAATGCTCTTTAGATCTAGATTCATGAGGAGTGAGCTTCATTTTCCTGCTGATGTCTATTTTTTGTTCATACCATTTCTCACTTTGAAGATGAGTCATGGGTAGAATTCAATTGTAGATGGAATAAAGACTCTTTTTCCATTTAACTATCATTGAAACTGCGTCGATTTGATCTTGGGTAATTTTATTCAATCTGACGTATAGAATTCCCTGAGGGAATTGAACGTAATTCCTTCCTCTTGAAATGAACGTAATCTATATTGTCTCGAGAAAAGTGGTGATTAAATTAAGACGTCACTCATCGGATGTTACGAGCGCTTTAAATTTCCGATTTTCTAACAAAGCCACTGTGGTCCATGGATTTGAAGATTTGGATATCTAGATAAATTTAAAATGACCACATTGAAATTGAGGAAATAACATTATGAGCATTAATACATGGGTTATAAGATTATAGATGTTTTAAGCATGACTGATAAAATGAAATAGCATATAGTAAATATAATAATCAATAGAAATTTAAAGAATTGTAATTTTTGCTCAGCACTATTATAGTTTACTCCTTTACGTTTATATTTCTTTAATATGTTAATTTATTTGACAATTTAGTTGATTTAAAAGATGTTTATAATTGTTTACCGAAAATAATTTTTTGCGCCATTAAATGCTTAGGTTTACATAACCTGTTGAGATAAATTTCGAGAAAAATATTAATCTCACTGACTCACACTACTTTTCAATAGTTACATATATATCATATTTAAAATATTTACTAAAATTATGAGTTTTATATACACTTATGGGAAATTATAAAATACTTGCTTTTATATTTTCAGAATTTTAACTATGTTATTTTTCATTTTGAAAATTTTGGCCTTTATAAGCAATTGCATAAAAACTGAAAACAATTTAAAAGTTGAAGCATGATTATTCACTAGCAATGTTAATACTATTATAATTAAACTGGTATAAACCTTAAATAAATTCCCATAACAGAAAAAAAGCATAAATTCTTATCAAATATATTTTATTTATCTAAGTTTTGATAACCAGTCCTGGATATTATTGATTGTATTTTTTGAAAATATTCCAAAGTTTCAAGGGAAAGTATTTAAAATAATAAAGGTGGTCATTTCAACTTTAAGCATTTTATTATTAAACTATTCCAACTTGCATAGAAACTAATACAAATAATGAAGTTTATTAAATAAAAGTATTCACATAATCTACTAAGTTACTATAAATACGTGAACACTATTTAGTGTGACATGATTTTATATTTCTTAATAGCTGAAATGAAGCTACCACTCAGCAATCGAATAATAAAACTAACTGGAAATATAAGCATTTTCTTAAAAGGTATTGTCCAGATAAATAAGCAGAAAAAAGTGTTCTTATTGCGAATGAAATGTATGAATTTCGAGTGTTAAAATTGTTTTATTTCTGAATTCTTTCATCTAGTGTATATAATGAAATATGACTCTTCAAAAACACACAAATAATTCCTATTTCAAAATTTTTAGAATTAATTAATTAGTTTGTGCTTAAAATATTTCTTTCATAACTATTTTCACACATTTTACCTTAAACTTATATATATATATATATATATATATATATATATATATATATATATATATATATATATATATAATTTATTTATTTATTTATCAAAGGTAATAAATGCGGAAAACTTCGTAAATTTTAAAAATTGAAATGATCTTTAAAAATTAGTAAAGTACGCTTTTTTATTAGTTTCTTTGCCTAAAATGCAATAGATATTATAATTTTCATTTGTTCGCAATATTAATTTCTCTCTTTTAGGTGAAATTTAACTAAGTATACGCATGAAGTATATAATAAGGAAGTATATACGTGAGGTATATAATTATGTAATATATGCATGCATTATATAATCATGTGTGTGTGTGAAGTATGTGAATGAAGTATATAATCATGAAGTATATGGTATATAAATCTTAAATTAAATACTTTAAAAGACAGTTTTTGATGATTTAGAATTATCTTAACAATTCTCCCTGGCTAAGTGCCCGCATTTCCAGGATCTCTAAGAGAAGTCACTATTTACGAATATTTTCAAGACATGTTTTAATACAAATATATGCACTTTTCTTGAGAAATCTAACTATTGAATTTAAGCATTTTATTTTATTTCATTCGACATATCGTCTTTAGGAATAAATCCGTCCCAAAGGAATATGACTACACCATAAACTTTCTTGGAAAAATGCCATTTCATTCCAATGAGTTATAGTTGCTTTTTTCTCTCGAGTATTTTTATTCCAAACGTGTTCCATTTTATTGTACACGAATTTCAATTTTTGAGTAGAAAATGTAATGTTTGTGCTTTTAACTTTTTTATCATTTTATTTTAAGAATATAAACTTAATCTTTTGTTTAATATGTTCATATACTAAACCTTATTGTTCATAAAAAATTTGATCTTACCTTAATACTCACTCGTCAATTATTTTTCTTAAAAAATAATTTTTAAATATTGAATGAAGTATTTTATAATAATTAAGTTAAATGTAATGAGAAAAAAATTTTGTTGTAGCTTATTAACAATAGTTTTAAAATATGCATTTGATATCTTTGCCGTTAATTACGTAATTTTTTCCCGGAAATATTTCTCTATTTTATTAAATTTAAAATCCATCTTAAAAGTTTTAGCACAAAGAAGAAGGCTCTGTCAAAGATGTATTTAGATTTCATACTTTTGGGAATAATTGTCTCGCAATCAAAGAATGTGATTGTTAATTGCCGCATCATACTGCAGCTTTATTTAAGTTTTCATGTTACCTTAATTTTATGTTATCTTTTCCCATTATTTGTGTTTTCTAAAACGCAAGTTTAATGTAGTGAAAACAAAAACCAAAACTAAATTTTGGCAAATAGAAACATTAACAGACAAATAATGTTAATAATTAAATTGGTATTTATAGCATTCATTTTATTAGGTGCTTTTATTCAGAAAAATATTCGATGTACATAAATTTAAGTTTTTTGTTCAATTAAATAAATTTTCTGTTAATTTGTTTATTTAGTTTCTATATAATCCCGTCTTTAGGGATTTACATCTCATTTAATCTTGTGACATATGATTTTAGCTTATTTTTATTTAGAGCAATTCATTTTTTCAGTTGCATATTCATATTAAACTATTTATAAGGAATTATCGTGACATGAAAAAATTTGCTTCTTACATTAAGTTATTTTAATAACTTTCAACCAAATCCAAAACTGAAACAGAAAATAAAAGCTAAATTTTATTATATTCAAACAAAAAAATGTATCAATACACAGGTAACTAAAGAATTTATAAATAATACCATTGTAATATTTATTTTTATATTGAATGCTGTTTTCCAATTTAGTAGTAACTTATTATTGGAAAATATTATTGGCACATCCTTTTCTTGTAGCTATTTTTATGAAGAACAGATCTCACAAAGAGCAAATAAATTGATACCAGAATATATAAATAATTTTACAATAATTCAATATTTGTATTAATCAAATTTAAATTTTAAATTGATATGCCTGTTGGAAAAGATTAACTAATTAAATAATAAATCAATATTACTTTAATAATGTAGGTTATTTCTCCTCACTTTTTATAAGCAATATCAATTGAAAAAGGGATATATTTGAAATAGTAATATATTTAATGACATCCCCGTTGTTTCTTTAAAAATAATTTATAAATTAGTTCATCTTTCAAAGTAACTGGCGGAAATTTTTTTTTATTTTTATATAGCAGTAATATGATAGCAGTTGTCAAAAATCTAGATCATCAAAAGGCCTAAAGTGTTCAGTTCTTTATTCCTTCCAGAAAACAGACCCTTTGCACCCTAATCATTTCTTTAAATTATAGCTTTAGAAGTTCTTGAAAATTTCTTCACATTCGATGACATATCTGGGACAAATATTGATTTATATTTTGTTTCAGAGAAAAATAGATTTTTCTATTTATCTGAAATATTTCATAGATGGATTCATATGGCGAAATGTAAGCGATTTTTTTACGTAGTTGTATATAAATTTTGTAATGAATCCCTTATCTGTAGGGTTGTTGATTACACGTACTTAAAAATGTCTATCTTGTTTGATAAAGTAGTATAGGACAGATTTATCAGGAGAAAATTTTAATTTTCAGTAAACATTTTCACGGGAGTGAAGGGGGGGGATATAAAACATTTTATCATTCTTTATATCTTCCAAATCATTTCAAATGATTAAATTTTGTTGCGAGTTTCTTTCTGGATTGAAAATTTAAGTCTAAACGATAAATAAGATTACGATATATGAGAAAAAAATTCCTGTATAGTTTTTTACTTTTTAATGTTGTCAACATACACTTACATTAAAACAATATAGCCTACATTAAATAATAGAGTATTTATTTAATATAAAAATATACAAAACTGCAAACTATAATAAAAATAAGTTTTTATGCATATTATTGGTAATTATCTGAAATAGCATTTACATTGAACAGAACTTGTTTTGAATTTATACATATATAGATTGTTTTTTTTCAGCTTATTTTATTATTTTTTATAGAGAGGAAAGATTTTATGCTCAACCAAAGCGTCAGAATTGACACGAAGTTTGAAATTTGTGGTGTAGTATTTGACGTTCACTTTTGAAGTTTAAATGGAATTTGATTTTCCGCGGAGAATGTGAAATAACTGACAAAACTGGAATGTTAAAATTTTATTCTTGAAAAAATAAACAATTTGTTTCCAAGAAATATTTTCTGATAACACATAGAAGTAATTCATTAAAAAAGCAAATATGTAAGCAATCTAAAATTTTCAATTTACAAATATATTTTATTTTAATATAATTGGACCAATTTTATAAATATATTTAATGTTTATTTTTATTATTTACTACTATAATATAATAATTGTAAATAAGCTTATAATATAAAAAAAGATTAAGTCAATATCGAAATTTAGGGAAATTTTTGAACAACAATTAAGAGATATTCTTACTTGAAATAAAAACGATTACAGTCAATATGAATTTGTTAAGATATACAAATGCTTCAAACAAACAAAAAAAAACAATTTCAAATAGAATGTTCTGCTTAAATAAAGTGGGATAGCAAGCAAAAAGTAATGAACATAATTGACGACATATATGGAGGGAAATAGAGAAAGTATATAAGAAACCCAATACGAAAAGACGCAAAAATTACATGGGTACTTTAATTCTTTAAAATGATCAAAGACAGCTAGAAAAAGAGATTACTCGATTATATCTTTGCATGTAAATGACACAAAACTATTTGTTAGGAAATTGCGACGATTGTTTTAAAAAATAATTGAAAATATTTAATGTGTGATTTTATTTGGTGAATATTTAAACTTATTAAACTTCTGTTTTGCATATATTTCATAAAATTGGCAGTCAGAATTTGGGAAATTCTGCTAATTTGTTGAAAAATTTCAAAAAGTGAAATCTCAAAGTCCTGAACATTTAAGGAAGTTTTAGTCTCACGGTAACATCTCATATAATATTTTCAAACATGATTGATTTGATTTAAAAGCAGTAAAATATTAGGAATATTGCATGTACTTTGTTGTTTCCTCTTTAGCCATGTTCTTCACAAGACAAACAGTAAGCGATCTCACAATATCATATATTGAAAGATAATACTTTCAAATAGCTCTAGTATAAAATTTCAGTACCACACCTCCATAATTTTGAGTTTTAGAATTTCCGTTTTCCCTTATGATCTTATTCAAATCTAAATCATCGACGTTCCTTGACAATAATAAGATTTAAATGAATGTGGGATAATTTTTTTTATTTCCATAGCAAATGTGTGTGATACCACCCCTAAACTGAACAGAAAACCATCAATAAACATCAGTAGGCGTCATTTCACACATAACTTCAAAGTACATGCCCCAACCTTCTTTGATACTCACCTTTTTTAAGATTAACAAATACACCATAGTAAGTGATTATAGAGATACCTATGCTAGAAATACTTAGCTTAAGTTTCTTCGTTTTATTGTAAAAATAAATTGCTTGGAAGATAAGTGGAGTGGTCTATGGTATTTAGTCGAATTTATAATAAGATAATATATTTGTCATCGCTAGCAGTTGCAGCAGAATGAATAAATTAATTTCTGGCTTTAAATTTCTGGTTGGTTTTAAATAACCCAACATTTTAAATTTCTAAAAATAGATTACACTGCCTTGAAATGGCATCCTTTCATACTCCAACATATCCTATTTGTAATTATCTGAGACTCAAGTCGCCCGACAATAATTCTAGCTACAAATTTCTTTATATTACGTAGTAAAGATTATTTGAAGTTATCTCTTCTCAAAATAAAAGTTAAAAATTGAATTTCATAGCTGTGAGTTAATCAAAAAAATTATAAAACTGTTCAGCCTATCAATGTCATGAACATTTTTCTTTGTTTCTGAGCTCCTCATCTTACTTTTCTCCATTTCACTTTGGTTTAAACACTTTAGTTTTAAATTATTCAGTTTAAGTCATTTTTGTAACCATAATTTTTTGAAAAATTTAGAGATTTTAGTATGATCTAATATTTTACATATAGATAAATTATGTGAATATTTATCATAAACTTATATTCAATAACAATATTTAAATTTTATTTTAACTAAAAGAATTGCTTTTACTTCACATTTTATAATAATCTGTCAAGTTGAGGCTAAATAAAGTAAATTTGTGATAAATGTACTCCATTATAATTGAACTATATAATAATAATTGGTAACTTATAGTTATTAAAATTATTTGAGATGTAAAATATCTGTGGAATATATATATATATATATATATATATATATATATATATATATATATATAATTATCTTACAATTAACTGAATTTTCAAAAATCATTGTATGTCAATTTTTGTTAAGTTCCAGGAGGATCAAAATTAACTTCATATTAGATTACAAAATTTGTATTAATAAGTCTCTGTTAAGTTAATCGAAACATCTTAGAAATAGAAATTATCTGGATTTATGAGTTCTGTAACTATTCTGTTGATAAGCCTTATACGGATTAAACCAGTTCCTAATTAACTTTTGTCTGGTAGAGTTGTACTAACATTCAAACAATATTAAGGTAAAAAGATGATATTTAAGTTTAAATATAAATAAAACTACAAAACAATTTACCATAATTAAATGAGTTTACACCAACTAAAATTGTAATCAAAAATCTTCCAAATTTATAAAAATGTTAATATAAGAGGCAAATGCTCAATACTTTTCATATTTCACGTAATTGCATTTAACAGAGACATTAATTTGAAGAACTCTCATATAATAATCTTTTTATCAGAAAGAGATTTCTATAATAATATTATTTATCAAATTTCAATATTGTCATGTATCACACACACACACACAAAATGCCCGAATAACTGCTCAAATTAATATGTTAGATGCTTGGATTTTTACCAATATTTAACTTATTCAGTCGTTTCTAAATACTGTTTCGCTAAGAAAGAAAACATAATAACTGTTAAAAATGAAGAGGATAATTTTTCTATTTGTAAGAATAATACACTGTTTAATAACAATAAAAACACAATTTTATTAATTTATATGCTTTATATAACTCCTGTTGTTGCTTTTTGCATTATCAATTATTCTGATTACGTGCAACAAATTCTCAATCATGAACAACAGTTCCGTTATTGTTCTAAAATAAATAATAAAAAGAAATTAAAAGTTTAGAGGATAATAAAATATTTCGAAAATCTCCCCCTTACGACGTAAAGGATAGATATAAAAATGTAGGGTAAATCTTTTAACTCAGAAAAATAATGCCTGATATGAAGTTAGATTTCAGTTTCTTTAGATTTTTATATCACTTTGAATATATATATGTAAATATATAAGTCGTAAAGTTATACAAAATCATTTTATATAGCTAAGTATTATAAAATTTATAAAACTTTAGGTGTATTATACTTGCTTTTAATATTTGGGAAAAAGAACAGAAACTTCAGCAAAGTTTGCCTAATGCCTATTTTAATTGATTTGTAAAAAAATAAATGAACCAAACTTTTTCTTTAATTTTATTCTTAAAAATTTATGACTCAAAAAATTTCAAAAATTTATTCATAAGATGATGAAAGGATTCAAATTGGTTTCATATTATTTTAATTCCTGCAAATTATTTTAAATGCAACAAATATCTATGTTTATTAAAAGTGTGGATTGGAAAATTTAAAATGCATAAATTTTAATTAAATATTTTTTTTTTACTTTCATGTTTGTATCAACAAATTTGATAGTGTAATTATAGATAAATTAAATCCATTTTTTAAGCATATCAAACTGTGAAAATTGTAGATTTTTATATTCATAATGTTTATTCGTAGCAATATTTTTAATTTTTAGTACAGTAAAACCCATAATAGTTTAGTATAATCAGTATAAAAGTATGGTATAATTATTTTTTTGCACCAAATAACACTTGTTATGAAAATATTTTATCCTTATAAAGCAAATATTTAATATTTAATTTTATGCATCAAAATTTTATTTCATAATATGTTGGTGCATTATGTATAAAGGTATATATGTTTATTAAATTTATGCATCATATATTATTGAGATTTCCAATGAAAAAAAAGATTAATTTTACGAATTTTAAGTTATAAAGTCAGTTCTAAAAGGTTTCAATGAATATAATATCATGAATATAAATAAGTTTTATTTTAAATTTATCAAAAAATTTGTGAATTTCTTGACTACTAACAATGATTAACATTTTTAAGCAAATATCAGAAAATTCTTGAAAATGCAATTAAAAAAATTATATTACTATCAATATTTTTTGAATATAATATTTTCTTTGTTTGAATGTTAGAAATTCTATAGTATTATTTTTCTAAGGATATATGTACGTTTATTGTTTTTCGCTAATTATATAGGGTATATTTTTAGGTATTAAAATAAGATTATTTCAAATAGTATCGATCTATTTGAAAGATCTAGTACATATATTAAGAGGGTACAAATATGACTTTTAATGTTTCTAGTAGAATGCTGAGAAATATAATTTTAAATCTTAAACTGAAATGCACAAATTTACTAAGGAAAGATGGAAACATTTAAGTTTTACTGGATAAATACTGAAAGACGCTAGTATTAATAATAATAATATTCCTTTATTTATTTGAAAAGTGAAACCTTTTAAAATTATTTTTAGTAATAAGATCGTAACTGAATAACATGAAAGTTATTCAATTATAATCTCCTTAAGAGGAAAAAATATTTAAGCAATTTTGCTTTATAAATAATCAATTTAAAAGAATGCATCTTTTCTATTTTCTGTTTGTCAATAATACTTTTCTTATTAATTAAAAGAAGTGAGCAATTAACAAAATAACAAAACATTCCAGCTGTCAACAATAATTATTTGTAATTTTGGCTGCAAAATACACCATTATGTAAAATAAAATGTTGTCACAAAAATTAAATATATACTGTTGCACGCTATTTAAAGAATTTTGCTAGAAATGAATATCAATATTTTAAAAAAATTTTCATATTTTATCATTTTTCCATAAGATTTTTAGTTTCCAATAAATAATTATTGGCAAGAATAACATTTTAAATTATAAAAGTTTTCGATATTTTACATTTCAAGAAATTAATCATATAAATTATAAAATTTGGCAATTTCATAATTAATACCAGCATTAGCCATATTATTATTTCAGGAAATATTTCAAAATCTAAAAAATATGAAGGGTGAAGAAAATAAAATTCATCTAATAATTATAATTAATTTATTTTTTACACATTAAATTATATTTAAAATAAATTTTTCATTTATAAAGCATTGCTAAAATGTTATATTTTTATAAATGTTTTACAGAACACTTTGCTTTGAAATTAACATCATTATTTATAATTAATAAAATATTGCTTTAATCCATTATACATTTAAAAGAGTTAAGATTAATTTATTTTCAGTATCTTCTAACTTAATAAGTATGTTTCAAACAAAGATCTCACAAATAATTAAATTATATTTTACTTTTATTCAATTAACTATTTTATAACATTTTTATAATTCATACATACTTTTATTTTCTTCTAATACACGCATTTTTAAATGAGTTTCAATATTAATTTTAAATTTTTTTATAAGTGAACTGTAGAATCTATACATATAACACTACGACTCTTTAAAAGCATTTAAAATATATTATGGTTAGAATCATAAAATAATTTTGTATCATGTTTCTTTGTAAAAGACAGAGAATTATTTGTTATAATTAAACATGAATTGTCTATTTTAGATACCGAATCAGTAATCTATTATATAAGCGATAATGATTACAAAGAATATTCGGCCTATGACTAAGGAACACTTTCTTATCTGCCCCACCCTTCTTGATATTCATGGTTCTGAAGTTTTTGGAACCATTTATCATTAAAGTGTTGTCTCCGTATTGTGTTGGACTGCAAGACGCCTATTGTGTCTGAGAGAGTTTTGGGGGCATAATTAAAAAAATGTTTACAAAAAATGTTTAAAAATTCTGTTAATTTGAAAAATCAGATCATAACAAAATATGTAAACTATTATACACATTTTTAAAGCAAAATGTATAAAATACTTACATAATAAAACAAAAGGAAAATATAGATATAACCCTATTACGTCATAACTCTTGCCAAATTCATTTCATAAAACAAAAGGGTAATTTTTACAGTAATTTTAATTGAATTTAGAAGAGAACAATGAAAACTGAAGACAATCTAGCACAATATTAATAACAATAGTAATAATCCGTATTGTATTACTACATAATCAATAAGTTAATAGAGTATTTAAGAACTAGATTTTCAACATTCTGAAATTCAATATATCTCAAATTCTTGAATCCCAAAATATTTTAGAAATTTTGCGTAACATTTTTCTAGTTCCTCTTTTGCTTGATTAAACATGAATTTGTCTGAAATTTTTTAATTTGATTAGTCTCCCGAATTAGAGAGCAAGTGGATTAAACCTACTTTACAGTAAAGATGTTTTCTTCGAAATATCACCACATGCATAATTTAAATTCTTTGGAAAAGAAAAAAGAAAGCTTAGATCAGCTTTTTTTTATTCAAATTTCGTTTGTCAGGAAAGGGTGTATCCATTCCTGCCTCAGAGAAACAAACTTTTCTTCTTAGAGAAAAATGCATATTTAGAAGAATCTAAGAGATATAACACGAACAGCCATGCTTTATCATTTGAAGAATATGTACTTAAAATAAAGAGAAAATTTAATCTAGTGCAGTAAACACTAGGATCTTTGGCATAGATTCTCAATAAATTAAGTAAGCAGTAAAAAATAATTTGAATAATTTACTACACATATTCTAAATTTGTATTTCTATCTTCATTGCGTGTTAGAAAATTGAACTACAATTTTGAGCTTAAATTTTTCATAATTCCCAATCTATATTAACTAATACATTATATTAAATTTTCTAATCAATGAAAAATACATTTCAATAAAAATGAACAATATGATTCTGAATTTAATTTAAATAAAAATGATACAGCTGTGCGTTCAAGCATCCTGTATTTACTTAGCTGGTGACTTAAAACTATTCTTTAACAGCCAGCGCGCATGTGGGAAGGTGATTACCATTTTAATTTTTTAAGAACGAATTTTTACGAATTAAGGTAATGGTAAAGGAAAATTAAAGAAACTAACTGATTCAAAAGAACGAATGTATCCGTGATGATGTAGAATCTTTTCTATCTGATAGATCATGAAAATTTTTAAAAAAATCCTTCTACAATACTTGAATATTATTCCTATAAAGCAATTCATAATATTTCAGTAAAAATTTGTTTAATGCTTCAAAAAAGCTACAGAAAAGAGAAGCTTTCATCGAATAAAAACGTCTTCACATGAATACTTTTATATAACCATTTTTTATTATTTAATACAGAAATAGAATAATGATATTCTACAAAAAGTATGTATATTTATAGAAGTGTACATGCAAAAGAGAAAAATAATAATTTCGGTTATATTTTAGAAACAATTATATTTGCAAAAATTTAGTAAATGTAATTATCTTATTTATCATATATAGGGGATTTCTATATATTTTTCGCAATATATATTTCTAAAATGCCGGTAATGTATGCATCAATACAAAAGTTTAAAATATATAGCAGATATACGAGTATTGAAGACTGCCATTAATAAATCTTTAAAATATTAAGAAAAATTAATGAATAAACTTTATTTTTACTTTACTATCCTAAATTAAATTTTTAATGGGTTCACAAAATAAATTTTTACTGTTGTCTTGCCATTCTAATGTTATTGTAACATGCTAATATTTATAATGTTGACAAAATATATCAATCTCCTTTTCAACGAATTATCAATATAAGCTTATCACATCTTTTTTTTATCTATTGTGATTTATTTCTGTATTATATTTGTATCGTTTACTTTTGGAAAGCTCATTTTCAGATACATAAATTGCAGAATTTCGATAACTTTTCTTATATCATATTCTGAATAGTAATTTAAAGAAAATAATTATAGTAAGTTATAGATAACAAATTTTGTAAGTATATTGATTTAGTATCCTTACATTTTATTTCTAATATATTAACATACAGAAATCACAAATACCTGTTTAGTGTAATACAAGATGAATTTGAATATATATAATGTTAAAATATTTTTACCAAAGAAATCACAATATGCAAATTTGGAATACAGCCTAATGTCTTAAATTAATTAAGTAAATTTGAAAATTATATTATGTGTGCAAACATGGAGAATTTATTTTTTTGAAAAGATTGAAAAATTTTAACAAGAAACTCAAATAAATGTAACATTTAAAATGCTAAATTTTAAAACTTTTACTTAGCAATAACTTATAAAAATATAATAACTGCAAATTTAAGAAGAAAAATTAAAAATATACGTCAAAGAATTTAATTTTTATGCCTTTTACAGTTTAGCTATTTGTTAGCATTCGAATATAGTTACCATAGTTATTTGGATTATAATATTAATGAAACAATTTAAAATACAATACATCTATTTGTTTGAGAAAAATGTAAAACTCAAATTCGGAAATTTTTTAATTGTTTACTTTTTCTCTAAGTTTCACTTATATTTCAGAACTTTTCTCCGATTCACTTCATTTATATTCAGCATATGACTATCTTTCGTTACGAAAAGGGTTTCTCATGACAAAGATGAATTATAAATACATATTGAACGTTGAATTTTCACAGAATTTAAATAGAAATATATCATTTGAAATAAAGTATAGCATATATATGATTTTACTTATATTTTACATAGCTTCTATGTATTTTCAGCAAATTTTACATAATCTAAAATTTCTCAAAGCTTTTATTCATAGAAAAAGGAAATTATTTTTTTAAATTTTAACTCTATAATCGACATTTAACAAATCTGTTATAATTAACAGATTTACAAGTGCAATTTATCAGGAATTGCTTATCATTTTGAGTGAAAATATCAGCACCGTGTTTGCATTTAATTTATTAAAATTATATGAATAATTAAAATATGCCTGTTAAAACTAAAATTTAATAATGTTTCTTCACATTTTTCAGTAAAAACTTTCTAAAGCATTTATAAATATAATTGCTTAAACTTAAATAACATCAACATTTGTAACTGCGAAATGTAATTCAGGAAAATATTCAAATGATTGTAATGAAACTTAAGTAAGTGTAAGAACTTAAATAAGTGTTAAATAAGTAAAATTCAGTGAAAGAATATATGTAAAATTTATTTTTTCATAGTTGCACTAAAATTTACTCATTTAGAATCCTTTTAACCAATCCTATTTTCTAGATAATTAAACATATTTTTTAATTTTGATTTTATATTTGCATATAAAATAACTGTTAAAGTAAAAAAATAACATTTACAGTAAAAAATGCATATTCTATTAAAAAATATCTTTGATACTATGTGAGCGATATTAGAGTTTATTTAAATTATTATAATAGTTTTCTTTTTTTATACATTGGAGTAATAAAAAAAACCAGTAAGAAAATTTAAATTGGTTTAAGGATAATCATTTGAATGTGTTTTAAATAGTAACTTTTACTTTTCTAGATTGGTAAGGCAGTGAAATGTGTCATTTAAATATCAACATATAATCAAATTAAACTCATTCAATAATGGTATTTAAAAAATACTAAACAAAAGTTTTAGTGATTCATTTTGCGTATTCTAAATAATTTTTGAACAGGACGTATTTTATTCGAAAAGTTATTGATCTGAGTAAAGTTTAAAACAGTCAAAAGATAAATATTAAAACTGAACTATCATAAATAATCCTTATTATTTCACTTACAGAAATGTTAAATGCTTACGTTATCAGGATGTTATATTATATCTAAGAAATTTTAATATGTATAAAAAAAATTCGTAGCTGATGTTACACTAATAAATATTTCTGAATTTCATGTGTAATATGAAGTTGTAAAACAAAATATTGAATGCAGCTTTTTGTTTATAATAGCTTAAATAATTTACTCTACAAAAAGATTAGAAATTTCTATAGAATTACACACACACACATATATATATATATAATGTATATATCTTATATTTATGACATTTCCATTACACTTATTTGTAACAAAATTTATTAGTTTTTTTTTCAAAAAAGAAGCACAAAATGTAGTTATGATTCAAATAAACAATATAACCTATAAGTTCCTTCTGAAAGATAATGTATAAGTTTGGATTATTGAGTCAAATATAAGGAACGAAAATGTATATAATACTAAAATTTAAAATTTTTAAATTCAATTAAATTACAAAGATAAAACTTCGTATTTTCACTTTTAAGATTTTGATAGGATTAGAGAAAGAAGTGACATGCATATTTGTTAAAAGGGAAATATGGAAAGGCGAAAAATAATATGAGTTTTATTTATTTAAATTGGTTCAAAACTGAAATGCGTTTGTTCTTTGTTGCATATTTCTCGATAAAATATTCCTTAAAAGCAGTCCATACATATTATAATATCACTCTGAATATCTGAATAACTTGTAAAAATGTATTAGAAGACACGAATAAAGTAAAACTATTTTTGAACAAAAAACTAGTGCATTTAACTTAAAGTAAAGAGCATTTGCCCTTATCAAATATTATATCTAATTACTATTTCTAAAAATTACGTGTGCATTGTGAATTTGTACATTAATCTAAATAATAATGGAGGTGTCAGATAAACATATGATTGTAGAAACAAAATTTATTGATTTTCTAAGAAATTGAAAATCACAGAAATATAATAAAATTAATGGTAGTAGAAAATTTTTGGAAACCAAAACTGCAAGTTTGAAAAGAACTTTTTATACTTTAGTATTAATTAAAGGAGCAATACGATTATTAGAAAATTATATTTTTCTGTCTTAAAATATTGCTTATATATCTTTAGATTTATACTATTTTATGTAAACATGAAAATAAATACTTAAAAAATAAGAATTTCTCAAATTTTACACAATATTGTCCAAGGAACTTTTTTTACAGTATCTACATCTCATGAACAAATAATTATTTATTCATGAGACTTACTAAAAAAGTAGTCGAATAAACTCTGGTGAGATATCCATCATAGTATAGTGATTTTCGAGTAAAATTGACAGTTAAACATTTGCGTTCAGATAATCTTGCTGAAAAGCAAGTTAAAAATAAAAGCAGTTAGTGCAGAATAATAAAAAATAATTATAATCAATTTCCTGCATAGAAATGAAATAATATTTTCCTTAATGTTTTAAGTTGTTGATCTAAGTATAAATTAATTTTAAAAATTTTATCGGTGAAAAAACTTGTGATTTAAACAACATTCATAATAATTTGATCTTTTATTTCAAAATAGTTTTAAAATGTAGGATTTTTTTAACTGTCAATAAATATATTTTTCATTATAAAAAGTAATAGAGAATTAGTTTATAATATTTGTAAAGTGCTTCAATTTGATCTCTGAAATTTACAAGATCAAAAGAAACAAGTGCACACTTAGCACTTTTTATACTTCCCATTAAAATGCTATAAGTAGCTATATTTTCGTTATCTTCCTCATGCTCTTCAGTACTCGAAATACTAAAATATACAAGCCACTGAACTGTTTTTGTTGAATCATTTCTTAGAAATAGAATGAAATTCCGCAAAAATTTGAATATCTATTTTTATACTCGACCCCCTTATTTACACAGCGAGTGCACTCAATTCTGAAATTTATAAGAAATTCTTGAAAAGAATAAATACAGTTTTATTTTCATTTCAGTGCTTGCATCTTGTGAACTGAATTGAGAGATTAAAGTTCGATAACTCTAACCTAGTATTCAGCATTTTATTTGGGAAGGCTTTTCAGCAGTCGATTCGATTTCTGATTTAAATATCTTCGATTTGTCTTTTCCTGAAAAGAAAACATTTGTACTATTTTAGAAAATAAATGCATCGCTTTCTATTTCGTTATTGTGAAAAAATATTTACAAAGACTTTCAAATAATATTGAGGTTAGACTGAATAGAAATATATTTTCTGACAAGATATTTTATTTTTTGGCATTAAAATGTTGAAGATGGAAGAGAAAAAATTGAACTTCATCAATCTTCAACAAATTTTTGTCAATTATTAAAAAAATAGAATTTTCAAAATATTTTCTTATAATTATAAGCCATTGCATTATAAATTTGAATGAAAATGAATTTTCATAGCATGTTTTTTTTTATTTTTAATGAAACTTACTATAACTGCAAAAAATTATTTTCCTTAGAAGACACATTTATTCTTAAATGCAAATCATTAAATTAGAATACTGTACAATAAATTAAATATCATACAGAATGTAAATAATTTTTTATAAAGCTTTGTTATGATAGTTAATTTATGATTATTTTTACCTAAAGAAAATTTAACTCGGGAATTAAGTTGAAATTTCAAATATTAAAAATCTTTTGATGGATGTAAACAAGTTTATTTTTTATTAATAATCATTTTTTTGGGTTTTAAGCACACAAAGATTTAGACAATTACTTAGAATTCACTTTAATTAAATCTTATTAATAAGCCCGCATTTCTTTTATATGTGATAAGTAAATTGCTTTCCCATAAAAAAATGATGTCACTCAGAACTTTTTAAAAAGACTTTACTTTCAGGCTGAAAATTTTTTCATTTCCAGAACGTCTGCAAACGAAAGGAAAATTATTTCTTTAATGGTTTCGATAAAAAAAAATTAACTAAATTCAACATGCGAAGATAGAGATTATAAAGATTTATACTAAGGATATCTAAAAAGTTTAATTAGCATAATAATATAACTTAAACACACACAAGCTGTGTACTCTATGAAATAGAATGAGTTGCATTCCAAAGTTTTAAAAATACATTTTTGTAACCATATATAATGACTCTGCTATAAATGCAAGATCAGTAGTAATTAGTAATGCTAGTATTCTGGCTTCTTGTTTTCTGTATCTCTTATAATAGATCTGTATTTATTATATAATATGCTATAAATACAAAAATATATAAATCATTGAAAAGTTATGCATAACTTTTAACAATGATATATAATTTTTGGATAGAATGTGTAAAGAATGTATAATGCTTTGTAATGTATATTACTCCATTACAAGTGCAAAGATCTCAGATATTTACATCGATTTTCGGAAATAATTCGTTTTTTCAATTGCCAAGGGGCTTAAGATATTATGAATTAGATTGAATAACATATGAAAATGATAATTTATATAAAGATGAAAGAAATTGGTCATTGAAACTAGAGGAAGAACTTGTCAAATAGTCACTTTCTGGCAATTCCTTTTTGGTGATGCATTTTTATTGTCAGGCAGTGTGCATATATATATATATATATATATGTGTGTGTGTGTGTGTGTGCGTGTGCGTGCGTGTATGTATATATATATATATATATATATATATATATATATATATATATATATATATATATATATATATATATATATATATATATATACACATATATATGTATGTATATACACTACTGGTCATTAATATTGCTACACCAGGAAGAAATGCAGATAACAAAATGATATTTATTGGACAAATATATTATACTAGAAATAACAAGTGATTAAATTTTCATAAATTTTGGCTGGATAGATCCTGAGAAATCAGTACCCAGAACAACCACCTCACTCAGTAATAACAGCAGTTATACGCCTAGGCATTGAGTCAAACAGAGATTGGATTGCATGTACAGGTACAGATGCCCATGCAGCTTCAACACGATGCCACAGTTCATCAACCGTAGTGACTGGCGTTTGGTGACGAGCCAGTCGCTCGGCAACCATTGACCAGACGTTTACTATTGGTGAAAGATCTGGGGAATGTGCTGGCCAGGGCAACAGCTGAACAGGTTCCGTATCAAGGAAGGTCCGTACAATATCATTAACATGCGGTCGGAGATTATCCTGCTGAAACGTAGGGTTTCGCAGGGCTCGAATGAAGGGTAGAGCCACGGGTCGTAACACACCAGAAATGTAAAGCGTACTGTTCAAAACACCGTCAATGCGAACAAGAGGTGACCGAGACGTGTATCCAATGGCACCCCATACCATCACGCCAGGTGATGGACCAGTACGACGATGACGAATGCACGCTGCCAGTGTGCGTTCACCACGATGCCGCCAAACACGGATGCAACCATCATGATGCTGTACACAGAACCTGGATTCATCTGAAAAGATGACGTCTCGCCATTCGTCCGCCCAGGTTCATCGTTGATCACACTATTGAAGGCGTTCTTGTCTATGACGCAGCGGCAAGGGAAGCCGCAGCCATGGTCTCCGACCTGAGAGTCCATGCTGCTGCAAACGTCGTCGAACTGTTCATGCAGACACTTGTTGTCTTCCAAATGACCCCGTTTCTTGACTCACGGCTCGTGACGTGGTTGCACGATCCACTACGGCCATGCGGATAATATGCCTGTCTTCTCGGCTGCTAGTTAGGGTGGCCGTTGAGATCCCGCATGGCGTTCGGTATTACCGTCCTGAACCCATCGATTCCATATTCTGCTAACAGTCATTGGATCTCGACCAACGCGAGCAGCAATACTGCGATAAGATAAACCGCAATCCCGGTACGCTACAATTCGACCTTTATCAAATTCAGAAACGTGCTGTTACGCATTTCTACTTCTTATACGAGGCATCAAACAACTTTTCACCAGGCAATAGCGTTCAAATACAATTTGTGCATGAGGAACCGGCTGAACAATTTCCTCATTTAAACACAATGTAGGTGTTGCTACTGGCGCCTGCTTTGTCTGAATGCGCTGAAAAGCTAATTATTTGCATATCACAGCACTTTCTTCATTTCGTATAAATTTCACGTCTGTAGCATGTCGCCTTCTTGGTATAGAAATTTTAATGGTCAGTAGTGTATATATATATATGTGTGTGTGTGTGTGTGTGTTTGTGTGTGAGTGTGTGTGTGTGAGAGAGAGATAGAGAGAGAGTTCAATCTATGATATATAGGACTTAGGATTAAATTATGGTAAATAACTTTCAATTTTTTAAACTACATTGTTGCTTGTGATCTCATGTGTGTGTGCAAACACATCATTGTACATCAAGTACATAATTGTAACCTTAATTTTATTTTGAGTGAAACTTAAATTATAGATCTGTCAGATTTCTATTGAGGGCTGATATTGGTAATACATCTAGTCGGTGCAATGGAAAAATGCTAAAGCAATTGGGTCAGTTCTTAAGCTCTATGTTGAAAGTTATAACAGCATAGAAGGATCTTTTGAAAATTACATTTGCTAGACAGAAAGCCTTGTTAACTGCGAGTTGCAGGTAGAAAGGACGATTGTGAACACCAGGAGGAAGACCAACGAGGGGAAAAGTAGCTGTTTAGCTAAATGAATACTTCAGAACCTAGTATCGACACATTCAATTTGAGAACAATTCCACAGATCTGCGATTACAAAACCCACTGTGACAAATCTGAATTCAAAACTGATAGCACTGTGGGTGATGCATAACCCATAAAACCTTAGTTTATTATCACTACAAACATGTTTTCGATTAATCCAAAATTATCCTATTCTCTACCATGCAACAAACTTACCTACTGAGAACCCCGCACAACCCTATAACCTTAAGTGTCTCCTTCCCAAAGAAAATAATAAGAGTATTTCTGTAATGATTTGAGGATTAATTTCTTGGTTTAGAATAGGTTCTGTTGTCGCCTACATGGACAGTCACTATCACTCAGTGCCACATATTTGGCTGACCAACTGCATTTTTTGACTCGGACATTGTTTTCATCTGAAGATTGCACTGATGACGATGATAATTCTTCAGATTACCATAATGGAACATATCAATTAAATTAACAGGAACAATCAGATTTAGTTACACACCGTCCGTTGCCTGCCCAGATTTATAAATCATGGTGCCCTTGGGGTTTGCTTTCAAAGAAATATAGAAATCGTGTTATCCTTCTTCTTCGTCACTCCAAGAGTTAGAGCATTTTCTCCATGAGAAATCATCGTCGTCATTCAGATTATGTGTGTGTGTGTGTGTGTGTGTGTGTGTGTGTGTGTGTGTGTGGTGTGTGTGTGTGTGTGTGTCAAGGAAGATTCAAGTTGTTTTAACTGTCAAACATATTCACATACCATATTTCCATATTTCTTAAAAACATTTCTTCCATAAATCATTTACATGGATTTATTTTGGGCAATCTGAAACCCCTAATATATCTATCTATAATATTTATGTATATGCCTGTCTGTTTGTGGTAAGCTACCAAACAACGGTCACATTGAAGAAAATGGAATTAACTCCGACATATTTGAAATTATATTATCTTGATATTTTTTGTAAAAGTATATTACCACATTTGAAAAAATGTTTCAGTATCTTTCATTTTAAAATAGATTTTTCTTTATTAATTCAATTTTATTTTTAAAAATCTATCAAAATTTAAATTTTTTTTTTTCATTTTTAGTTGAATTAAGGAGATTTTTTTTTTACTTTTTCTTTTTAAGGTCTTTAATTTTCAATGTCAATTATTAACAACCAGGATTTCTGATGCAAACACACAACTATTTTATTTTATTTTAGAATTATTAAAAAAATGTTCAACATTTTATTCAATAAATTTTATTGTGAACAATTTTGTTGAATTGATAAAACTGATGCAAAAGCAAAAATATAAATCTGGGACATGTGTGCTAGACAAATGAGAACAAAAGTCGTAAGTATAAGTAGCTATTTTAAACATAAATTATGTTTAATGTGTGCTACTTCTTATAAATATTTCGAAATTTTATCATGAAAAAAATCTGAGTATAATTATAAAAAGTCTCATTAAATTCAAATTAAAATGATATCTTTTGCCTTAACTCTTATTTTCATTGCAAAAAATATTTAGATATGTTTATATCCACAAATTTATTGTACATTAATTCCCCACACACTGTTACTTAAGAAATTTTAACTATATTATTTAGTTAAAATGTCTAATAGTTTAACATGTTTTTCACACATCTAATTATTTCCAACTGAATTTGCATCACTCTAAATTATTAATAAGATAAAACGAAATTTAATTATTAACTGTCATTGCAGACATATTTCAGAAATAAACTAGTTTGTGTGTGTAAGTGTGGTGTGTGTTTTTAAAAGTTAGTATATGATGATAAACTAAATGCATTTTCAAAATGTTTTAATCACACACACACACACACAAATCTTACCATATTGAAATATTCCTTTAATTTAATTTTAGTAACAGTTAGTAGTTAAATGAAAGTAGAAATATTTTGTTATATACTCAATAATTAGGCAGAAGTTTATTTTGTAGGAAAATTGTCTATTCCTCTCTTTTGAATCTATCAATTTAATATTTTTATAAAGATAATGAAATAAAATGTAAGCTAAAGTACAATTTAAGACCAGACAAATTTAATTAATACAAAACATTTCCAAATATTACAAAATATTTTTTTATATTTTTCTTTTAGTATAAATAATGAATATATTTGAATTATACATATATATATATATAGAATAATAGAAAATAATTAATAGTTAAGTTTTAAATATTTGATTTATATTTCAGATTGTTTTGTATACATATTTATTCAAGTAATTTAACTTATAAAGCAAAACATAAATAGTAAAATCCTATATAATTCATATATATTTGACTCTGTGTATTTAGAATATGTATGATACTCACTTTTCTTAGTAAATCCGTTAGCTTCACTGATTTTATGCCAATTCATTTACATATAATGAAGTGTTCTTCAAAATTTTTTTGAATGTATTATATTGCTGAAGTTTTATTATTACACTTTCTATATCCTGTGAAAATTGTGATCTAGTAATAGTATAATAACTATATTATTTGAAAACTTCTATTTCTAAGAAAAGTAATGAACGAAATATCAATTTCTAGCAACTAGATTTAAAACATTTTAAAAATTGACAGTTTCATAAAGAATACAAAAGGATTTTAAAACAACATATCGTTTAAAATATTTCATTTAATGGTTCTAAAAAGGATAATATCGCGAATTTTCTAAAATGTAATCAGACATGTTTTCATTCCTTTGATATTCTTAAATTCGTTCTAAATTTGGAGAAGAATTTATGGTAGATATAATAGATTTTAGAAAAATGTTTGAAATAAGTGCTTCTTCATTCAGATACTTATATGAATAATTAAATTATTTTGTTTCAAAGAAAAGATAATACATACTATCAGAAAGAAATATTTCAAAAATTTTAGTCTAAAGCGAAAGCAGATTACAAGTAACTACACGATTCCGGAAACTTTTAACTTCTTAAATCAGATATCAAGAAAGAAATTTCTTTTACACTTCTCTCATGATAAATTAGATTTCACAATTTAGAGTACCTATAAAGGGTTCACTTCAGACAAAAATAGAAAATAATTTGATTATTTAAAGTCCTTACTGGAATTTTACTGTGTAAAAATTATGAGCTATGATTATATTTATTTAATTGAAATTAATAGAATGATATTGATAGCAAAAATGCATTTTATTAAAAAATACTTCATATTACTAAAATTTATCAAGAAAAGAAAGCATCCTATGCTACTAACTTTTCCCTTTTCAAAATTTTGTCAATTTTTTCTGTTGTCATATTTTTAATAATCTCTAATTCTGCCGTTGGTGAATTAGTTTTATTAAATGCTTTAAGAACTCTTTTGTGGCTAGTACTCGGGAACAAAACAAGGACTCCAGTTTTTTGCAGAATGTTTTTATTATTCTTACCCAAATTAATTAAGGGTTAAGCTTTTGGTTTACTTTTTATATTACTTTATACTTTAATTCAGAGAGATTTACCAGGTTAATTATAAAATATATATTCTTGTCCTAAATGATGTTTTAAGAAGATAAAAAGCAATATATATAATTTTATTCTCTTCAAATTAATATTTGGTAAAAAAATAATGCCTATAAATATTTTCTGAAAACTGAAAAAAAATCAGTACAGGAAATACAGACGGACTTTCAATCAAGAAAATATTTATTTTTATTTTAATGTAAATATTTTTAAAAATTTATGGATAATTTCAGAGAATGTCATCCTCCTTCCTATATTTGAAAATTTAATTGTTGTTTGAACATTTATTTCATATTAATGTCTTTTCTTCTTCTTACTAATCCCTTTAATCAGACATCAGATCAGATCTATGAGGTCGTGCACTTTTAATTTGAAAATGTGAGTAAACTATTCATAGCCAAGGAGAAAATGAGCAGCTTCGTTTAGTATAAAGTACCTGGTTTACCATAAGGTTGAACTCTGACTTTGCTCTTACGCCTGTGGTCTGCAGAGCAACAATCCATCCGCTCCTAATATGTAGAACTGATGCTGGTGTTTGGACCAGAGTTTTCCTTCTCCTAGTTATCTTTTTTGGTCTGGCTCTTACCCAACGAAGGCCTGTCCGGCAAGAAAGTCCCTGCCGGTAACTAAGCTACCACTGGCATAGCTCTCTGGGTTGCTGGATATTAATGTGTAAAAATATTAATGACATCCGTGGTAAAATGATTAAGTTACTTTTCATATACGATTGAAAGAAATATAGCATAGAATAGTGTTAACTCGAGGCCCCGCTGAAGATATTTTAGTGGTCCTACATTTGAATTCGAGGCAATTTCAAAAAAATCCTCAAATTGAAAAAATTTCAACAAAAATTGCCTTGTCCCCTTTTTCCCAAAAAATAATTCTTTTTTGGTGTCTTTAGTATGTATTCAAGATAAAATTTTCTGAAAATGACGAAGTTCAATACTTTCACATTGTGTAATGATCGTAAAAAACATCATTATACCTAGAATCTCAGTCTTTTCCAGTAAAATGACGGATTCTTTTCTCTAACAGATTTGCAGCAGATGTTACTCGTTCACCAATACTTCATTCATTTTAAGCATACCATTATTGTTGAAAATCAGAAAAATAACTTAGTTGAATTCTATTTCTCTTTATTTACGTTATCATTAGTTGTGTGTGTGTGCGTGGATGTGCGTGTACGTGCGTGTGTGTGTACGTGCGTGTGTGTGTACGTGCGTGTGTGTGTACGTGCGTGCGTGAGTACGTGCGTGCGTGCGTGTGTGCGTGCGTGCGTGCGTGCGTGCGTGCGTGCGTGCGTGCGTGCGTGTGTGCGTGCGTGCGTGCGTGTGTGCGTGCGTGCGTGTGTGCGTGCGTGCGTGTGTGCGTGCGTGCGTGCGTGTGTGCGTGCGTGCGTGCGTGTGTGCGTGCGTGCGTGTGTGTGTACGTGCGTGCGTGCGTGTGTGTGTACGTGCGTGCGTGCGTGCGTGTGTGTGTACGTGCGTGCGTGCGTGCGTGTGTGTGTACGTGCGTGCGTGCGTGTGTACGTGCGTGCGTGCGTGCGTGTGTACGTGCGTACGTGTGTACGTGCGTGCGTGTGTGTGTACGTGCGTGCGTGCTGGTTATGGAAAGCATGTTTTGTTGTTTATCAGTGGGTTTTATATAATTGATATTGAATTAGATTACTCACACTCGCTTTGTATTCCAAAACTTGGAAGAGCTTAGTCTAAATGAGAGTGTAATAGCAAATTGTAATAAATATATGAATTTTAAAAGAAAATTTTATTTATTTATTTTTTTTTTTTTGGTTTTGTTTTAAGAATAAGAGAATTTATTTTATATACAACAAGAGTACAGCTTTGATAAAGGAAAATGACATTAAGGGATATTATGATACTAAACACAGTGGGGTATTTCTGCATTATAAAGTCATTTTCTAAGTCATAAGACAAATAATCTAGACTCAAGGCTAAATTCCCAACAGTCTTTTTTCAACACAGCGAAAAAAGAATCTGAAAAAAATGTGCTCGTGTTACTTACCTGACAGCAGAAAAAATCAGCTATGCATGAAAAACCTTTAGCTGATAGTGAATTTGCGGAAGAATATCTTCATATTACAGCTGAAGGAATTTACCCATCACCGACTCAAGAGATATCAAATATAAGCTTCTGATGTGACAATTGATAGTCGCGTGTAGGATTTCACAACAAATATAATAAATACACTTGCATTTGAATGAAATTTTTTTTTATTTTTGTCACCAATGGATGAATTAATGGATGCAAACACTGTATAAATAGCCATTTTTTATTCTTGGGGTTGATGGAAATTTCACAGCTGTAAAATAATTAACCAGTGTTGATGTACTTAAATATACAATACAATTAATAGATTTGTATGCGAAAGTGACAAAAGCTTTGATTAAATATGAGTCAAACTTCAATAACATATGTGCTTATGGGTCAATCTATGACCGGAGAGAAAAAGTAAAATTATCTTAATTATCTGAAGTAAAGGCAATCAGTAATAATCCTTTGGTAATTTTCAACCCTATCATCCATCAAGAAAAGTTACGCAAGAAATCTTTCTCAAATTATGAATATATGATGACTGTTTTTATGTAAAAGTAAATAATTTCATCTGGTCTGAGTGAATTAATCACAGGAATTTCAACTGTTTTTCAGAGATTTGAAAGGTTAACATTGTGGTGTGTATTGCGCTGAGATTTTTCGGTTGATCCTAGGAAAGTTACTCCTCATAGAATCTATACGAAAATCTATTCCATGATGAGAGCTGATTAATAGAGTTTGTATTCCCTATCGACATTACAGGTCATCTCAACGATTTAAACAATTTCTTTTTGAGAAACGATCAACATGTTTATATTATTTATAACTCTTTGATGCCTTTAAGATAAAAGTGATTCCATAGGAAAGTATGTGATAATGAGAATTCCATTCACTTTTCAAAATTGATGGAGTATATAAAAAATGTGCAGCACTGTATTTAACCAATTAGATAAAGAGCATCTGAAATTTAAACATAAATTTTTAAATTTTCACGAGAATGAAATAGTTATGAGGATGTTTATCTCAGCAATTTTAATAGACATCGGAAATTTTCCATCTGACTTCAAGTGGAATTTATAAATTTTCAATATGATTTTGTTATGAATAGTAGTTTTCTCGAAAACATTAATCTATTACATTAATCTATGTTTCTTCTTCACTTGGCAAGTCATTCCAGGGCGATCCTTTCACAGAATAAAATTCCAGGTTACCTTTTTCCATGATATATTCTTGCAGTTTTCAATTAAAAGAAATTTCCAATATGTTTCGAGGCAGTCAATCCACAAAATACTTGATCTTTTACGGGTTCAGAATGTTTTGATTTTGAAGATCCTCTAGGTGGCTTGGTCGTCATTCATTGTAATCACGTATATTCTGCCCATTTCAATCTTTGAATAGAGATGAATTTTATTATGTAAGGCTCCTTTTATGGATTTCTAATATTGATTTTTACAGATGTCGATGCCGTCCAACTTTTCAAGTGGTCAGCGTGCCTGACTGCGGATAGGGAGGCTCTGGGTTCAAATCCCGGTTCAGTCAGGGATGTACTCTCTCTCTCTCTCTATCTATCCTGTCTTTGTCCTTTCCTTGTGTGTGAATGGGGTGTGAATGGTTGCCTACCCTATAAACGGGTCCCAATGGCATTTGTGTGTACTGAAGAAGTCGGACTCCACACCAAACTCGGTTCAGTTGGAAAAGTGGAGCAGCGACCCCAAATTGCCAGCCTAGCTGGCACACGAGAACAACAACCAGATGTCGATGCGTTTGAATCCATCAAAGATATTATAAAATGTTTTTCTTTCAAAGTAACCATAACCTATTCTTAGTCATCGCCCAAGTTTCAGAAGCATAATTGACATTGGGTTTATTTAAAATTTTATAAAACAGTATTTTCTGAATACTAATAAGATTTGTTCTTAAGTAGATAAATGCCAAAAATGCATCAATTTTTGATAGTACCTCTACTGTGTTTTTCTGGCGTAGCATCATTATTAGCACTCAGTTGAGAACCCAAATAGGTGAACCAGTTAACATATTTGTGAATCTGTAGTCCTTTATTTCAATATGGGATCCATTAAAGTTGTTATTTGTCATGCTTTTGCCATAATTTGGTTGAACGAAAAGTACATTTTCTTCGCTTCTCTTTTCAGAGAAATAAAAGCTTCTTTGGAAGACTCCTTGGTGATTGTGACTGCAGATAATAATCTGTAAATCCAAAAGTCTGCAGTTTTATCAAAGGTATTTTCTCTAAATGTAAATCTTTTTATTAGAAGTATATAATCAAAGTAACATTATCCAAAATTAATGAATATACGTTTTTTTTATCTTATCTTTGGTAATACTAACATATGAGAGCAGTTTTTATTAAAACGAGTGATATAAAATCAAAATCAAAAATGCGGTGTTCAGAAAAATTTGAAAGAAATTTTACGCATTTAAGAAACACAGATAAAACCGGATATTGAACCGGCCTTAATCAAGCAATAAAGATGACGCAAATTTTGCAACAAGAAGAAATTAAACATAGTTTTGCCAATAATGTAATTGTTTTCTATCTCTGAAATGTATTTTGTAAGATCATTTTATACGCGATCCCCTTCATTTTACTGCATCCTTAAAAGGTACAGAACATTTTATTTCGACTTCCATTCCACTAATTATGAAACGAATACATATTATTAGCAGATTTTTTTTACAGATTTCTCTATATATAAACAAATTAGTAACATCAGACCTTTTCTTATAATCTCAATTGTATGTTTGTCGCTCAACGGTCATTTTTTGCACACTAGGACTAATTAGACCGAGACCAACGGTTTAAAGTGGATTCTGAACCACTAAAAACATTCATTCCCAATGTGGGATTCGAACCCACGAACTGTTAAAGCGAATGCAAGAGTAATAACCTTCGGCTGCTAGCTCGGCTTATAGTCCTAATAAACGAATCCATTTATATGCAATTTTTCTTACTACATTGTTTCTTAGAAGGAAGTCTGGCCCTCAGATGTGAAAGGTTGAAGACCCTAACGTTGTACAACGTTCTTTCTTTACCATTTAGTCTTGGAATCGGTAAAAGGAAAAACAGTGCTTAAGAGAATGTTCTGATTGATAAATAATACCAGATGATGCTAAAAGTATTTCAAGAATATGGTCCCCATTAATTTTCAACTAACCAAAATCAAATTTCAAAATATATGCATGAGTTTGCATACAGTAGAAACTAAGCTCATACAAGAATGATTAAATTTAAAAAAATTGAAACTTTCAAAAATCAATATTTAAAATTTCTTACTACATCCTAATTATCGTTATCTAATTGTCGTAAATGAGATAAAATTGCAATTATAGGTTAAAATACTTGGCAACACAAAGACATAAGTAAAAGTTCTAAGTGTGTAGTTTTATACATTTTTTCAAGCACTAAATAATAAATCACTACAATTATAAATAGTCTTTTTCATGAAAATAAATACTTCAAAGTTTATGAATGTTTTGATTTTTTTTTTCAAATATAAGCTCGGCTAGAAAAATAATTTTGCTAGTACATTTTTTATGAATTTTCATAATAGAATAAGCCAAAATCACATTATTATTTGTCTTATTTTCACTATTATCAGACTTATTGCTTAAGCAAATGTATTATTGCGATACAAAATTTGAAATCTATTATTCTTTAAACTCCAAATTTTCAAACATATAATCACATGAACAAATCAATAATTATGTAAATACAGTCACTTAATCATTGAATTTTGAAACAATGTGCAATGTGAACGTTTGAATTTAAGGACTACATATTCTTTAGTGCAAATTTTCACAAAACTAGAAATACCGTGTGCACTGGAGAGGTACTTACTACTTTACTTAGACTATTTTTAAATGATAACTAAAAAAGTAACAAAATTTACATTTTATCCTATTTGTTACACAATTACTTATAACAAGCTTTTAATTTAAAATGTAACTTGACTATGCCAATTAAAGTATATCTATACTCCAAATTCATGACTGTAAAACATTGACAATGTCTCAAAACTACTTATAGGAATAAATATCATTGCATTTTTCACTGTTTCTCGTTATTTCATTAAAAGAATAAACATTTGCACAAATATAAAGTCAAATTTCCTAACCAACACAACATAAAATTATAAATTTTGCATAAATCAACATAGAAATTTTTAAACAATGAATGTAAAAAATTAATCTTAAAAAGATATTTTAAAGAACGATAATTTTATCGCTATTAAATGTTGAATACAGAAATGCAAATGTAAGTTATAAGATTTTAATATTCATTTAAGATTCTGATAAATGGAAGCATAAGCAATACTTAAAATTTTAACATTTAAATGAATTTAGAAGAAATATTCTCTTAAAGTCTACTCTTCACGTCTCTCTAACTTGATCGTATATATATTAAATAAGCAGTGACGAATTGAATTTGTATTGGCAGTGAAAATAAAAGAGGGCTTCAAAGTGACATATACTTCCCGAAAAGTGTCAACACCTAAAGCGAGTTTAGACAATGTTATTAGAAACGTATACCAACATTTCTCAACATACTTATTACCTAATATTTATTTTTGCTTTTTTTTCTTGTCATAGTATTACCAATAAATAAAATTTATACTTACATTTGCAATTTCTTTTCTCAAAAAAAGAAACTGTGTTACTTTACATTCCTCCTTTTCATTCCAATTTAATTACTGACATGTTCCTAATTTCTCTAACTGGCATGTTCAATTAGAAGCTGTCAGTTTTATACTTAGGTTTCTCAATTTCCTTTTTATTATTATTTCTACACAAAGAATTAAAAAATTGCAAATTATTCAAATATTTTCTAAAGTTTAACTTTTAAATTAGGAATACCATAATTTATTTGTGATTAAAAGCATGAAGAGAATTCGATATAAACATCGTTAATGGTGATTTATGCTCAAAGCTATTCACACAATAATTATTAGAATATGAATTGAATAAGAATATATTCCATTAATACTGAAGTGCAAGTAAATCGATGTTTTTATTGTTATTTTAATTTTATTAATCAACAGGTAATAGTTATCTTGACTTTCAAGAACTGTAGTTGCTTTTCAAGTATTTTAAATTGAATTAAAAGAAATATATATAACTAGAAAATGTACCCAATTTTACTTTTATTAGACATATGGATATATCCTATGAGAAAATGCTTTGTATTATTTACGAAGGCAACATTTTATTAATAATTAAGCTAATATAAATATATGTACATTAGGTTTCATCATTTTTGATAATTTGTTCATATTTTAAACTCAATTACACATTACATGCAAATTGAATTTTTGCTGTATATCAAATTTCGTAGCATGATCAAGATTCATTCAAATCTCAATAACTTTGTATTGTGTTTCAAACCAATTATTTCTTAGTTAAAATGTGTTCAATTTCTTTGGATCTCAAAAATTCTATCTCGGTACTTTTATTACCTCTGATATCAACATATTATGACCCTGCTTAAATGATGGCAATTTTTTCTAAATTTTTTCAGCATGTTAATATTTGTATGATTGAACTGAAATGCCTCATTATTATTAATGAAGAACATTGTACTATCATAATACGAATATTTAATTTTTTTCAATTTTAAAATGGCCCTATTAATTGCTAGGAAGAACAAACTTAAATTTATCATATATTTATGTGTGTGTGTGATATTGTAGCTGAATTTATATTCCTAATCAAATGAAACATTTTATTATATATTAAAAGAATAATTTGTAATCCTATATTTTAAATTTATAACGAAAAATTCACACCCATAATAAAATAATAAAATATTTTTTACTGATCAGAAGAGTGGTTTTAATACTCATATCATATCTACTGTCTAATAACTTCTGTAATTTTTAAACAACTGTCCATGATTTTAATATTTTTCGCGTAATTTTTTAGGATTTTTTAATGAATCACAAAATAAAGTGAATTATCGCTGAAAATATGTGTGTCATATAAATGAAATTCACCAAAAATAGCTATTATTTGTTCATTATAAATATTAAACTTCATTGCAGGTGTCCTCTTAAATTAAATAATGGTGATTTACGTAGAAGTTTTTTTTTTTTTTTTTTGGAGAATTTGCTATTTTTTGATACATTTTCCTTTTTCTTAAAAATCAAGAAAGAGTTAAATGTAAACAACGTTTTGAATGGAAAATCAGTAACCTCACTTTAGTTCACTCGATGGCAACATACGTGCGAATATTTAGTTCCATCAACAATAAAAAACTCTTTCGTTTTTCTATAACCACAAAATCTCATAATTGTAGTGTGTGTGTGTGTGCGTGTGTGTGTGTGTGTGTGTGTGTGTGTGTGTGTGTGTGTGTGTGTGTGTGTGTGTGTGTGTGTGTGTGTGTGTGTGTGTGTGTGTGTGTGTGTGTGTGTGTGTGTGTGTGTGTGTGTGTGTGTGTGTGTGTGTGTGTGTGTGTGTGTGTGTGTGTGTGTGTGTGTGTGTGTGTGTGTGTGTGTGTGTGTGTGTGTGTGTGTGTGTGTGTGTGTGTGTGTGTGTGTGTGTGTGTGTGTGTGTGTGTGTGTGTGTGTGTGTGTGTGTGTGTGTGTGTGTGTGTGTGTGTGTGTGTGTGTGTGTGTGTGTGTGTGTGTGTGTGTGTGTGTGTGTGTGTGTGTGTGTGTGTGTGTGTGTGTGTGTGTGTGTGTGTGTGTGTGTGTGTGTGTGTGTGTGTGTGTGTGTGTGTGTGTGTGTGTGTGTGTGTGTGTGTGTGTGTGTGTGTGTGTGTGTGTGTGTGTGTGTGTGTGTGTGTGTGTGTGTGTGTGTGTGTGTGTGTGTGTGTGTGTGTGTGTGTGTGTGTGTGTGTGTGTGTGTGTGTGTGTGTGTGTGTGTGTGTGTGTGTGTGTGTGTGTGTGTGTGTGTGTGTGTGTGTGTGTGTGTGTGTGTGTGTGTGTGTGTGTGTGTGTGTGTGTGTGTGTGTGTGTGTGTGTGTGTGTGTGTGTGTGTGTGTGTGTGTGTGTGTGTGTGTGTGTGTGTGTGTGTGTGTGTGTGTGTGTGTGTGTGTGTGTGTGTGTGTGTGTGTGTGTGTGTGTGTGTGTGTGTGTGTGTGTGTGTGTGTGTGTGTGTGTGTGTGTGTGTGTGTGTGTGTGTGTGTGTGTGTGTGTGTGTGTGTAATATACCTCCAACCAAAATAAAAACTCTTCGATAGCTTTACAGCTCATATCTGTTCAAACCAAAGTATATCCCTGCTAATCCATTTAAGTAAATTGCATACAACATCAGTTATAATGACATCAAGGAATAGTGGCATTCATAACACTATAATAGAGATAACGTGATAAATAAGGTTGGGTCAAAGTATTATTCCTAAAATAAATTATTTTACCCGTATGATGTACGAACAGTTTTTATTTCCTGCCAGATGAGTTCAGTTCAACTTCATGAATCAACTTTTATAATAGAAAGAGGTTTTCTTTTTTTTAAAAAAAAGTTTTTTTTGATTGCTTGAGCTTGGAAGAATGCTTGCCGATGTATATCCTCCAACTTATTTTGAATATCATGCTTATTATGTTTATATTTTCATCGATTTCTCTTGTTCCGTGATACTACGATAAGATTTATAAGACGCTTAACCTACCTGTAGTAAATATTAATATGCTAACAAGGTCCTCGTTATTTTCTTATTCACTCTAACACTAAAAATAGTACATGTAAGAAGAAATTCTAGAAAAAATCTTGAACATATGGCTTTCTTCTTTACCTTAGTCTAAAGTTAGTTAATTAGTTTATGTTTAAAATATTTTTCTCGTGAAAAATGTATAAAACAAGAAAGAAAAATGTTAAAGATTGACACTGTTGACATTTTCCTTATTATATTGAAAGAGAAATAGTTTTTATATTATTTTATGATAATGATTCAAAATCAAAGGATTGACATTATAATGGATTTGTTACTGAAGCCATAATCAATAGCATATGTAATTTTACTCTTGTAATCGATCTCGGTTATGATGGCGTTTGTCTTACAAGTTATTGAGAAGTACCGACTAAAGTGTAGGTGAACACACGTATGAAAATACATATTACACGATTTCCTAAGTTTTTTTTTTTTTATCTTATAAACTTTTGTCTGTAAAGCTTGGCATGTGCCATTTACATGTATTGCTATATGAAACACCTACACCTAAATATATATATATATATATATATATATATATATATATATATATATATATATATATATATATATATATATATATATATATATATATATATATATATATATATATATATATATATATATATTTATATATATATATATATATATATATATACATATATATATATATTAAGAGATACTTAAGTATATTAGATTCGAATTAATTTGCATGATGTGTTATAAATATTTTTATTAATAGTAATTTTGTTGTTCTAATATAAGACACAGTAATTGCTATTAATTAAAACAACAATTAATGATAATAATTTAAAATAATATTTTGTTTTAAAAATATTATTTTCAATAAACAAAGTAAAATAAAAATTTTAAAACAAAGTAAAATATATATTATGGAGAAAATTTACTTGATCAAGAACAAGAATCAGTAAGGTAAACTTTTCTTTTTAAAAAGAATATAACTTTTATGCTCAAAACTGATTACAAAATATTTAAAAAGTAAATTTTTAAACTCTAATAAAAGTGTAAAAAAATTGCAATATTTTTAAACTTATTGAATTAAAGTTATGCATGTGGCAGTTGCGATAAAATTAAGGCAAGAAAATAAAATATAGCTTAAGAGGACAACTTAAAAATAAAATCTTTTGAACCCATAAACACTAAAACAGATTTTAAATCCTGAATTTCCAATAAATTAAAGTGAATTTTAATCTTTAGCGTTTTTCTCTGGAAGTTTGAAACATTCATCATTAAACAAAAATTTTTAATTCATTTTAAATAGTTCTTTCATAAAACGCACAAATAGAAGGTTTAAATCAAATTGTAAATTATGACACATTTAGTACATTAAAAATGAAATTGATTCATGCTTTTTATCTTTTCTTCCATATTTATTTTTATAAGCCATTCGAAACAACAAAATAAGCTTTTATTCATTTAGATTTTTATTTCTATTTATCCTTATAATTTATTTAAATCTCGATTATATTCCTTAGCTTTTAAGCTTATTTAGCACATTTGAATGTAAAAATTTGAAATTAGCTTGTTATTATTACTTGTATGCACACACATACTTATTCAATATGTTCATAACTCGTTTGAATATCTTATTTGGAATGAAACACAATGATTTATGATTATATCTCAAATATAACTTTTACGGGATTTAATGCAATGGATTTATATATAAAGCAAATGCCTTAACAGGCTTGTATTTTGTAAATTTGAAATTTGTTTTACATAAATCAATATATTAATGATGAGTTTGCTTTTTCTTCGTAATTTGATTTCAAAAGATTTAAAGTTAACAAAATTAATCTTCACGATAGAAAATCATGTTGAATGAATAAAAATATATCGATGTATGTGAAAAAAATTAGTTTATATTTGGAAAGATAAATGATACAGAGCAATTAAAGAGAAAATAAATTATTCTTTTTACTCTAGTTCATCACAAAGGATACGTTTCAAGCAATGACAATGGAAAGAAAATTTTATTTCTTATTTTCGGATCAAAATGCATAGAATATGGAGACGATTGTCTAGGACATTCAGCTCTTGATCTGCTTCTGCCAAGCTACTCATTACTTTTAATATTTTATTACTTAAGTAAATTTTTGTACAGTTATTTCTATAATGATTTCTCATTAACTTTGCATGGAAGGCGGAATTTTAATCATATGCTTCAGTGAAAGTTTTAACACAATTTCTTGGCATAATATTTCATTGAAAGCATCCAAAACTATGTGTTATAATCCACAATTTTGCTCACATATCGTATTCATGTGAAAGGATACTCTCCAGTGTTAATATCTCTTCTCTGGCAAACTTCTACTTCAGAGGAACTATGAAAGATTCTATTTTGCTTTTATAATAAATATTTTACTTAGTAAACAAGGAATGTATGTAAATTGATTATCTTTTCTCTTTTCAGTATAATTCTTGATCAAGAATTCGCTTCAAATATGATACTTTGTGGACATATTTTTTTTCATATTATTTTAAGTGTGCTTAATTACATATAACAATACATTTCGTCTAAGTCTTATTCAAAATATTGTATTCTTTAGGATAAAATAATGTACTATATCAGATAGAAAATTTTAATTTATGTTTTTTTTTCAACTTTGGTGCATATATATAGTATACCGTTGTCATTTTCTGTTTTCTTGTTAATTGTCTTTCTGAATTTGTGTTTTAATATCATATTTTAAATTTCATTAATCTAAGTGGTTTGATTTTGAATATTTTGATTATATAATAAAGTTTTCATTCTTTTAAACCACAAAAATATGAATGATGAAGAAATTATCAATGTAAAACTAGTGAAATATGCTAAATACAAAGGAAAAATAATATTAATCATTAAATACACACACACGCAACTAAATAAGGGATAAAACTTCAGTATTATAAAAATAGAAATAAGAAAAGCGACCAATTCAAAATGATTTTATCAATAATTTCATCGCTTTTCCAACTTGTTAAATAAATTTACACTGTTTAAAATAAACACATGAAAAATTTGGCAGCTATTTAATGTGTATTTTTAAATATAAAATAAAATCCAAGATTTATTCGTGAACATACAGTAGTAGATGTGTTTCCCAAATAGAGGATCGTTCTCCCAATCTTAGAGACATCCATGCAGAAAGAAGAAACCCAAAATCTGCTTTGTTCAGCTGTGCTGAAGATTGAGCACGAAACATTTCGCGCAGCCAGAGAACTATGCAATCATTATTCTAAAAGGACGTGTATAGTTCTTCACATCAACTTCAACATAAAAAAATCATTTCATTTTTATAGTCGTGCTAATATTCATGCCAACCATTACTTCAGAAATTATAATTATTAATATTTGAAGCTTCAATTTTTTTTAGGTTTAAAAATCAGTGTGCAGAAACAATACATTGATATTGTCTACAATTTGTTTGAAAATTAATAGATATTTTATCAATGTACTTAATGTCTTTATTTTCATCTCATATCTTTGGTCACATTTTTTAAAGTAACTTAATTCAACGAATAAGCAAACGCGTTATTTCAAATTGTAATACCATTAAATCAAATTCGAAGCTTCACAGCTCAAATCTTTCATAGTATCGTTAATTGTTGTCGTAAACGTAGATGTAAAAAATCTCTAGATACCACAATTTAATGAATAACAATTGCATATATGCGTTTTACTAAATGAGCGAAAGTTAAATTATGTTTCATTAAATGTAGTATTATGTGTTACTAATCGAATGTTTTACTAAATGCTTAAAGTAACAAATTTGAAAAAAATAAATTTTTTTACATAACTTATTTATAGATAATCATATAACTCTGAAATACCTTTATAAGCTTGAAATTTGAATATCAATTACAATTTTTAATCCTAAAATATTTCAATTTTTCAAATCTAAATGATATACTTCGTTTTTTAATAACCATATAATTTCAGAAAATCTTTACAAAAAGTCAGATAAAAAAGATTCTTACAGAAATTAGTGAAAACTGTATAGAAATTATTGAGTTATTAAATGATTCTAAGAACTGTTACGTTATCATAATTCATAATTTAACAAAAGAATTTTCTAGCAATAACTAGATCATGTTAAAACATAATACATTTAAAATGATCTATATTTTCATAATACATTTATCATGATCTGTATAAATAAAGATTTTTGTTTATAAGGGTTCTTAATTTTGACTTATAAGAGTAGTCATTGTGAAGAAGGAATAAATTTGAAGACATAATTGGGAAATTTTCAAAAAATTATATATATATATATATATATATATACATATATTTAAGCTCTGAAAGACTAGTAATGTACAAAGCAAACTGCTTGTAGAACTTCTCAAATTTCGTTTCGGTTCATAAGCTAAGAAAGAAGCAAATAATGAAACATAACATAAGATATGTGCTGCATTAAAGAGTGTTGTTTCCTGATTTTTCCATAAAAATTCCTTTTATTGTCACCAACAGGCCATGATTCAGCATACTATATGCTTAAATGTACCAATTATAAAGTGTCAAATATGTGTTTTTTTTTTTTAAAAAAAAGTACTCGAGAAACGGATTACAGATTCTTTACCACAAGCAAGATGTAATTCAACGTATTAAACTGATATTCTTATTTTTGACTCTCAAATTTTTATGATATTAAAAAAAATATAGAAATTGTTATGGCCATTGTTTATAATTTTAATGACCTCAATGAACAAGCACATATTTCCCTTAGAACTATAGAATAGTAGCATCCTCGAAAAGAATAGACTGTAAAAAATATTTCAGCCAGACATAAAATTATTGCTGAAGCTTATCTCAAGAAATACCACTGAAATCCTTTCTAAAGTGCAAACAATTAAATTTTGTAATTGAATCCTGAAATGGAAATTAAATAATATTTTTTATAATATTTTCATAAATTACGTACATATATATATATATATATATATATATATATATACATACATACATATATATATATATATATACATACATACATATATATATATATATATATATATATATATATATATATATATATATATATATATATTGTGTTACTGTTAATTAAATAAGATAATTTATAAAAGAGCAGACTTAATAAAAAGAAAGAAGATGTTTTACGTTTTTATTATGGTTTAAAACAAACTTTAATTAGAAATTACTCTTTCTGGATACACCAAATGTACTTTAGCTATAGTTTAAATAAAGAATTAGAATAAAAAAGCATAATAAATTAACAAAGATGATATTTTATAAAATAAATCTTTTAAAATACGAAAAATTTGCTTTTAGAATATAAGATATAGAATAAAACTGATGGATTATCTACATTTTTATTTTAGTAAGTATTATTGAATTTTAAAAAAGAATATTCGATTACATCTGATGGTAAATGTTATTCAAATTTCATTTTATAAAACTATGTCATTATTTAATGAGGACACAGTAAAAAAAAAAAAAAAAAACATAATATTGAGTGTTTAAGCAATTACTAAATTTTACGTATAAACAAAGTAAAAGAAAAATGTGTCACTTATATCTCATGAGAATAAAAATTTATTTTCAGATCATTCTACCAAATTTGTTTTTTAAATTAGCAATAAGTCTTCAATTTTTATTTGTTCGCAAAAAGAGCTTAAATAAATTTTAAAACAAATAATAAAAAAACTAAAATGCACTACAATCAGAGTTATAAAAAACTATAGCACAAAGCTGATTGCATGTAATTCAATAAAAGGATTTAATTATAAGTGATTAAATGAGAAATAACTAAAGTACTTACAAATGCCAATTATGCTTAATAAGTACCAATTATCAATTCATTAGCTTATTATTTCTCTGTTCTTAATTAATTCAAAATATATTGATGAGTGAGTCTACTGAAACTAAATAAGTAAGTGATATTTACAGAAAAAATAGAATTTAATTAGTCATTTGTTAACGAATAGCTTTAAAAGAGTAAACAACATAAGTGTGTTTAAATTTAAAGACTTTTAAAAGAAGTAAAGTTTGCTTGTTTGTAATTGAATAATTATCCAGGAAGTGATTATTCTTATTTCAAATTTGATATTAAAGGAACACAATTTGTTTTAGATACAACATTTAGCCTTATAATCTTTTTATTTAAATTTTGAATCCATTATTTCATCTAGTTTTAAACTCTATTGGAAAAATGAATTAACAAGACTTTTGAATTTCTCAAAATATTCATGATTGGAAACTAAATTGTGTATTTATTCAAATGTTTAATAATAATAAACTTACACTGTGGAACATTAAAGTACATATTACAACTACAATAATATTTGCTTTACTGTAATATTTCACTAAACTTGTCATGTTCCAGAATTTATTTGAAATTCAAGATAATCAGAGAGATTTTCTCGAATTCCAATTGTCTTGCATTTATCGAGAAATATGTCATAATTTATCCCGTTGAAGCATTTGCGAATATTAATTGAAATGGTTGCTTCTCTTTCAGGAGTAAATATCTCAGATGCAGCTTGCATAAGGAGGATTAAATCATTTTAGAATAATAATATTTTATTCTTAGTATTCAAAATAGTTTTAAATATTGTATATAATTATAATTTATGCACTACATACATTTTTCAATAAATTTTAACTTAGAGAACCAATTAATTTAAATAAATATAAGTTGGCTATATATTAAATTTTCTTATTAATGTTTTTTTTTAAAAAAAGAACAGAAATATTTATGTTTTTAAATGGCTGTGGATTATTTAATTTTTTTAAAATATGTGTGAATTTTATGTCCATGTAATTTGCAAGCAAATAAAATTGGAGACGAAAAAAAGGGAAAATTTCTTTTCAGTTTTTTTACAAAGGGAAAGAAATATTCATGTTTTTACATGGCTGTGGATTATTTAATTTTTTATGTTTGAATTTATTGTCCAGGTAATGTTGCAATCAAATAAAATTGGTAACGAAAAAAAAGAGAAAATTTGATCATAAATACTATTACGGTTAATTTAATTGTCTTCATCTTATAAAAATATTGTTTTTTAAGTTAACACATATTTTGAAAAAAAAACTAAAATACTCAATATTTTTCCTGTTTTATAGAACTACATTAACTGATTTACCATTGTTTGCTTTTATTTTCAATTAAAGTTCCATTCACAGTTTTAATTCCTCTGGTATTTATTTAAATCAAAATAAAATAAATGGAAAACAATTATCTGTTTTATTATAAAATTAATAGAAAAATCAATAAAGAGAGATGTACAGTTAAAACATTGCTTTATTTTTTTTCTTTCCACTCATTTTTGCTTAAGTAATATTGTAATATGCTTATAACTGCGAAAAAAATTCATTCTTAAATATTATTTAATAAGTATTTATCTTTAATTTATTCATGATTAGCAGTTTTATATACAGCAGTTTTCAAATTGTATTTGTATGTTAATGTATGTCAATCTTAGTTGCTTCTTAAAAATATGAAATATTTTATGCTTATTCTTACAGAATAAATATGATATCAACAAACCTATTGTGAAATATGTTTCCAAAAAATAGAGAGTTCAGATAAATTCTGTACAGCTTGGTAACAATTTCCTTTATATATTTGAACTTTATAATAATATAACCATATAAATATTTGTTACTAATTTATAATGTTTAATAAATACTTCAGAATTAAATGAAGAATATGCTTCTGAATTTAAAATGTATTCATTTAACCCAGATAAGTAACGTTATAAATCTCAAATAATTAAATAAAGTCATAAGATAAATATATTTATAAAATGAATTAAATTAATGTGTTTCCAATAAATGAAATTAATGGTTTAATGTTTTATTTTGAAATGCGATTTAAATATTATCTAGGAATTTTAGAGCATAAGTTTGGTGAAAATCATTTTTTTTTGTACTTTATGATCGCTTTGGAGTTTCTTATTTATAATAATAATTTATTATGTTTTGGAGATAACATATCCATAACAAGATATTTATAAGAGTAGAGATAATTGGCTTAATTTTATTTATTTAATTCTGTAGGGAAAATTGCATTTGGAAAATAAACTAATAATATTAAAATTGTTCCCTTAAATGTTTTTTGAAAAATTTCATAAATTTAAGGAATAACTGAATGATATCCATTTTTTAATGTAATTACTGTTTTAGCGATAACATTACATGAAATAATAATTTTCTTACAAATATGAATTATAAATTAATTAAATTTTCGAAGTCTTTTAAGGTTTAGAATGTTTTTAAGCGTTTTTACATCAAGAGAACTTAAGATTAAACGCTTGCAAAACTTCCTTGCGAATTAAATATTTTTATATAATTAATATAACACACACACACATTTTGAAATGTGATTTAAACCATATAAACATGCTTTTGCGTGACTTAATATTACTTTAAATAAAAGGAATTCTATTTTGACATATATAATAAAATTCATGAGTCTAAAGATAAAGTATATTTTAGAACATCAAAACTCATGTCCATTTAAAATGAGAGCAATGTACCATAAAATTATCCGTTGTAATAATTTATAAAAATAAATACATAAATGCTTAAATGAATATGTAAACCATAATACATAAAATTAGCATCTTATATATCATGGCCGTTCATTAATTTTAGAGTCAGCCATTCTAATGCTACTTTTAATATGTATCTCTTTTTAAGTCATCATTTAAGTGTGTTCATATGTATATAAGTACATATTTAAATTTAAATTAATAACTTAATATTTGTAAATAAAAATGAATAATAATAAAGATTTTAAATATGAATGTAAGAACATGTCATCTCATTTTCATCTGTGTCCATTATGGAAAAAGAACATTTCAAAACATAAAGTTGTTTCTAAACGAATTCACATTTATGAGTTTGGACATCTTCTCTTCTAAAATCTTAATAATATGTTACACCATACCCTGACGAGAAAGGATTTTTCTTTTCAATTTCTATTCATTAATTTGCTTTTATACAAGTTGATACCTACTTAGATAGTTTAAGCCATTTTAAATACAACTCTTGTTCTTCAAAAGCGGGTCCTGCATTTAACGAAATTTCGCCAATTGCGAACGTACCTATATATTTTGTTCATGTTTTTTTTTTTTTTAATTGTAATTTAGGAAAATCTTAAATCCTTAACTGAAATATAAAAAAATATATTCACTATGTAATTTGTACAGATAGAATAAAATTCTGTCTGATTGGACTTGATTAAAGGAAACGTTCTTGAAGAAAATATTAATTATGCAAGCCTTACGCATAAAAGAGATATCATTCTGACATGTATGTGATACTTGCTTACAGCAAAGCTTTTATGCACTTTCCTTGAGTCCGTTTCCGGAACAATTGAGTCTATTTCCGGAACAATACAAAATAAGAAACAAATGAACATAAAAATATTGTTAAAGCACAAATTAGTATGAAGAAAACAAAAATTTTAAGGAACCAAGAATGGTAAGTATAAAACTCCCCAGCTGCTCAGGTGTTTGACGACGATATTTTACAACTCTGATCCTATAAAAATTGACTTAAAAATATCACAGTTTGGTAACATTTACGTGTGTATTATCGAAAGGAATTTGAGTAAAAATAATTGGTGAGCTTAAGATTTAATTTATTACAGATATTTCATTATTGTTTCCTCTATAGTAAAATTCTGAAATAGTTCTTTTGCTCTTATATATGCAGAGAAAATATTGTTTATTGGTAGTTACGAGTAACAATACTAAATATTTTACATTTATTTCTTTTGCAAATTCACATTTACTTAGTTTCGCCTGACATTTATAAGTTTTGCTCGGTCTTCTTTCTTTTTATTCTTTTTTAGGACCATGCAAAAATTTCTAAAGAGACTTTTGTAAACTTCTTTTTAATATTGATCTCACTAAAGACCAATTCTACCATAAATATATAGATTATTAAGCCAATTTGTGTTTTCTGTAAATCCAAGATAAGATATCATAATGAGAATCAAAATATCATAGGAAATTCAATAGACTGACATTCTAAATTATATATATATATATATATATATATATATATATATATATATATATATATATATATATATCTTTTACTACATACTGTCTATTATAATTGTCGATTATATATTCCTTCTTAATCTGAATAGAACTGAAAATTTTAAAGAATCTAGTCTTCAGAGGGAAGGTATCATTTCGAAAAATAAATGAAGTACAAATTCCTTGACCATATGAAATCATTTCTCTCTTTCATTTTAAAGAGAAATTTAAATTTTTAATAAAACATCAAATAAAATAAAAACTTAAATTTTTTTCTTTCAACTCACACTCTTTTGTGACCTTTTTATTAAGAAAACAAGAGATAATAGACTCTTCTAAGTGTATAAAAACTTACAGATATTTTGTCAAAAATATCCACAAAAATGAGCAAATAGCAACAATAAAATTTATATACTTCTCATAATTTTTGTAAGTTGCACACATTATTATACAGTACATTTAACATAAAGTTTTTGAAACTGTATTATTTACTGATAATAATATAATAAAATTACTTTTGCAAGTAAGGGAAATTGCAACACTTATTCCACAATATTATATTTCATTTGAAATGTGTTAGATTCAAAATACTTCTTGTTGTTCTTTTATATCTGTAAATAATACTGGTTGTTGCTGTTCCAGCATATTTCCCTGTTTATAGTCCAGAGTTGGGATCTTCCAGTAAAGTAGAAGCAGCTGTATGGCAGTCTTCGTAATTTAGAAATAGGGACCAAGCGGAAGACCCCCGATATTTGACCTGCTATCCCAGAGATATTATTTCATTTCGAGAATATTGCGACCATGATTTATTTAACATGTCCTAACAGCCATAGGTGAACACGAGGGATTCTCAGTTGAGTCATGATTCCAACACAGTATCTTCTGATTATAAGAATGACGCACTAAGTAATCTAAATAATATGGTAATAAAAGTAATCAAAGTTTTAAAACTGTGGAAACGTTCTATATTGAAATATTATTATGAAAAAATAAAATAACTCACCATGCAGATTTTAATTAATTTTATTTAAAAAGTTTGGGAATATATCTCTTTGGATTTCAGATTCATTTTCAGCAAATATGGACACTTATAATAATTCAATTTATTAAATATTGAATTTGTTTTCTCAATGCTGAGTTTCAATTTTTCTAATATTTATTTTTTAATTTCTAAAAGTCAACAGCAATATTTACACTTTATCATTTTAGATATGGATATAAGGATTAGACTGATAACTTCAGCTTTAAATGTAATAATTATGTAGCCAAACAAATACCATTTACGGCTTACAGAATAAGCAAATGTGATTACCAAGTTAAGAACATGACACAATAATATCATCCATAAATCGATATAATACATAATTTTTCTATTTTATTTAAAGAATTTTATTGACATTGTACATATTTATATTCAAAACACTCAATTTACATTCTAAATGTGGACGCATATTTATATTCAAAAGGTGTGTGTGATTATAAGTTTACATTTAAATTATTTAAGTTCTAAAAAGCAAGACTCTCTCTCTCTCTCTTTTACCCACACACACACATTATATAATATGTGGGTGAAAAACTAACATCAAAATTTTAATAAAATTTACAACAATTATGAAATGTTATATGGGTTTAACTGTGTGAAACGCTTAATGAAATTGACGTATACCGTTTTATGTTCATTTTACGGCAAGCATAGTTACAATGAAGAAGCCATATAAATTCATGTAATCTCGCACAATTTTTATAACTTTTGTCTTTTATTGCTGTTTAAAATTTAACAACTGTTCCTACGTTTTACTAAATCACTTTTAGACAAACGAGACAAGCGGAAGTGAGATATGTGCCTTAGTATAAATATTAAATTTTATTAAGATAAATTTAAAATATCTATCATAATTTATAACATGATAAATTCAAAACTCTTTTCTATTTCAAAGAAGTAAAATAAATTACATTTGCTTTTTAATGATCACAAAAAATATCCTCTTAAATTTTTTCAGGGGATTATTAAACCATATTTTCTTATTGTGACATAAATTCAAGTCGGACGAAAGGCATAACTCCAGTGGTACTGGTTATATTTAATATCACAGATTTTAATTACTATCTCAATATTTGTCCACTTTCCTGAAGCTGATATACATAATGAAGGCATTCTCCTGCCATGGCGTCATTGTTAACGAGTCGGCCCACATTGTTCTGAGAAGCCTCTTCTCAATCAAAGTTCCCATTCGAAACCCATATTTGCTTTACATTAATATTAAGGACTAATGAGCAGGCAGCCCCAACAATGATTGGAGAGATTAATTATGCTGACTCTCCAAGTCACAAGTAAGTAAGTTAAATAATGACAAATCTAATGTTACTTTAGCTCTTATTTTTGAAAATAATAATTTCAATGCAGTCTAATCAATTACTATTAAGGACTCGGATATAAATGATTATGTAACATTAAATGAATAACTGAGATTCATTTTGAAAGCTTCAAAAGACATAAAATGTAGCATAATTTATTTCAATGCTCTCAATTATTAAAAAGTGAGTGAATAAAAATTATATATATATATATATATATATATATATATATATATATATATTTATAATTTTTATGGTCTATAATTTTATATATATATATACTGTGGGGGCCATAATTGTGGACACTTTTGGAAATATTTAAGTTTTTGAAATTTGTGTTTCACAAAATTCAAACTTGTATAACTTGTATATATAAATTTTAAAGAGAATTTATTACTGAATTGAATACAAAACACAAAATTCAATTATTTGCAATACAAAGAAAGTTAAGCGATAATAGTTATCTATATACATTAGATAGTGATGATTGCAGTGAGATATCAGTACTTAGTAGAGTACCCTTTATTTTTGATTACAGCTTCACATTGACATTTCAATGAGCTGACAAGAGTTTTAAGCTCTTCTTTCGTTATTACATGATGCCAGGAAGCAATTATAGCCTCAAATAGTTCCTTTTTATTTGATGGGCGCTTCATCCGAATGACTGCCCATTAAAGAGGTAAGTTACAAGAGTTTTCAAACGGCGCTACAAATTTTCGATAGGATTGAGGTCAGGACTGTTTCATGGCCATGACAACAATTTAATGCTCTTTGAACGAAACCTCTCTTTCGATATTTTGGCCATGTGGCAAGGAGCAGAATCCTGCTGAAAAATAAACGAAGCATTGTTGGGAAAGAGATCTCTGATGGTAGGTAGAAGTTTTGGTTCTAGAATAGCGTCAATGTATTTTCTGGCATTCAGTGTCCCATTGATGACATGAAGGTGACCAATATCGTCTGCTGACATGCATGACCAAATCATAAAACTAACTGGGTTTTTCACAGTTGCTTGAATGTAGCTCTTTTCCAATTCTACGCCTTATATTTTTTCACCCATGGCTACGGAATAACGATAGCTTAGTTTCATCTCTCCATATAGCTTGTTACCACTGATCATCTGTCCAATTAATGTGTTCCTTTGCCCACTGTAGACTTCTTTTTCGTTGCTGAAAATTAAGATAAGGCTTTTTTCGTGGAATTCTACCTCTCAGTCCAACATCTGTTAACCTTCTCCTGATTGATCTTGAACTGACAGAAACACCAGCATCATTCAGATAACTTCTGATGGCCACTGATGACATATTCTATCTTGGAGACGTAGTCTTTTTATTCTTCTGTCATCAATAGATGTGGTGCACCTTTTTCGGCCTTTTTCTTCTTTGTGTTTCACTGAATTTGTCTCCTGATATCGTAAACAAAACTTTCGAATTCCAGATGTAGTCACTGAACCACCCACCTGTCTTGCAATTTCAGCATAGGAAAGACCACTTTCTCGTAACAAAATAATATTACATCTCTTTCTAGGTGTCAAATCTACTCTTTTATTCTTTTATTTGATTTCATTACTTCTTGACTAAATATAAAAAATTTTTACGAAAATTCCTACTTGTAATTGCAGTGTATAAGAAACAGGTCCTCCTCCTACAGAACAAAGCAAAATAATGAATTGTTTCAAGTGTAAACATGATGTCAGTTTTTCCTGGCAGTTACTAACATTTGATTGGTTCTCAGAACAAGAACAGTGATTGGTCAGGAAAGCTATACATTACAAACCACTTCATAACTGTGTTTCTTATTTATATTAAAGTATATATAACTTTTTTTGTATTGCAAATAATTTAAATTCGTGTTTTGTATTGAATTCAGTAATAAATTCTCTTTAAAATGATATATACAAGTTTGCATTTTGCGAAACGTAACATTTTCTATAAGCATAGAAAGTTCAAAAACAAAAATTTCCAAGAGTGTCCTCAATTTTGGCCACACCACTATATATATATATAATATAATAATAAAATTATATATATATTATATATATAATATAAAAATTATATAAATATATATATATATATATATATATATATATATATATATATATATATATATATATATATATAAATATATATATATATATATATATAATTTTTATTTACTTTTTAATTATTGTGAGCATATTTTATATTTATTGCATGTCTCATAATGCTTTCATATTTAGTGCATGTTTCATAATTTTTTTTCATCAATCTTGAAACATTGTTTTGAAGGTTTTTAAGACTGCGTCTTTGGAATGTTTGTGACAGGACGTATAAATATATATCAAGGAGAGTATTTCAACATTTTATAAAATCTACTACTTTTTTTTAAAGAGAACATAAGATTTTAAGCTTTATAGTATTATCAATATATTTTGTAAAAAGAAAATATACCAATAATTTTTTTTATTTCGGAAAATATTTCAAAAAGACATTTCCATAAATAGGTTGGTAAATTATAGCTTGTTATTCTTATTTTAACGAAAATCTTACCCTTCCAAATAACATTAAAGTTTTAAAAATACTTTTATTATTATTTTTCGCTGATGCATATATACATGAGAATAAATTGCAATACATTTTTTATGATAGTTTAATTTAAATTATGGATTTATTTATCATTTGATTTAAGCAAAGGATATAATTCACAACTTTCATAAATTCATTTTTACAATGCAAAACTGCATTATCAAAAATGTATACTTTGATAAAATTAAATTTTTGAAATTTTTTCCTCGAAATGGTTTTTATGGTTAGTTATACTAATAATCAATATTTAAAAGCTCGATTTTTATTTTAAACTATTGTATTAGAAAATATTAAAAAATAACGGGCAAATCATGTATGACATAATGATCCTTTCATTATTTGCTATTTAATTTACATATAATTTATTTTTAAAATTTTTTAATAATCAATAAAGTCACATATATACTTTGAATTTATTTTAATTTTTTAAAAAAAAATTGAAAAGTACTTCAAAATAATTCTGTTATACAAGTAAATGTATCATTTAAAGTCATCAGTGAACTTGGCCAAAACCCATTAATACAAAAAGTTTTAATTATGTCTAATGATTTTATGCTTTCTTTTTTTAATTTTTGAACACAAACATATGTTTTCCTGATATTATATTTGCTAAATTACTTATTTTTTAACTATGCCTCTTTTTGAACATTCTGATAATTGATTAATTATTAACGTGATAAATAGTCACTATAGTTTGAATTTCTATTTTAGTGTATATCATTCAGAAATATTTTACACTAAATAGAATTTATTACTTTATCTTTATCTTGTAATTTTAAATTATATTCAGAGAAATATTCATTTGATTAATTGAAAGTAAAGTGTAGAAGTAAGTGTAAGTATAAAAAAAGAAGTATAAATATGAAGAACAAAAGTAAAAATATAAAAAAGGAAATAAAGATGTTTGTAGAAAAGTTAATATTTCTGTAAATATTCAGAGTAATATTTTTGTCAAAGAAAAGAAGTCAGAGCATAATTATCCTTTATCTTAAATTTTACTGATTAGTAAAGTATAATTAATAGAGTATAAAGAAGGTTGTTTAAGGCATTCACTCTCGTTTATCGGAGGAGAGTGAGTTCAAACCTCAACCGAAGATCCGTCGTGTTTTCACTGAAGGTTGCTGGGGTACATAAAATATGTCGCGACCGAAATGGACTCCATGTTAAATGATACTTCTCGGATTGCCGGCCAAATCTGGAGGTTTTCTACTTGGTTCCTGTTCTTAATTAAGGGCTTTCAAGGCAATGATGACACACAATCTGAGTTTCCCAATGTATAAGTTGCTTTCACTTCCTCCCCCCCTTCATTGACCTAAAAAGGTGGAATATCCTTGGTAACTGGGCATTAGATATAAATAAAGTGTATAAAGAAAGCTTCCCCGGGACTCTTCTTCCCTTCTGGAGAAAGATCAAGTGGGGATCGGAAAGCACGGGGAGGAAAAATCAGGGGTCCAGAGCAGTCGGTGAATGAACCCCGAGAAGTAGAGGTGTAGCTCTCGTCGCTGAGACACCTAAAATTTGATTTTCTTCTATATCATTATTTTTATAAGAGTTTATTGTTCTGTATATGTATTTAAATTTAATAAATAATTAGTGCAAATTTCCCTTTTTATTTTGCTACTCCACAAAGGTCAGCATATTATTTTTTTTTACTTCTTGTAATTTAATAAACTTCATAGAACTGCCTATGATTTTCAATGTATCCATGCAAAGTATTCAAATATATATTGATAATTTCATCTCATTAAAAATTGATCTCAAGGTATATATAATCTGGCACATATCAAATAAAATGTATAACGTATTTAAATACTTTTCGAATTCATCAAAGTTTAAAGAGTCTGGAATATTTTTATTTTAATTTACTGAAGAGTCTTATATAGATAAATCTGATTTTATCTGTTAATTATGCACGTTTTTTGTACTGGAAATTAAATCTTGATAAAACCAACATGTGTGTTAGGTTTTTAATTAAATAATGTTCGGAAATAAAAAGGTAAATAATATGAAGCAGTGTTATGTAATTATATGAAAAAAAACTAGCGATACGATTCATATAATAGATTATGCTATTGTATATATATAAGATATAACAATTATTAAATACCAACAATAAATTAATTCTTATATCAATGATCTAACAGTTGATTCTTATAAATTACAGAAGTTATTGATTCATACGAAAAATGAAATCATAGTATAATTTTAAAAAGTAATGTTTAAAAAACAATTAGTTTTACTTTATATTTAAGTAGAATATTTATTGTCTCCAAAAAAATCAAGTATACAATGAAATCACATAAGAATTCTTAAATTGTGTTAATAATGTACAAGAAATAATCACTGAATTAATAATTTATTTTACTTCTTCCTTAATCACGAGTTAGTTATTTAATTTCATTAAAAATTTTATACAAAATAGCATAAATGAATTTGCTATCCATAAATATTCATAATAAAGAAGAAGCAATTGCTTAAATACATTAGGCATGAAGATGAAAAGTAATTTTCAAAAATACTGAACATAAAATCCCAAAAGATCTGACGAAAGCCATGTGTCAAAACTTACAGTTTTTTTTCTGATGTTTTAATCTTTAAACAAGTTAGTATATATTGTAAATAATTTCAGTGCTCTCTAAGGAGGGTTTTTTTATTTCATTTTTTACTCATGAAATTTAGAATCCATAAAAACTGGATCGCGCAAGATGCAATTTAGGCCAAATGGAGAATGCTTCATTTTATTCTTATACTTGAAAAATGTGTTTTTAAGTATACATTTTTCAATTACGCGAATAAAAATTAATTGCATGGCATATGAATTAAGAAATAAAACAAGAAAATATGTCTCACTTTTTTTAACATTTCGACGGTATCCCCAGCTATGCTATATTGATGCACATCACTTACAATGTCATAATGATATATATATATATATATATATATATATATATATATATATATATTTATATTTATATTTATATATATATATATATATATATATATATATATATATATATATATATATATATATATATATATATATATATATATATATATATATATATATATATGTATGTATGTATGTATGTATGTATGTATACGTATGTATTAAAGTTAATTTCACAATATGTAGACATTATAGGTTATTAATTTTAAAAAAATACATTTAGATGCTAATGAAGGGAAGTATTTTCAGAGAAAACAATGAAAAAGTTTCAATTTATTTTTGTTTTATAACATCACTAATAACTGACAAAATAACTGCACTGTTTATCCTTTTTCCTATGAGAATTAGTGTGCATAAATTAATTATTATACTATTTATTTAATTCTAAGATTATATATATACTCAGATAAAAATTTTACTCTATATGCCATACAGTTTTGGAAATCTATATACTTGCGAATAATGCTGGAAGACGCTCTACGTTGTCACATTAAAGAGAGAGTTATTTCTTTGCACTTCCAAACAGCTGCTATAACTATATATTTCAGTTTTCAAAAATTAAAGGGGATGAAGTAAGCTTCTGTTGCACCCAGTGCAGCAGCTTTTTTAAAAAACGTAAAATATTTTTTGCTTCAAAATTAAGCAAAGGTTAATAAAATAATACTTTTTATGAATGTATAGAGTTGCTGTTTTTAAAGAAGAAAGAACAAATAAAAAAATTTTATTTTTGGCATAAAAATGATTTTAAAATATTTTGAATAAAACTATGTGACCATAAAATTTTTTTCATTCCCTTTTTAGCTAATTTTAATTCAACATTTTTATTTAAAATATGCAAAATATTTAGAAATTTTTTATCTGAAAAGAATTTCTTTTCCTAACTATATATATAAAACATGCAGAATAACGATATAAGGAAAGAGAAAAATGTACGAAGCTTATTATAGTTTAAGTTGAAAAACAATTTAAATATTAAAATTGGAAAATATTATATGTAGTTTAACAATAAGTTTAGATATAACAAATAAGTTTAGATATAATAAAAGGTAATTATATCTAAATTTATTTGTTTTTAAACATGCTCTCGAAATTATTAAAATAATGTTAAAGGTGTTCAAAACAATTTGTAGTTTTTAAAAATATGTTAGATAAACTTTAATTTAGTTTTGAAAACAATAAATTTTACATTCTGTTTACTTTAATTTTCATCAAAAATCTGAGATTTTAACATCTTAAACATTTTCTAACATAGCTTAAGTCATTACATTTATGTTTCCAGAATATTACTTAAATGCTTTGAAATATGTAATTATTTTTTATGCTATGAAATATGTAATTAGGTTTGACAGATATAAGAATTTTCGTGTTACTAAAGAAGCTCTTTCTTACCTTAAAGTTGATAAAATAATAGGTGCAAACCTTTGTTGGTTTTTTAATATTCATACAAAATTGTTCTCCGGAGAAAGAAAATAGGCCCAATTCACTTGCCTTAATTGGGATAATCTAAGCTCTTGCAAGCATCCTTTCAGATAAATATTGTTACAAATTTATAAATAACTGTTGTATATGTCTTAAAATATCTCAGACAGATCGGAAATACTCGCATTTTGGGCAAACATTGCGGTATTTAGACGTGTTATACGTTAAATGCGGGTTTTCTAATGATTTTGTGACTTGGTGATGTTTTGGTGAGAAAACTTGGCGACATTTTTGGCGACTTGGCGAGAAATAGATACTCCTAGAAACATCCATCACCTAAGCTCTAGGACCAATATTTAGCGAGATAGCCTAGAAGCTTCCAGAACCTTGGCGAAATTAGTAGATTTCTCCGCCAAGTCAGGTATAAATATCGCAGCCCAACATAGTTAGAAAAGTTTTTATACAAACAGTCAGTTTTGTGAAGACGATTAGTCGTGATTGCTAGTTTAGAGAAGCTGTTCTCTGCCTGAGGTATTTGAGACCTGTGATTGGAAGCTGTTACTTATCGTATCTGACGAATTGTAGCTGTATAATTGTGATTATTACAGCTGGAATTTCAAATGGGATTTTTACAAATAAAAGTCTTTTGTTCATCGAGTAGTTGCTTTCTTCAACTCTCAATCCACATGAACCCCGAAGCTCGCTACAACTGGTTTTAGAAGTGGGGTTGAAGAGTTGATGCAGCGTGTCATAAGAAAAATGGATACGGATTTAATGAAAAGTCTTCTCGAAAAATTAACGGAGCAGATGGCTGAGATGAAAGCTGGACAAGAAGACATGAAAGCTGGACAAGAAGAGATAAAAGCTGGACAAGAAGAGATGAAAGCTAGACAAGAAGAGATGAAAGCTGGATAAGAAGAGAATAAAACCGAGATGACGAAAGAGATAAAATCTGGACAGGAGGAGCTTAAAAAGGAACTTAAGAAGGACATTGTAAGTGTTAAAGAAGAATTCGCCAACATCTTTTAGGAGAAGATGAATGCAATGGAAGTTAAGGTAACTTCAGTTGAAACTAAGGTTTTGAAGATCGAAGAAAACGTTGAAGAAGCATTAGACAATATGAATAAGGAGATTGAAAGCTTGAAGAAACAGATGTCAAACAGACATGAGGAACCCAATGTGGCAGTTATGCCCTCCCTGGCCACGATTAAGAACATTCGATGGAAAATCATTCTGGCAGGTATACAAGACCCAGTTTATGATGGTAGCGGAAGTTAATGGATGGAATACCCGGGCCCAAGCTTTACACCTGGCGGCTTCTTTAAGATGAGATGCGGCCGATATCCTAGAGACGCTTCCGGAAGAGCAAAGGCACGATTTCCATGCCCTGTCGAGTCAGCTTGAGCTGCGGTTTGGAGAAAAGTGTTATTAAGGAATATCGCAGATTACAGTTAAAATCCCGCTATCAGAAAGCGGGTGAAAGTCTGCAAGAATTGGCTGCGGATATTCAGCGACTTTCCCATTTAGCATTTTCGGACTGCCCAGCTGAGATACGTCAAGACCTAGCTCTCCATCACTTCATCGATAGTGTGCGGGATCCAGAGATACAGAAAGCACTTAGACTCGCCGATGTCAAAAATATTGGATCTGCTCTAGTCTACGCACTTAAGATAGAGGCTGCCCAGCAGGCCGCGCGTAAAGACCGGCACTCAATCAGAGCCGTCTCTGCTACTGATACAGACTATGATCTAAGAAAACAAATAGAAGATCTGCGGCGAAAACTCCGTAGCTTAGAACTGAGTAGAGGTGGCAGAAACACGAAAATTCAGTGTTGGACTTGCGGTGCAGTCGGACACGTCCAAAGAGACTGCCCAAAACCAAAAGATGGTGGAAATGATCTTCCACCACAGCAGGGAAGGATTCAACAAATCCAGGAGTTTGAAATACGTCATCACAAAGGAACTCTTCATGGAAATGCTGATGCAGTATCAAGGAAACCGTGTAATGGAAGCTGCCGTAATTGTTCTAGAATAGAGAAGAAGTATCAATTAGTAAATCCTTCGGCACGCGAAGTTACTGTTTCACCGCCATCGAAACCAGACACATGGAGTGATGAAGGACTTAGAGAAGCCCAAAAAGAAGACTCAGATATAAATCCAATTTTTAAATTAAAAGAATCTTCCAGTACGAGACCAAGTTGGCAGGACATCTCCACCTACAGTCCTGCTACTAAGCAATATTGGGCTCTTTGGGATTCACTCCATATTAGAAATGGCGTGTTATACAGGAAATGGGAGTCCGATGATGGACGTAATTTCAAATGGCAGCTTGTTCTTCCAAAATCAAGAATTTCAGATGTTTTAAAAGACTTGCACAGTAGCTCAACTGGAGGCCACTTCGGAGTAATGAAGACTCTACAGAAGGTTCGTGAACGCTTCGATTGGAGCAAAACTAGACAAGATGTAGAGAAATGGTGCCAATTTTGTGATGACTGTGCGGCACGTAAGGGACCAAAGAAACGTAGCCGAGGAAGGTTGCAGCGGTATAATGTGGGAGCACCATTTGAGCGGATAGCGTTGGACATTTTGAGTCCCTTACCACGATCCTCAAATGGCAACAAATACATTCTAGTTGTCATGGACCACTTTACTAAGTGGCCTGAAGCATTTTCAATCCCTGATCAAGAAGCGACTACAGTAGCCGAGGTTCTAGTGCAGCAGTGGGTTTCCAGATTAGGCGCACACTTATAAATTCATTCAGATCAAGGGACAAATTTCACCTCACCTCTGCTGTGTTTAAAGGAATGTGTCAAATTCTCGGAATAGACAAGACGCAGACCACGCCATAACACCCGCAATCGGACAGCATAATAGAGAGATTTAACCGTACCATCTTAAATAATCTCTCACTTATGGTTTCCAGAAATCAGCAAGATTGGGATTTGAAGCTACCGCTGTTTCTGCTTGCATATCGCAGTGCTGTCCATGAGACTACCGGATACACCCCATCACAAATGCTCTTCTGTCGTGAACTTCATCTCCCTTGTGATCTTCAGTTTGGTTGTCCACCGGATAAATCTTCATCGCCAGAGGAATACCTTCGAGACCTACAGACACGTCTTGAAGATGTCCGTAGCTTTGCTCGAGACCGAATCAACCTGACGACTGAAAGAATGAAGACAAGGTATGACAAAAGAGAGACAGAACATGAATTTTCGGAAGGTGATAAAGTTTGGTTGTGGAACCCGATTCGACGTAAGGGACTTTTACCAAAGTTGCAAGCCAACTGGGAAGGTCCCTACACAGTCCTAAAAAGACTGAATGACGTCGTGGTTCGTATAAGGAAATCATCTTCTTCAAAACCAAAGGTAGTACATTATGATAGATTAGCTCCTTATCGTAATGTAAAGCAAAAATTAGTATACCATAGTCTTTTTGTAAATAGTATAGATAGGTTTAATATTTTCTATTTTTCTGTATTTGTACTTTTAATTGTGTATTTAATGTGTTCTGTATCCTCTTGAAATGTAAATTCTTTTATATTAAATTTGGCCTCCTATCAGGGGATTGTACTACCCGGAACGTGCAGTCCTTGAGAGGGGGGCAATGTTACAAATTTATAAATAACTATTGTATATATCTTAAAATATCTCAGACAGATCGGAAATACAAATATAATTTTTTTTTTGTTTTATCTGTAACAGTGGTTTTTATCTTTGCTCAACATTTGATACCATTTAATAAATTACATAACACCTAAAATTTATTTAAAAATTTTTGAAAATCTGAAGCATTTTACCTTCTAAGAGAATTTTCATAATTAAGGAAGTTAATAATTTATTTCCTTGAGATACATTAATAATTTATCTCAAGGAAGTAAAACCAAGCAACATTAAGTAAAACTTAACATCCCTTTCATAAAATTTTGAGGCTTCAATCTTCGATCGTAATAATATTAATAGAATTTTTTCATTTTTATCAGAAAATGCGTATATCAAATTAAAATAATACATAAAATGTTAGTGTACTGTCATTTTTCTATTTGTACCATCTTTTTTATCAATGGAATGCTTCCATTAATTCAAGTAAAAATCAGCTGCTCCAAAAAGTATTGGTTTCTCAGCACATTTCAAAATGATTTTCGTTCTCAACTAAAGAAAACAAGTACATATATACATTTTTATATATAATTTATGTTTTTATGTAACTCATTGTTAGATATAAATAAATGTTATCTTCTGATAATATGATCTTAAGAAACTATTTTACAGCTGAAATATAATTATATAAGTTTATTCAAATTTAATAATATGAAATTAAGATGAATTTATTTCTTAAGGAATATACATATCACAAAGAACAAGAGATTATTACTCTTTCATTTTTAATCTTGAATATTTTGTCCTACTTAAATAAAAAATGATTAATTATAAAAATGTTCCATTCATAGTTTAATGAAATGATTTATAAGAAAAGTTTAATTTAAAATTAGGTTGTTAGTTATAGATTTTATGATAATATGCGTCGAAATTTAATAATAAACGGAGAATGAATTTTATAAAATCAATCATCTTATACATTCATTTCTTAAATAAAGCGTACTTAAGATATGAAAAGAAAATTATTTGACTTTTTTTAACCATGACATTTACGAAGTAAAATATTTACATAAAAATCCAAGTCAATTATATTAGTTAATTAAAACTCTGATGTTATTTGTCATTCATAAAAGTATTTTTATTGTTTGCTTTTATAATATGCTTTACTTAGTTACTTATAGTTAATGTCTTCTTTAAAACTGTATAAAACGCAAAATTCCAATCAAATGATCCAGTTAAAATTTTGTATTTGAAAAGTATAAAAATTCACTATAGACTGTAAACGCCGAGTTGCATAATCAATAATTTTTTCACTCATCGCTTTCATGTGCTTTAATAATTTTTCACCAAATATTTTTCACAGAAAATACTCTTGGGGTTCATTATCTTTACAGAACTCTTAAAACTGTAAACTGACGAAAAATAAAATGAAACTACGTACCATGTTTTTATGTTCAAGATGAATCATATCAAATTTGATTTGAAAAATTAACTCTGAAAATATTTTCTAAATCTTATATTTGTACATACTTAATATGAGCATGTTTTGTTATAATTAATAAATAAAATTATATAAATTAAATAATCTAGCTTAAATGATAAAATTTTAAATAGTTATTTCACAGGTTATTATTTAAGATTCAAAATTACATCATTTGTGTGCGTGCAACGCATTTACGATATCATATTTTATCAAGCATAATTTTTTATGTTGATAATACCATATATATTACAAACAAAAATATGTATATATCATAATTATTCAAACTTTTGTTTCACTATTAAATATAGAAAAGCCATTGAAATCATATTTATAATTCATTTATGTATATTAGATAACAATGTTTTGAGAACTTTGTAAATATGTGTTTTTTCTTTGTTGTAAGGGTTTTTGTGCGCCATTTTTTACTTCACCGATGTTCAAAATTTATTTATTCTATACATACATAATAAGAGCTTTACGATTAAAAATAGTTTTTAAATCTGAATAATCAATTGAAATTTTGATGAAAGTGACTTAAATTAGCACAGTCTGCCTGTAAAAAATATTGTCATCATAAAAACTTTAATATAGTACTAATTTATTCATACTTTTCTTCAGTTTCGCTGATTAATCAAATGGTATTCATTTTGAGTTATTTTATTTACACAAAACTGCTTGGTATTATCACCCTGCAGTTAATATAATTAGTAGTTTATATAATAACAATGAGATGAGCATAACTGAATAGTACCATTCAAATTTGGTTAACGTATATAAGTTTGAACTTTTATTTATTAAAGCTTATTGATTCTATAAACTCTCAGATTTTAAAAAATAATGGATAGCAAAATATATTAAATAGCATAATAAATAGGAGAGAAAATATGTTTAAAGATGGCAATATATTTTCACGAGCATAATCGGCATATAGGTTTAATGGTGATTTGTATAACATTGTAATTTTACAGTTAGTTCAGTTCCATTCAAAAAGTAAGAATGAATGTTGCTTATCTCTATTTCAAGCATCTTTGTACATAATATCAAACATTAGTATTCATAATCTAACAATTAATATTAGAATACTTAAATTAACTAAATTTAATTTAACGATATAACACATATTCATTTGAAAATTTATTTTCTTAATCAAGATACAAGTTTAATACCTTGATCGCTGACAATAAGATTTGAGTAATAACCCTGAAAAACATCTGCCACGAAATCCTTGAGGCTCTTTTAACATTGACAAATGGACACTAGCCAAGAATAAGAAATATACTGATTTTCAAAACACTATATGAGTTTAAATTTTCGTCAAATGGTTCTCCAAATGGCTAAATAAGAGAAATATTCCATACATTTCTCTCCACAAAATGAGTATACTCAGTACGCAGTAACTTATTTTATCAGAACTGCTTAGTTTATCAGCTATCCCTTTTATAAATTTAAAAAAATCTCAAATTTTCAATGAAATTTAAAACTAATAAAACTATTTCTCATATACGTTATCATTAATTCCTACTTTAAAGCTAAACTTGACCGGATCCACGCTTTGGTTCAAAAAACTATCAGCTCCTTCATCTATATAAATGAACTTTAATAGCTAATATTTTAAGCACTATGTTTTTAAGATGGACTAATTCATTAATTTATACAAAATTTTCTTTATTTAAATTAAAAACTTATTTGACTTATTATTTTTACATCATAACTTTTCATGTTTTAAATTTTGAGCATTTGATTTTTCATTAGTTAAATGCTTTTCGATTTTTTATTCTTTATGATTAATTAAATAATAAATTTATTATTGGTAATAAATATTTAATTATACGTGATACCACAGAGAAAATCACTTATATTGATTTTAAAAATTTTTCTGTAAAAAAATTTAAATCCATCATTAAAAATGTATTTTTTCTTCCGTTTTTCCCTCCTTTAAATAAAGTGCACCTTCCTCTTATAATATTTTATAGGTTTCAGATACAATATTAACAGTGAAACTTACAATTTATCACTTTATGCAACCATCATTTATACTTGAGCTAATAAATTTTCGTTACGATCATCTTTAACAGATATAGCAATTTTAACCAATGTTGCCTGCATTTCCAACCCTGAACTAAGAATTATCGTTCAACTATCTTTCTATCGAAATTTGTTGCATCTGTCGGTTATGAAACAATAATTTGTGTTCCTGAATCCAAAATTATATCTATTTCTCCACCAGTTATTTTATTTGTCACTTATTTCAGAAGGTAGATGTTGATTTTTTTGTTTTAGATGAAAATCCACACACCACTCAAATATTCAATAACTGCAACACTATTTTACATTGTTGCAGAATAACTTCGATCAATATGCTTATCATTCTGAGAAACATTTCTCATCTAAACACAAAATGCTTAAATGTGCTTAGTTTGAAATACTAATAAAATATTCCTTACAATTCTTCACTATTAATTATTCGGCTCATTTCTAGACCAATCTTCTTTTAAATGATAATAAATATATTTTGATTTTTTATATTCAAGGCATTAAAGTAACTGTACTGTTTCAGAAAAATAATTTAATCATCAATAAAAATCTTTCCCTTGTTTTTAGAATACTAAACACATTTTTTGACATATAAGTTGTGTATTAAATAATTTACTTCAATAAAAATATTTAAAAGTAATTGTTTCAAAATCTAAAATCTGTAACATTTGTCGGAAATCAATCATTTGTGTCTATTATTTGTGTAACTGCACTAAAATCATCAGCTTCTTACCCTCTTTACTATAGTAATCTCATACAGTAATTAATATAAACATATTTCCTGTGAAATTACATGCAGTTTATTAATAACTCTCTAACTATAGCTAAGAAATAATTTAATCTTTATAATTTTTTAACTCATCCCCACTTATATAAACATTTAGTACCTTTGCGAGCTTCTAACCTTAAATTTAATATTTCTGGATTTAAATTTACAGAAGAAGGCTTCTTTTGGAATGAATGTTCTAGTAATGGGATAAATAAATACCAATTATCATGCTTATAAGTTTTCAGTGAAATTTCAAAACTAAACTCTCCTTAGTTTGTATTTAATTTTTAACTCCTGTTCATTTATACTAAAAATTAAATGATTTATTGTGGTTATATTGCCAACGTTTATACAAACTAATTGAAATTCAAATGAATCATTTTCAATTCAAATGCTCAATTTTTTCTTATCTAATTCTAATTTTAATGCTGGTACATTGTAGAAAGTGACTGTGCTCATGTTAATATTTATGTTACAGATTCCTGTTTATGTTTCTTTCTACTTGTTCTTGAATTTCCATTCTTGTTTTATTGATTATCAATGAAATTAAAAATTTTGTTACAAAATTCCATTATTTTAAATATCAATTTTTTTAAATCCAAACATTTTAGACAATTTTCGATTTAATTGCTTATTTCTATAGAAACTCATCTTAAATATTTATCCTCTATACATTTCACTACAATAACTCCTCCATTCTAAGAAACAAAACAATGAATCGATTTCCTTACTAGAGACTCAGAACCCACTTCCCCTATCACTCTCAGGTGTGTAATCTAAAATGATAATGATGCAGTAAATATTATCTTTGAATTATTTACGTCCTTATTATATTCACGCTGAATTCGAAAAGTAACGCCAATTTTCCTCTCCAAATTATTCCAAACACCGCATAGCCACATGAGAATTTTCTTCTAATTTCCATCATTGGATGGAATCACCCGATGCCTTTTCTTGCCTTGTGCAACTATTAAAATACCAATCTTAACTCAAGTATTTCTATAGGTTTGGTTAAAAGTTTTGACTGTGAATAATTTAAACTGTTCGTAATGCAAGGTGTTGTATATTGAATGATACAAAAAGAAAACATGATTGTGAACGTAGCAATTAATATATGTAAAAAAATTTTAAATTTATCTCGAAACTACAGTTTTTCAAGTTTCTACAGGTGTTCAATATGTGCCCCTCCGGTGACACAACAAATGTCTACATGGTAATTAAGCTCCTGCCACACTCGTGATAGTATATCCCCTGTGATGGAATTCAACACTGCATTTATCCAATGCTCCAGTTCCTCTAAGTCCCGAGGAAATGAAGGCATAAACACCTTGTCCTTAACGAAACATCAGAAAAAAATCACAGGGTGTTAGATTTGGGGAATTTGGGGATCTCGACGGCTAATGCAGCAATTCCAAATCATATGGCCCAGTACGGCCAATCCAGCGATGGGGTAGACGTTCGTTCAGGAACTCTTGTTAATACAATGCGGGGGAGCACCATCTTGCTGCAAAATGAAAGCAGGAAGAGCTTCCTCCAACTGGGGAGCAACCACTCAGAGAGCATGTCTTGGTATATGTCCCCATTACTCTATTGTTCCGTTAAGAAAAGTGGACCAAAAGCACAACTGTTTATTAAAACGCAGTAAAATTCACCTTGGGAGAATCATGCTGATGTTCTAATGTTACAAGAGCATTTTCCATTCTTGAAAATAGCAAATTATGGCGATTAACTTTGCCACATAAGGGGAACGTGGCTTCCTTTGTAAGCACCAGTCTATTTTTGAATCTATTCACTTCGAGCTTTTCTTGAAATTTCACACAGAAGTCCTTACGCAACGGTTTGTTGGTAGGTTTTAAGGCCTGGACCATCTGATACCTGTACGGCTTGAATTGGCGACACTTCCATAAAACACGCCACACCGTTGAGTGAGCGACATTCAGTTCTGCACGTGCAAGTGGCGTTGATTTTGAGCTCCATAAAAACGATTCACGAATTCTTTCAACCACTTCGGTTTCTTTTGTTTTGTTTTTTTTCCTGGGATTTTGTTTTTACATAAGCAGCCCGTATTCTGGAACTGCTTCACCCACCCGTCAATATTGTAACGATGCAGTAGCTCTTTACGCAATTTCATGCGAAAATGTCTTTGTATGATGGTGAACGAAGACGTTTTGGCATACTCGAAAACAGTACGCTTTCTCCTTTATGGGCGCCATTTTGTTTAACAGCGCCTCTAGCAGCAAGTTCGTCATTCAATGATTTTCTCTGTTCCCAAATAAAACTTAGATATTTGTAGTTGCAAAATAAATTTGTTTCGGCTGAGTAAATCCATTAAGACATTCACACTGAGCTATTCTGTTTGTCCCATTCAATCTGAAACACCCTGTGTTTATTTAACTATTCATTAAAGCATAATATCAGTTGTGGTCTGAATATTTATAATCTGAAAGAGATTTCATGACTCCCATTAACCATATCTGTGTTTATTTAACTATTCATTAAAGCATAATATCAGTTAAGGTCTGAATATTTATAATCTGAAATAGATTTCATGACTCCCATTAACCATACCTTTAACAAGTTACCAGAACCTAGCCTAGTTTCATAGAAACTCACACATCTTTTTGTATTTGAGAAGAAAGGGTGAGATGTGATATGTTAATATTATTCTAGTAAAATCATGCGTCATCGTTTTTGAAACATTCAAATAATATTATCAATCCTTTATTCTTTCTTTTTTATAGTTATAATTTTAATTATACAGTAAATAATTGAATATATAATTATTAAAATGAATAATAAAGAATATCCGAACTTTGCAAATGGAGCATTTAACAAGTGAATCCAAAATGGATAAAATTTAACATCAAATCAAATATCAAGATTAATAATTTTAAATGTAAATTTAGTAACTGTTGCAGGCCTCGATATTCATAGCTAGAAAGATTCATTCTTTAAATAATTTTAACTCAGTTTTACAAAAATGCTTTTATATTTCAAGAATATATCTGGAATATTGAAAATTTGTCATTAAATATTTTAACAAATTCTAAACATGAATTAAAAAATATTTTTAGTTTTACAGAAATTATAGCTAAAATGTATTATTATTTATTTCAATACGCAAAATAAAGAGCTGTGAAATAATTATTAATTATTCTAAAGGAATTTTTTTGGAGAAAATATTAATTTTCTTATTGAAGTTATATAGAAAGTGGTCTTCTAAAAGTACTGCATGTTTATTGTATATAAAAATATTGTATTTGATTTTAATTTCAGAATTTAAGAAAAACTGCAAAATTAGTAAAAATTAATAATAAAGATACTTTTTGTGTATAACTGCTATATTTATTTAGTTTTATGTTTATATAAAAATAAAATGAAAAATTTCCTTTTTTAAAAAAATCGTAATTATATGATCATTTGTCCTTTTTCTCACATGATACTAAAGAAATAAATTATTGGAAAGAAAATGCTTTCTACAAATAGGATTCATAATTTCATTAATATTAATTTCAACAAAAACAAAATATTAAGGATTTTGTATCTAATAAATGTTTTTTATTACACTGAAATGGAAAAAAATTAACTTGTAAGAAAAATAGCAATAGACAAATAATTAAAATCAAATTAGTTGTATCTTGATATAGTAGCAATTTAGTATTCATAAGTTAATTATTTTCTGCAAATATAAAAAAATAGTTTATTTAAATTAATTATGCTTTTAGAAGATTGAAATTATGATTGATAAAATTACTATATAAATGTGAAAATCATAAATCTAAATTAATTGCAATAATTATAAACATATTCCACTGGGAAATATATGAAAGTATTTAAGAAAAATTAGTGAGAAATAATTATATTCCCTTTTCTCACAGTTGCATCTAATTATTTTTCTACTTGCAACTACATATTTTAATTTTATTATTGATAAGAAATAAATAATAAAATAATCAGAACATATACAGACTGTAGTTTATTTAATAGCATTACATAAGTTGAAATATTATTTTCGTTACAATATTTACTTGCATAATGAAATGTCTTGTGCTCGTGATTAATAAGATTATGCAGAATTTCAAGACGTTTCGATGCTATTCTTTTGCACTCGCATACGTAAATGTGAATAAAATTAATACAATATGTCCCATTATTGAAGATAAAATTTGAAATGAAATATTTGAAACCTTTTACTGAAAATACATTCGTTTGATAACAAAACAGTATGCATATAAGTTACACATATTAATAATTCAAAAGATTTCTACGACTCTTCATTTGTGATATCCCTAGAGGAGATGTCATTTTCTTTTGATCGCTGTCAAGACAGAGTCCCTTTTTGTGTAACAAAAGACAGCCTTCTAATAACGCATAAGTATAACTCAATTTTGGATGAAAAAATAACGGGATATGTTGGTAAAATTAAGCTAGCGAAAGCTATTATTCTTAATTTTCATAACATTCATAACACTATTTTGGCCCAGTGAGTTGGTGCATTCCATTCAAGAAGAAAAATTATTTGATACTATATATTCGATTCTATTCTGTGAAACCTTCTTCAGTTAATGTTTAAGGAACCCAAATGAACATCACGGAGGATAAAACAAATTTTGAATCATGCAAAACTCAATGTTTTCTCTCGGGATAAATCCTCAATAAATACACTTTTTCTATTACTATCATTAAAATAATTGCCATTAATTTTGATCTTTTAAACAGTTTCTCATATTTTACTTATTCCAATGACTTTGATTAAATGCTTAACATTTGTTTGTTAGAAAAGTGAAATCATTACATATTATCCAATGTACATATCAATTACTGGACAATGTACACATCAATTACTGATACGTGGGCCTCTGATATCTCGTTATTAAAGATTATTTTTTTTTATTTAAAAACGTTTATGTAAGAGAATTGTTATCAAAGTATTTATAAGAAGTTCGCATATGTTATTAGAAATTTTAAAATTTTCTATCTGGTCATCTAAGAATTTAATGAATTTTAAAAAAGCTTAAAATAATCCATAGTCCTATAATTATAAGTTTTACTCATACAATTGCAAAAAAAATATCTAATGAAATTTCAAAAGAAGTTATTAAATTAAAACTTTACCTTAAACTTGATCTTAAAATACTTTTTCAATTCTGAAGTATCATACAAAAAGCAAACAAAGCTAAATACCTTGAATATAATTACAATACAACACTAGACACACAAGATTTGGAAAATATGGTAAGTACTTAAAAGTTTATACATCATATGTGTAATGAATTTTAATATGTAGAACACTTTAAAACAGGATGATTTCAACTATCATTTTTTTATTTCTCGTTACGAGATACTTTGATAATATTTGTTTCAGAATATGGTAAGTTTTATTTTATTCAATAATTTGTGTGTGTGTTTGTTAATATTTTTTTTCTAAGGAATTTGTATATTGAGTGTAACAAATCCTTTCGATATAAAATTGCAAATGCCTAACACGCCATTTGAATTCCACATTCACTTTTTATGCATCTCCTTTACTTATTTTATAAAAATCTTTTTGGTACCATATATGAGATAAAAATATGAGAGTTGAATTAACTCTTAAAACTTAAATATTTAAGCCCAAATTAATGTTAAATACAAAACTTACATGTTACACTTTATAGTCAATAGTTTCCTTAAAAACAATAAATTAACTTTAAAAAATAATATATAATGTGAAATGTATAATTACTGTAAAAATAATGAATTTAAAACAAATCAAATCAGGTGCTGAATGGTAAACATATGCTTTGATATCTATAAAAAACATTTTTTCACTTAAGAAATTGTAACTATCGTTGCTTTTTAAAATCAAATACTTGTAAAAATTTAAGGAGAAGGAGGTATCTGATCCCGTAAATACTTTTTTCTGGACACTCAGTGGATAATCATTCATAACAGTTTCAAAGGGGAGGAAATGATCATACTCCCTGATTATTGAAAAAAGAAGTGTTCGGAGCGGAATGTTAGATCATTTAAATTAACTATACATCACGATATGAGCAACTTTTTAAGGAGTTTTAATGAGCGTTAATTATAATTAAAATTAATCACAAACGTTGTAATTAAAGTTTCAAATTGAAGCATAGATATTATTTCAAGTTTATTGAAAAATCATATCTTATATAAGTTTTATTCCATTCACAGCATCCGTTCCCAATTCAAATCAGTAAGAAAATTCGGCGGAAAACCAAAATTAGTATTTTATATACATTAGTGTCTAAACTACTTAAAGAAAGACATTCTGAAAATAAATGTCTTAATATTTGGTTAGTTAACATTGTAACTATTTATATACTTCATGTGATAACTCTTTAAGAAGACAACTTTTAAAAACAGTATTTGAATTAAATTTAATTCCACATATAACAAATTATGGTGGAAAGTGTGTTTCTTCTTAAAAATCTTTATTAATTATATGTTACTTTCATGGGAAATAAAACTTTAAATTACCTGTTAAAAAGATGAAATCAGGAGCATTTTCAATCATAAATTAAAAATGTAGAATTATTTGTTAATTACAAAAATTATTTTATTGGGATATAAGACATTAAGAAAGAAATAGCTGAGAAAGGGAATAAAATTTACTTCCAATAAGAGAATACTAGTAATTAATAATTTACACTTTAAATATATATATATTTACGTATGAATAAATTTTTACTGATCATAAATATTGTGTTGAATACAAATGAATTCTACAGTTACCATGACTATTTTTCTGGAAATGAAAATTGTAATCAACACTCAAACGTTATTTGCGAAATTTTGTCGGAGTTCTGCTTCATTAATTCTTTTGCTCGAGATAACTACTTATAATTTTCAGATATTTTATGTATATTCTGAGAAACATGCATTACACCAAAGAACAAAAAGAATAAAGAAATATTTACTAAGGAAAACAAAACAAGCCATTTTCTCTTACATCCATCAGTAAATATAATGCAAATTATTCTATCAAGATTCAAATTTATTCATAAGTTATCTAATATACTAAAATTAACTAAGGGCAACGAAATACTTGTGGAAAACTTATTTTGCATTCTCTAAGTAGTGTTATGTAAAAATCATTGTGTAAAAGATGAGTCGTAAATTATTACTTCTTTAATTTAAACTGATAATTACACTTTAAATTATGTTCTCGATCTAAATTTAAATAATTCATTTATTTGTCTGTGAATAAAACTAGAACCAAAATCAGAATTTTATTAACATGAAAAATATTTTCTTTAAAATGCTTTGTTCCACTTGGTATTATACAATCGTAATCAGTTGATTATACAAAATTATGTATATTTTTAAATAAGAATGTCTTATAAAATAGGGCACATTTTTAAATTTAACTAAGGAAACTGAAAAAACTCTAGGCATATGCAACAACAAAATGGCTAAAATTTAGATGCAAAGTTACGCACTAGAATATAAAATTAGGTGCTCGACTATAAAATTAGGTACTTTTGAAATTTATCGAAGGAAACTGAAAAAACTCTTAGCATGCGCAACAACAAATTTACAATTGTTTCATTGATTTTTCAATTTTTTTAAAATTTATTAATTTAATTAGCTAAAATTTACAGAAATGGAATTTTTCACTTCCTTATATAATTTCTCTTACTTTTTAAAATAATAAATAGTAAAATTTTTATTTTTGTAAAAATTCACATTTTATAAGATATTGTTGTAAGCATTTATAAAATTTTATTTATAATTAAATATTTATCTCCATAAAGAGAATAACGGTGCTTAATATTATTTAATATACATGCTGAAAAATTATATTTTGTATTATAACTAAATAATTTAATAACAACTTCAAGAATTATAGTTTTATTGATCTTAAACTCCTTAAAAAGTAATGCTTTGTTTTGTTTTGAAGTAAAATACATTGCTCATTTCACATTTTGTGTGCTTATAGAAAAACACAGATTAAAAATAATTATTCATATTATTTTCGTTTTCAATAAAATTTGGCTAAGTATTTATTTTATTTAATCTTTGCTTGAAACTAAAATTTAATACTTCCTAAGAATTATTATCTTACTAAACATTTTACAAATTTGCTAAGAAATTTACAAATTGTGCAATCGAATTCGATAATTTCAGTTCCACTTGCTCAAAGTGAATATAATCTAAAAAATACTAACTCTTCATTCCTGTTATTTGTTAGAATCCAAACTGATTTTTTTTTCAAAAAATAAATTCATTTTATATTCCAAAAGATGATAATTCAAGTAATAATTGTAATAAATTATGCAGTGACTATTAGATTTTTTCTTAAGATACTAAGCACAATATCAGTCACCAGTAACTAATATATAACTTTCTGCTTTGAATGTCAGTAAAATCGCATATCAAGTGAAAATGGAAAGGAAATCATTACAGGCTCAATGTTTTATGCGTTAATACCAACCGTATTATATTAGATTTAAATATGTGATCAATAGGATAGTTATAGTTTGTAATTAGTAAATTAAATTTTTAATATATATCAAGTTCTTAACATTAAATGAGACATGAAATTTTGTATATATATATACTATATATATTTTGTATATATATATATATATATTTATTTATTTATATATAATGTATGTATAACTTTTAAAATGTCATATATTATGTAAAGAAACCTCTAATATTCAAAGGAATTATTAAATATTTTTATTTATAACATGGAAGAATACAGATTTGAATTATCCTAAGCTTGAATATACATCATTTAAAAGCTTTACTCGGACTTTTGCATATTGAAAAATATGTTTTGAAAAGAATATTTCTACCTCAAAGTCTGTGTGACATTTTTGGTTTAAGTAACTGCAAGGTTATTTGTCATTCTGAAAGAACGGAAATATGTTTCAAACTTATTCCATAAAAATAAATAAATGGAAAGTTATTCATAGTCTGAATCCAAGTTCATTTTTATTTTGTTTTTCTGTATCATTTTTCAAAACTTGCAACATTTCCCCACAGATTTCTTTGTTTATTCAACTTACAAGTGTTAAATCAACCATGAAGAGAACCTTTTAGAATATATTTATATGTAGCTATTATAGTTATGCTTATCTGAATAAATTCCTTTTTTGTAAACTACTTTTTAGATGAGCAAAACAAAAAAATGTACAACGGTAGAGATTTAGTAGAAAATCGAAGATAGAAACTAGGAAAAATTTATAAAATATTAATAACATAAAACAAATGTGGTCGCAATTTTATTAAATGAAATTGTTGCATAAAGTATACATTTGATGCATTATTTTGCAAAGATATCTTGAAATAACGTACTTATGCATCATCTATATGAGACTAAGATTAATTGTTTGTATTATAGTGCATTTCATTGTTTATTATTTTCATTTAACTATTCTTTTTACTTTAATAATGGTTATAAGTATGTTTAGAAATGAAAAATATGCAATTAATTTCATAAATATGGTAGAAATATTACCTTAATCACAGATGATTATAAACTAAAGATTAAAGCCATTAAAATGTTCATTTAGTATCAAATATTTTTCTAAAATTAGATAGCAGTTAGAAAACTAGAAAAGATTATAAAATATTCAACGATATAAATATAACCCGTAATTTATGACAGGAATAAATTAAAAATTCAGAAAATGTTTTAATCTATTAAAATCCATATAATGTATTAATAATACCATTTTAAGATAATTTTTTGTTTCAAATAAATGCATTTAAATCGTTATTATTTTGAGTAAATTAAGTATTTTTTGTAACTTCAATTCAACTATGGTATAAAATGTACATATAACCGATTCATATGAAAGGATGTTGGAGAAATATGTAACACATATTCATATAATTATTCACAGGAATTTTCTATTAGAAAATATTTATTAATTATCAGAAGTCAACTCAATGTCTTTATAAAGAGCACACATAATTTTCAAACTTGACTGCGACAAAAAATGAATTATTCATAAGACCTTATAGGTACAAAACATTATATCAACCTGAAAGTACCTGAAATAACTGAATTATTCTAATCAACTAAACATTATTTTTCGAGTAAATAAATTTAAAATTATTTTGTATTATTTTTCTTGCTACAGTACAGTGTGTGTTAATGCTCTTAAATATGGTAAAATTCTTGTACCTCATTAAAGGTATTTAGTGTATTTAAATTTTTCAAAAATATAGTATAAAATCTGGATGGTTAAATTTAGGTTATTCTAATTTTATGGTTTAAAGGCTGCTAAATTACAGACAATTTTAGGTTTCCGGCTGCGTAACTTTGTGGATCGAAGCTTCAAAATGAGGCAAACCACCATGAAATTTTTAACAATGGTCACGAGACGTGAAATCTTAACTTGACCTTGAAATTGACACTTGACCTTCACTCTCCTCTCAACGACACACTAAAAATGGGAAATCGGACCCTAAATAACTTTTGAAAAGTATAAAATATCTCAGTACGATGATTGTCAATTTTGGTATCGAGCCCTTACCCCATGGTCACAAAAAATATTTCAACACACGCCTTTCTTCATTTACCTACCACATGTCTGAAAAACATTTAGTTCGATAGTTACCAGTCTCATCTCTTATGAACAGATGTGCTTATTTTCACCACGAGAGTAAATGTTTATTATGGTACGAATTACATTAAAACGCGGGTTTCGGTCAAATTAGCTCACTTGCAAAAATGTGACCGTCAATTTTGTTAAATAAACCAAACTTAAAAATCAATATTTTTTTTCATTGAAAGTTAGCAAATTCATTAGTATTGCTCTCTTTAAACTCACAAACAAAAACAGGGTAAATGGGTTCATTTGTTTGAATAAAGATCTATAACTACAAAAAAGCAACTAACTTACCAAGTGAGTTAAATAAGCGACTTGTCTTTTTATATGGTTTTTACTTCATTAATTTAATATAAGAAACTATATGATTGTCCAAATAAGCTTATTACAATCAAAAGTGTAGGCTGAAAATAAAAAGGTCAGGTGCATAAATGAAAGTAAAATATAAAAGAGCAAACCTTAAAATAAGATATATATGTATTAAGTTAAAATTTAATAAAAATATCTTTTCCAAATAATAAATTTCTTTTCTTATAAGAAATAACACCAGATTTCATTTTGGTTCAGTAACACAAACATTACATAAAAAATCATATTTAAATTTAATAAAAAATTGCTGAAGATCAAAAAATAAGTAGTTAAGAACTTTTAAAAGTAAAATTTTGAAAATGAATAAACAATTTTTTATAACACATTATTTTTTATGAACTACATAAACATTTACTAATTCTTTACATATTTTACCGAGAGTTTAATTACTATATTTTGTATCAAAAAGTATTAATCTAAAAAATTGTAAAAAAATTTAATTACTTTTGAGTAAAAAAGCAACGTTATTGTTTCCATGTGTGTGTGTGAAAGGTAAATAATTTTTTTAACTTCATAGTCTTAAGCTTATAAAATCCAAACAATGGTAAGATTTATTATGTATACACTAAATTTCTAAATAAGTAGATGTGAAAACGAAGTTAGGATTTTGGATAAAAAGTAAGTCTCGAGGTACAGTTGATAACTTCAAATTTTTTATTTATTACCAGTAATTCCTAAACATATTAATTGTTTTCATTTTTTTAAAAACAAATAGGGTTTTTCAAGGTAATCTGAATAAAAATTGAAACATAAAAGAAGCAAGAATAGCATGTGCTTTATAAGGTTCATTTGTATGAATATTAACTCCTAAACCATTTTCCTAGTTAATTATTTTCCTAAATTTGTTTTGTGATTAAATAATTGTAAAATTGTTCAGATACGTGAAGCATTTTAAACACACACTCATGATCCCTAAGGATAGAATTTTTCTTCCGAAAGAATAATTAATTTCTAAAGTTTTTTGACAGTTTAACTTCAAAAGATTGATAATTCAAAGAATCAGTTAAAAAAAATTTAAATTTCTCTCAAATAAATGTCAATAAAAAATTTAAAGAAATATTCCTATTTAAAAATAAATTTTCAATCAGTATAGTGCACCAGATTTCATCATGCATATATAAATAGGAATATTTTGAATTCAACTTCCTGAAGTTGATATATTTTTCATAATTTCAGAAATATTTTATAGTTAGTTTCAACTGTTAAATGTGTTTGTGTGTTTTAAGTTATTAAATATTATTTACTGTAAGTCAAATGGAAGCATATGCAAATTAAGTGTGTCATTCAATTATTTAAAATATTGATACATCAGAGAAAAATAAATTTGATATGTAATATTGAAATACTTTTTAACATTTTTAAACAATAAATTTAGTGATTTCAATCTAAACATAATTTTTCCTTTAATGTTTAAAAAATACACATTCTTAAAATTTAAGACTATGCAGAAATCTAATCTAAGAACAAAAATATAGCAAAAGTACGCAATTAATATCTTTATTTATTTTTTCATTTCAAAAATTGTTTTATTTTATTCATGAAATATCTCTTTTTTCTAATTGATTTGTGATAAGAATAAATGTGAAGAAAACATTCCATAAAATATATGTAAAAGAGTGAAAGAACATAACGTATGTTTTACTGTTGCTTTAATTTTAGAACGGCGGAAACTGAAAAATAAATGCTGTAAGCGACTAAAAGGTTTAATTACAAGTTTTTCCACATACATAGCTTCAAATGGTGCATACTAAGGTTCGTTGGAGCCTCGTGGTAGAGTGACACAGTGCGGAACGAAAGGTCCTAAGTTCGATTTCAGGCATGGTTGACTAACCCAAGATAGTTATTGCATTTCTCTTTTCTATAGCCACATCTGTTGGGGTAGATATTTAAGATTTTCTCATTTTTCTCCCCTCGCAATACATAAATATTGTCAAACATTTTTGAAAAATCCTCAGTTATAGTAAGTAATACCTGAGTAATTTTAAATAATCTCGGTTGTTTGCCATCATTTTTCACAATTTAAATTAATATCTTCTCTTGTATTTCTTGTATGGAAATACAATGTTATTTCCTTTTTTTCTATTTCTCTACTAAAATACACAGTTAATGTTACATAACATGATGTTGTTTATGATAATGTATTGAAATTCTTAAAATATATTCTGGTTTTTGAAAGAAAGGTTTAAATTATTTACACATTTATACTATGTAAGCGTTAATCAATTTTTAAAAATGTATCTGATGTGATAAAATATTTAATATTTTAGGAATGCTTATTGACATCATAAGAGTATGTTGCTTTTTAAAACAGGAAATGTTCACCAAATTAATTATTAGTATTTAAAAGTTTTGTTTTTTGTATAATAGGTAGCAATTACAACATTTTGTAAATTTAAATTATCCGAAAATTCTAATCCGAAATCAATTATACTAAAAGTATTTGCAATCACTTCCGAATAGTCTTACAAATAACCTATATCATAGATTTAAGAGTCAAGAATCCACTTAAATACATAGGATGATGGATCAAATATGAATTTTGTAAAATTAAAGTTTTAAAATAAATATTTACTTAAGGAAATAAGGGAAGCATTCACTTTCAAGAAAAGATATTCTTGCTACATTTAAAAGTTTGATAAAAATCTGATATCTATTGCGCCCATCCATTGAATTCATCTTTTGAGTGAAAGAAAGAAGCAGAAAGAAACAAACAAACCTTTCCAATTGTTCCAGTTCCTCATCAAGAAAAGAAATCCTTTCCATTTAAAAGAGCAATTATGAAAACCATTTAAGTTTGCCTTAAGCTAACAAACATAAGTGAAAAAGTATGTTTCTTTTGATATTTTTTGAAATTTAAAATAATAGGGATAATATTAGTTTTAAATCTTTAAAAACTACGCCATTAACAAATGCATTTATTCCAGCAGCAACTAAATTTTTAAAAAGATGCAGACTTTAGAATCAATTTTAAGCTCATTGTTACATAAAATCCTATCAACATTTTTGCTTTGTTTTTGAACTTTTCATTTCAACTGCGACCTAAAAAGAAATAAAAACAAATTCAAACATTAAGTTTTTCATAGGAATCAGAATATTTTGCTGAAAAAAAGAAAGAAAATGTTAAACCCGTTGTCGGAATATTTTTATTACCCAAGTCTCAAAAAAGAATTTAAACATTAAGGAACCCGAAAATATTACATTAGAGAAAAGAAAAGCAACTACCTAAATAGAAATTTCTTCTAAATTTTAAATTCCGAAAATAACACTAATTTTTTAATTAAATCTACGTCTTGCTAAAGTATTTTAGAAAATATTTTACTAGATCTTGCAGAATAACTCCATGATAAAAGAGAAGTACAGGAGAATAGCTGGGAGAATGCCAGATTTTTATAGGACAAACTGCCTAAATTGTTTTGTGAGAATTAATGCTCAGAATTATTTCTTCGCCAAGCACGAATTTTTAGAGAAAGGCAATTTAATAAATTCTCATAACATTAAATATGTTTCATCTTCATTGTTTCTTTCATGATGTTATTAATATAAACACTGATGTATTTTCTACGACAAGTTTATTCTAAAAATGAATACATTTTATGTTTGCAGTGTCATTGGTTGTCTTGTTATATTAAAATAAGCTTGTCCTAATATAAAAGTTAAATTAATGCAATTCAGATGTAAATCAGATAAAACAGAGTTAACTTTAGATTTTTATTGTAAATGATTTGTCATCATTAAATATATTCATTTATTATTTAAAAATATTGAATTATAAAAATAAATAATTTTAAAACTACTGTACTTTAAACTTAAATAAATGTATGGTTCTTAAATTATTTTCACGACATGTAATACACAAAATTGTTCCGAATGAATTTTCATATAAATTGTTCGTTTAACTATCAATATCGCTAATCAAAATTTTAAAAATTGACCATGCAAGCAAAGTAATTTTTTTAGTTTTTAAAAAGTTTATTTTTTTACATTTTTAAATCATTTAACTTTATGTGTTATAATGTAAAATAAAATTGTCTCTCAAACAATAATGGGTGACAAATTTGTGAATCAATTAATAAGTTAAAATACTATGAAATTTATAAAACGTTGAATAACATAAGAATTGCAATTGTAAATAAAATGCACAGACGTTCAAATACAATATTACACATAAACATTTTTTCTTACATTTTTACGATTTTTTTCGATATTTTATATAATCATAAGTAATTCACTTTAACAATTTTATGATTAAATATAGTCAAGTGAAAATATTGTTGATAATTAATCTTCAAATTACTATTTATAAGCAATAATTGGAAAAGAATATAAGTTTAATTATATATATGCAATATAAGCGAATGCTTCTTAATGATAGCATATTTTTGCAACATTTATCATGTTATGTTAAAAGATGTTCATTTATTTATAAAAGAAAATTTTTAGATATGTTATTTTCATTTTGTTTTATCAATAAATAAGCAATATTAAATGTATAATTTTAGCCAAATATGAAAGTATTATTTTCTGTGTGTCTTATATCTTAAAAGATCCATTTTATATTAATATAATATTTATTTCTATATACGATTTAATCTACGTGTGTTTAACTATTACTTACTACATAATACATTTTTATAACAGGCAGATAAGTACTTTTGATTGTTATGAGCTATTCTTCATGAATTAATCGTAAAAATGATTGACTATTTAAGTAATATAATAGGTTTCAATATATATATATATATATATATTGGAATAAAATTTATAAAATGAGATAAAATTGGGAAACGTAGTCTTGTGGAAATACGTATTCTTTTTTTAAAAAAATATATAGTATAATGATTTAAACTCAATCGCTTTTGTTGCAAAAGGGCTTATCACAAAAAATAAAACTGTGTAAATAAAATCTTTTATAAACGTTCATAGAGCAAATAACCCTATCATGCTCATCTAAAATTGTATAGTTAATTTTAATATATTTTTAATTATATAACTATATTATTTTATATAATTATAAATATATATAATTATAGTATTTTTTGAATAATTTGATTTTGCAAATGTATTCAGAAGATTATAGGTAAATGAAATATTGATAAATAAAAAATGTTTTGATGTATATCAAAAAATAATATGAAGAAGTTATCATCTGTTAGAAGGGAATGTACTTTAAGTTGAGAATGTAGATTTGAAATTTACTATAAAAATACCTTTTGTGGTGAATGTAAATTGATAAGATATTTTAGTAGAGTGTATTTCTGTGAGTAAGATATCAATAACTGTTTTTTTATTAAAGTCATTATTGTGTTTAAAGAGTGTTCATGTGTTTTGAAATAGTAAAGTGTAACATCGTCTCTCACACTTGACTGTTACTGTGATATTATTAATGACTTCTATTTGTCATCGAAAATTTATTACACTATCTTCCACCAGAACAATGCATTATCCTACTTTTCCCAAATGATATTAGAATAGTAGTACCATAACTGTCCAGAGCTCCACATTCTCTTCAGGTAACAAAATTAAGCTATGCTCAGTTTAATCAAGCTCATCTGGTATTGAAAGTAGCGAGATATTCGTGATTACAACTGCTGTCCATCTAATCTTTGTGTATTTAAAGAGGTTGTTTTTAGATACGTATGACATCTCACTGCATTCACTGTCATGTCAAATCCAAATAATCTGAATCTCCATTGCAGACGCAAATTTAAATAATTGCTTCTGAAATGTAAAATGCTTGTAGATAAATGAAAAAAACCCGATTGTTGCACTATTAAGAAAATTGCATACTAGAAATTTTTAAATCACGCACTTTGCGTTTACTACTTTCAAATTCAATACCAGAATATTCTTTATTTTTTAAAATTTATTTAAATGGCACTTTCATTTCAATCAATGGAATTTTTCTTTCTCAGCCGGAATTTTTGAAACATACTATAATGAGAAATATTTGCAACTCTTCATATTTTTAAAAAAATCATACATAGAAAAATAGGCATATAATATATTTTAACACACCAATGAAATGTTTTCTTTAAAATTATTTTAATATATCACATTTATTTATAATTACTAGCATATTACATAGATGACGTATGTTTGGGGGAATGATGAATCACTTCCCCCAAGAAAACAAAAGCTAATAACATCATTCAAAGTATTTTCGGGAAATAGCTTATTGTGTATTAAAAAACGGAAAGAGTTGAATAATATGAATTTCAACCAAGGTACTTTTGTGGTTTTTTTTTTTCTTTTGCATTACAAATTTATCATTTACAAACTTATTTATTATAAAAGTCGTCATATACCATCATCTGTTAAATTTAAAAACTTGGGTGCGGTTTTCACAAAACATTTCATGGCGAACTCAAATGCCACTATGAATTTCACGTACAAAGCTTACATTATACCCTTAATTGCTTACCGCTGTAATCAGTTGATCACGGAATTAAATCAAAATTTTCACTTTCTTGTGATTTTTTCAAAATCAGGTTCAGCGATTGACTACAGAAGATGCGAAGACTGCACCCAATGATTGTATGCTGCTCAGCACGGATAACAGAAGCCTTAAAGATGATTATTCGAGAAACATATGTTCTTTGGGAGAGAAAACTTAGACTCTTGGTTTTTTGTTCCTTTGGAACAAGGATTCTCTAGTCTGTAAGAGAAACATTAAAACAAAAAATAGTTTTTTACTAGGAGTTGCTGATATCATATCTAAATTAGATTCATATTTTGAGATCGAACTTTTTCACATCCTATTAACACTGTTATTGACAAAGGATTTATTATCCGCTTTTTTCATTTCAAGGATGTCTCAAAAGTGGAGTATAGTGAGGCAGCTTTAAAAACTTTCACTCTTGAAACAATGAAATTCCTTTACCTCGAAAAATGACAAAGAAATCATGGCTCCAGTGGTTATGTTTACTCCGGTTCTGGTGTTTATAGCGAAATTTTTTTTATTATACTCTAATCGGCATCTACCAATCAACTTTTGATGAGGAGATTGCGGCCATTTACCAGGCCCCATCATAATTTCACCCTTATCTAGACTCCGTTTTGAAAGTTGTATTATTATCCGATTCCAAAACGTCGTTTCAAACAGCTAATGAACTCAGTCACTCTAGAATCTTAACCATCGATAAATGTTCAAATCCTCTCATTTTGTTTTCCAGAAATAACAAGAAACAAGATAGTAATTCTAAAATGAATTACAGCCCACAGTGGAATCCGGAGACATGAAGCGACAGATGATGTTTTGGCAAAAAAAGATCCCCTGTTCTCTTGAAATCTATTTCTAGACTTCCTTTTAATAATGTCAAATGCTTAATGAGGAATATATTTCTAGGACTTTTTCTTTGAAGACTCCAAAATTGCATTTTCGATCAACATTAGATTAATCAGATCTTCAAAGTTCCTGAGGGACCTAGGAGGAAATCTGCTTCCATGTTTCGTCTGAGATCTAGCCATGATTGAAGGAATAAATATCTATGTCACATCAACGTGGCTCCTAATTAGTTTTGTACATTTTATTATCAATTGTATGATCTCCATGAAGAAAGGGATTTGCCTCATCTATTTAGGATCCTTGCTCACCCTCTGACATCAATCTAGGAAAGCTATTGGATTGCTTGTTATCATTTATTGATTTATTGTTGTCTTTTTGATATTCAAGTGTCTTTTACTGTGTCATTGAAAATAAGAAAAAAGCATTTTATTGAAAGAGACTTTAAGTTTCCAATAGTGTCATATTATAACCATACAAATAAATGAGCAAATATTCTTTTTCTAAAACACACCATTAGATACAAACTAGAATTCACAAACGAGTTATTAAATATTGTGCAATATGTCACTACGCTTAATATCATATGGTAATTATTTCCTTAAAAGAAGAGAAAATTTAAAAGTGTGTCTACTGACTCATTTTGTAATAAAATATAATTGCTGAATGCACTACTCATCATTTTCTCATGTACAATAGCTTATACAAACAGAAATTCCCTTGTCAGAGTTCATGTACTCACAACAAATTTTTTAAATCCTAGCAATCTCAATGTCAGCAAAAATTTTGACGATGAGTACATCGAATTTCAAAAAGTTTCTTTAGGATAAATGAATTATTCATATTGATCATAATGTATTTTATATTATAATATATAAAAACACATCTTATGTTATATCACACATGTTTTGTCTTAAATAATATTTTTTATGTTTTCATTTTTTAATGTTATATGATTCAAATCCAATTTTCCAGTAAAAATAACGTTTATTTGTTAAATAATATAACATAAAATCATTAACGTAAAACCCCAACGTAAAAACGTTTTTAGGAAAAGATTTCCAAAAACAAAAGTTCGAGATCTTTATGAAATAAATGAATTCATTCATTCATTGAAAGACTTAAAACTTAGTGATCATTTATAAACAGCCGCATTTTTCTGTCTAAAAAATGAGAGTTAACTTGATTCATTAGCGTGTACTGCTTAAATGTTAATTCCAAAAAAGATTCTTGTAAGTATTTGTTCCCTACAAATATATTTTGAAAATTGATTTAACCGTACACTAAATTCTTCAATTTTTATTTTAAATTAACAAACAAATCATAAAAAAGAGTAAACACTATATTTAGTTGATGGGTAAAATGGATATCAAAAACTATAATTTTACGCAAAACACAATAATAATTTAGGTAATGGTTCCTATCAATACATAGGTTATTCTAAAGTTAGAAACCACATTAAAATGTATTACACAATTTATATTACTCTATTATGCTTCAGTAATTCCTGAACTGCTTATATAGTTCTTAATTTCTAAAGTATACTTGAAATATTTTCATTTTAATTACAACTCTAAAAAATAGACATGATTATAAGCAGCACACATAATACTTAATAAGCTTCGTAATGTTTTTCATGAATGTATCTTCTCAAAATTTAAATTATTTAAACTGATAATATTTGTTTTACTGATGAAACTTGAAATATATTTTTAAATCTAATAATTTAAATCTATTCACTTCATATACGTTTAAAATAAAACTACAAAAACTTTGATGACTACTGGCTGCTTTATAACTTCCTCATCGGACTTTATTCAAACTGTGAAAAATATAAATTTTTCATTGATTAATTTTAGAAAATGAAAAATGCTTAAATCAAAAGTTTAAATTATACAATTTCGTATTCACAGTAAATACTTAAATCAAGCTCTCACCTACTTCAGGAAGTGTGTTTGCTCATTTACGAATCTCTATAAGATATTTTTTTAATTCAGTGTAACATTTAATGTAATTTAATTATCTGCAATGATAATCTAATTTAATTATAAGTGATCGAGCATTTTTTCAAAATCAGTTAATTTTCTCTCACAGATTTAAATATGGGAGATAATAAATTCTATTATTGTTATTTAATAAATGATTGAGAGTTAAGAGAAAGAAAGGCTAATTGTTAATTGTTAAAAATATTATCCAGTTCCTTAAACGCCTTCTCCTTAACTCATATTTTGACCTGAAACAGTGACAATTATATGATATAGAATTTGGTTTAACTCATGTGATTTTCAATGTTAATTATTTTTGTTATTTGTAGGTCTCAATGAAAAATTATGATCAGTTTACAAGTCATTTCTACACTTAGTATATCAAACAGTTGCAAATTTTATTCATCATGATATGTCTATAAATTATATCTGGCTGTTTTTTTATAAAAAAAAACACTTTTACATATGACTATACAATAGACATTTTCAGAGTTTTTCCGTTATGAAAACATATTTTTGTAATTTCACTAAAGAATTTCCTTAAAATCTGAATGATTCTATGATTTAAACCAGTATTTTTTAATGGTTTTAGAAACAGCAATCACAATACTTTCATTATAATATGGTTACGAAATGAAAATACTTATTTAATATAGATATTGTATCTAAAATAATATTGCATCTCTTTCAAGGATATTTTTAAACAAACATGGGAATATTTACGGAAGGATTTTGAAATAAAAAATCATTCTTGGTTTCATTTAATAGGAATTATTTATGTGTCCACAATCTTCCATGGAGATAAATTTGTTAATTATTTAACGCATTTAACATCTCCTAATATCCTACTTTTTAAATGCTGTATTTACTGGTTAATTGAAATGCAAACATTTATTATACTATCGTAACGTACTCTATACTTTATCAGAATGGATGCACAAATTTTTAACACGAATTTCTCTACTCACACTTCTATGAAAAAATTTATTTAAATTAGATAGTTTTCTTATTTCAAATTCATCAATAAAATGTTTGAGAAAATATACTTAAGTATCTATTGTTTTTTATTGTAAAAGGAATTAATTATTCATTCTTGAAGATAAAAATAAATGCAAAAGTTGAATTATTCAAAGCCAAAATGGCACATAATAATAATTACATGAAAATAGAAAATGGAATAACATATATCATCATTTAACACATATCAACAAAATATAGATTTTAAAATAGCGTGTGTGTGAGTTGTGTGGGTGTGTGAAGCGTTAATTACATCTCATATGTTTTGTTTTTATTACCAATGAAAGCAGTTTTGTATTTTTGAAGTGAAATAAACGTTATTTTAATACCATTGTGTTTTAAAGTATTTTCTTAATATAGAATATTTTAATTGGCATTGAAGTTTCGTTCAAAAGCAATTTATTTAAATTAACAATTCTGATTTATAACTCTGAAAGAATAAGCGTTTCTCTTTCATTCTTAGCCATTTATCTTCTAATTGGGTTTATATTTCTTCTAAAAAAATTATATTCCGTATTGGAATTCTAATGAAAAATGTAGCGTGAATCAACATTGAGAAACTTTTGTTAAAATTTAAACACAATTAGTATTCTAGGCTTATTAACACTTCAAAATATTTCTCATTACATACCCTCTTTCATCTTTATAATGAACTTTTCATCAAACACAGTTGTTATTTTTATTTTCTCCATCATTATAAATTATAATATATTCACTCCATCTCCACTTTACTGTAGCCGAAAAGGTCATTTACTAAGTTTTCATAGTTTTTGTTATTTTCAGGTGACTTCACAACAAGATTTTTTGACTGAAGCATAATGAATTTTCAATCATAATCAAGGATTAAAAGCTTGGTTTCATAATTCCTTTCTTCTTAAATATTTGCAGAAAATCAGCTCTTTGTTTCCTTTCAACCAAACAGAAAAAATTAAGTCACCTAAGTAGCGAAACTGATTTCTTGACCCTCATTACATATGAAGGCATCTGTTTTAATTACAAATATACCTGAGGCTAAGATTGAAATTTTTTATCCTTTTTGTTTTTGAGAAACACAAAGACAAACGAATACTTTAGAAATTAATTTATACTACTTTTTACTTTTATCGGAGGAATAATAATGAGAAAAATTATCTTCCTGTGATATTTTATGCCAAAAGGGATTTGCGTGAAAGAAAATCGTGGCATATATTTCTGTTATTTTTATCATGATGAATGTAATTATAAGTTTTTCAAGATATACAACAAAATCAAGAATTTAATTTTGTCGTGACTTGCTTCGTGTCATTATTGACTTATAATTAACGTTTATCTCTTAAGTCAATGTAACTTATTTATTGGTAAATGTAATCTCTTCATTATACTTACATTTACTATCTTCTTATTTAATTTGTCTCATTAGTTTTTTGTTAAATTATGAAATTAGTAAACTCAATTATCTACTGCTTTTGCACAAAACATTAGTTGATTGAATATTTTTATTTATAAGCATGTTATTTAAATCTGTAGAAGATAAAGTAGGTATAATTTTGTTTATTATTACCGAACTAAGATTTGCGTGTTACAAGAGTTTTCAGTCTTAAAATAAACACGTTTTGTGAGACTGTATCACACACAACATTTTAAAGCTACAAAGTGATATTTGTTTTATTTTCTCAAAAATGTTAAAACAAAATTTTTATAATATGATTTTATATATTTAATACTGATTTTTTTCTATTGATCTGTAAGTATATGAAAATCAATATCTCAGTGAATTTATTTTGAATCAAGATTTTATAATATCTTAATTTCATCTAAAATTTCGTTGTTAAGGGAAATTGCTCAATTACTAAACTTTCATGATTAAAACATGCTCAATATGTATTAATCTTGATACTTTTTTATAATACCTATAATATAATTTTAGTTTATAAATAAATATACCATGTAATTATATGCTTCCAAACAAATGTATACAATTACATTTATATAAAAATAACAATAAAATTTAAAATTAGATTTGGAAAAAAACTTCAAAACTTACTGTAATAAGCTAATTTAAATATGTATCTTTTTTCTCTCAACACAAGTATAAGATGTCATTTATATAATAAATCAATATTCAATCATAATTTGAAATAAAGTCTATTTTTATCATAATCCCCTCACTACCAGTGCTCTTCTTAATAGTTCCCCTGATAGAATAATTTTTGTTAACTTTTTGCATTTAGCACATTAATATAATATAAAAAAACATTTAAAACTCAAAACTTTGAATATTATGAAGCGAATTTCATCAGACTCAGAATCTGGATTGATAAAATATAAGGACTCCACACAAATATTTTTATCAACTTATATAATTCACATGCTATGATTATTAATAAAGGCTATTAATATTTATTCATTGAAAGTCTAAATAACTGAATCAGTGCAATAGCAGACAATTAATTACAATTGATCACAAGAGAATTCAAATTTATATTTTGCGAATATTTTAAAAGTTGTGATATTTAATGTTGTGGCAAAAATATTTCAATATGCCTGATATTTCTAAAAGTGTATCTAAGTTTTTTTTTAACTTATAAATTAAAATATCCTTGTTTTGGACATTTAAATTTATAGTTTTAATTTTAGCATTTGCAGAGCAAATTTGATTAGAGTATTATTTTTAAATAATGAGGCATATTTTAAAATTATTTGCCTACTTATTTTCAAATGTAAAACTATTCTAAAGTATGTGCACTGTTACTTTAAAAAGAGTTAAAACTTTATTTCTTATCATTTAAATAATATTATGTTTATGATATGTGTATATAAATATTATTCTTAAATTTACTGAACTTATATATATATGCGTCAAAGTAGAATTATACATTACAAAAAAATTCACTTTTATTCGATCACTAGATGTGACATTAAAGAGTTCTGATTGTGTACGTCTCTGACCATTTATCATTAATAAATCGCTGCACTTAAGAATAAGGATTTCTTGGAATTTATGAATCTCATTTAGTCCTTTAGATTGCAAAGCGTATAATAATAATTGCTACAAAGATAATATAGTCTAGGAAATAATTATTATTACCTTAATTATATACTAAAGAATACCTAGATAATAATTATTATCACTTTAATAATGTCTCATTTACAATAGCGGTAAGAATACCTTGAAGTGTCAAGTCAAATGTTATCAACTTTGTCACTCAGAATAAAGAAAAAAGTGACATTAGAGAAAAAAAAACTTATTTTATATTTAATGTGTCAGTTGCAAAAGCTATTACTATTTGATAGTATTCTTATCATCTAAGCCAAAACTCATATTTCTTAGCTAAAATTTAATGCCAATTTAATGGTAAATTTATAAGGATGTATTCAACAATTGATTGATAATTATATATAGTATCTTTTAATTTTTATATTTCTAATTTTACTGGATTTTAAATATACGTACACATGTTTTATTCAAGCCAAATGTGCATAATTACTATCACTTTAGACTTATATAGTATAAATACCCCAGCAATTATGAATTCAATGCAGCTTTTCTGATGTTAAAATATATAGATATATGTATTAGGAATTTTTTTCAGAGAAAATTGAACGTTTTATCATTTTCCATCTATTTTTCGTTAATTAAGCTTATTAGAGATTTTATATATCGTCATTAATTTTATTTTAGAAATAAATTCTCTCTGAATAAAAATTGTATCTGATAAAATATTCATTTCTTTATAGGCATTAAATAAATAAATATTTTTCTTTATTTTTTTATTATTTATAATGTAAAATAAAATAACATTAATCTTAGAAATTATTGAATATTGTTTATTTAAAAGAAATATATTACAAAATTTCTATTTTTCAAGCCACTGTAATACATAAAAGATTTTAGAAGAGTATTCACTTCTTTTGAAGGAAATTTCAAAATACCTTATATATTTAATCTCATTTTACTCTTGCCAAAGCATTATATTCTACAAATATCATTAAGCAATGCCTTAAGCATAATTTTTTTTATTTTGAGGATAATGCTTAGAAAAATATCAAAGTATTATAAAAACTAATCCAAATAAGCTGCTTAAATAATATTTTCTAAAAACAGTACATTTTTTATTCCCTTTGAATTCAATTAATAAGTAATGAAATTGCATCTTACAGAACTGTAATTATATACAAATTTTTGAGCTTTGACTACTTTTATCCTTGATTTTATGACACGTTTCCGAAAGTTGATTTTGTAGCTCATTAATAATTAGAAACTCGTTAGATCAAATGAATGTTATGTCAATAATTATGTCATGATTGGTGCCATCATTAATTTAAATATGATCAGCATTGACGTTGTTTAGTAGTAATTCAATAATAAATTTGCAATATTTAAAGAGGTAAAATAAAAGAATTTTCATAGTTAATAAGCAATAATAAAAATTTTATCGAATGTTTATTTTATATTTTGATACTGTAAAGTATAAAGCACAATTCCTTTATTTTATACAAATTATGTGAGTATATAAAGCAAATGTTAATTAGATATCAGAGATTAAAGGAATCATCATTATTCGCTGATATTTAATTAATCAATTCATTAATTTTAATTACTAAGAAATTCTAAATAAATATGATTGTATCTAGCATTAAATTATTAACTGAAGTACACCAAGTCATATTTGTAATTTTTTTCTAAATTTGTTTTTCTAAATCAATCCAATACTTTTTTATTTCATAGAGTTTTTTCACCGCTGTTTTCAATGTTTTTAAGTTTAAACATAATATGATTACATTAATGTTAAAAGTTTAATTTAATAAAATAAAATCATGTTTCTTATTGAATTTAAAAATCAGTACTTTATTTGTCAGAGAAACTTTCAGTTATATCGATATCCTTTCAAATAAAATTGACCATATTCAGATTAGAAATCAATTTTTGCTGATTCAGTTTTAAAACCAATTTGAATTGATTTAGCTTTGAGAATGATCACGAGATGATTTAACTTTGAAACTCCATATGAGAGATTACTTGATGTTTTTTATTCGAAGCAGCTACTCTGCCCATGTACATTTTATTCGTATCAAAGTATACTTTCCCAAATTCAATAAACTTTTCAAATTAATAATTTATTAGTCCATATATTTAGGAATAATTCTTTTTAATTCATATTTACGTTACACAAATTGGCTTATTTACTTTTTAAATGATTTCAATAAGATGGGACTAATGTGCAAAATCCAACAAAAACATTTTTTTGATGAAAACACATATTTATTAATAATTAAGTGATGATCTTTAAGATTCTGAAGTCAAAGGTAGAGAAATATATTAGAATGCATGTTAAATTTTACAACTAGGGTAAATTAATATTTTTCCTTAAAATCAGAATCTTTTTTTAAAATATTTTACTCTGTGTTGTACTTAATATGTAACTCAAATTGAAAACTAATGCTTATAGTAAAATTAAATTTTGACTATAAAATCTTTTGCAAAGAAGCTTGAATTTGCTCTTTATTTAAAATGTTTGTAATTGAAAATGAATTCAGCAAATGAAAGCAAATTTATTTTTTTAAATCATTTCTGTATTATTGAGTTTGCAGTCGATTTTTCAAAACTAAACTTTCCTAGTATAATAATATAGATTTCCTAAGTGAATGTATTATTTACATACCCTTAAAAGCGTATCATAATGAAATAGCACCTGAATTGTAACAAGACAATAAGAATAATTCTTTAACAAACTTTGTATAGAAAGTAAAAAATTGAGACCAAATGAATATGTTTTTGAATCATATGATCAGTTAATAATTAGTTTCATGTAATAATTATTATAAAGCTGTTTTATTTACATTAACATACACTTATTATAAAAACACTGTAAAAATATATAGATTGGTTACATAGGCTTTATACAAACTTGAAAGTATTGATTCAACTGAAAGGTTTTCACTTTATTATATGTCTACTGTCTCTTCCTTTTATGTAAGTGAACCAGAAAATGCAGTTGAATATGACAAATATCACCGGAAATAAAACACGACAAATAAAATCTATCCTTTTGGAAAGTGGTATGTCATCATGTGCACATTCTTCCAAAATGTTCTGTACTTTGTAAGATTTCTAAAAAGAAGGTCACAAATTTAATTTTCGCAAAGAATTTTTTCAACATTTCAGTTCCAATTAAATGTTATATTTTAAAAGAACAAATAAAAGCCAGGTTACCATTAATTATGTTAGTGTTTTAAAAGTTTTAATGACTAAATATAAAGAAAAAGTAATACTCAAGACCATACATAAAATAGTAGTAAGTAACATCAAAATCTAAAACATATGTTAAACCTTAAGATCTTTAAAACTTTATGCAGTTAATTCTTTATTTAGTTTGGCTTACAGCGCGTCTAATATCCTTAAATACATATAATTTAAAAGCATGTTACTATTATTTAAAAAATTTATCTTGTCCCTAGCTATTAAACTTTAAGCTAATTTTAGTTAATAGAACATATTTTCTAACTTTGAGAGCGAATCTCTTCCATATACCTTAATATGTTCTTACAAAATTATGTACCATCAGATATATATCATGCCTATTTAATTATTCTGTAGAAAGCAACACAAAATTATATGGTATAACTTGCTCATATTATTTATTATACAATCTCAAACTTTGAAAAATATTTAAACTATTAATATATGAATATCATAAAATTTAATTTTTGATTTCTTATCTAAGCAATCATTATTCAATTTAATACCAAACTTTAATGAAAATTTTCTTCGTATTTAGTACTAATTATTAATTTAAATTTAATTCAATGCCTTTAATTTACGTTATATACATTAATGAAGATTTCAACATACCACTTTTAATTCAATTTATAGAAATAATTTCGTTTTTTTTTTCGATTAAAATAACAGTTTTATAAGATAGAGGAATCTCCGTTAACTAGAGTTTTTTTATGAATATAAGTTAAAATATATCATTAACTCATATTTTCTTAAAATATTTACGGTCGAATTTAGAGATTTGTAATAATAAATTTAAAAAATTTAATATTTTGTTGCTGCAAATCTCATTTTTCAGCAAAGCTAAACGAAGTCCATAATTCCATCAACTCTCAGTATATCAAGTACGTAGTGTAGATCCTCATGGAGACCTAATCAAGTTAGAAATTTAGCATGAAATCTCAATACCTAAAATCTTCTAAATTAATTTATATTATTTAGTAAAAATAAATAGTTTTTAATTATATTTATTTATTACTTTTAAATTATTCTATAAAATTTATTAAATATAAATTACATTTCATTTATCGTATAATATTTCTCATTTATTTTTGTGAGGTAGTTTCTGACTTTCATTACCGCAATAATGTTTTTTATATGGTAAATCTTATTTATCAATTGCATAAGTTTTATTTTTGTTTCGAGATATACATAGAATTTAAAAAGAGTTTTGTAAGACTAGAGATTAAGTTGAGTAGGATTTGTGAAAATGTATAATTTGCTTAATTTCTCTCTGCTTATTGTTTCTAATTTTTTTCACTATTAAGTTTGACAAAACAAAATAAATCTGTTCAATTCAAATTGAAAAATACATGTACAAAAGTTAAAGTAATATATTTTTAAAAAAAATTTAGAAAGAAAATATTTACTTTACTGCTTCTCTTACATCCACCATTTTTAGCCACATGGTTTTCAGCAATTCTTACGCGTCTTTCTCTTCTAGCCAGTTGATTAACCAAGAGGAATTGCAGTAACGTGGCGAATACTAATGCAATGCACACTGCCACCCAAATATCAATTGCTTTAGTATAAGCTGCTGGTGGAATCAAAGGTTGAATTTGGATGTTTATAATGACCATCATAAAGAGAAGGACAAAAATGAGAGATAATCGGAGAATGACCGCCTTTGCATCAAGCCAAAGAGAGAGCCATGAAGCCGCCACTAAAATGACCAAGGGTACAAATACTTGTGTAAGGAAATAACCATACTGCCTTTTAAACTGAAGTCGAACTAATAGGCATCCATTTCCATCTAAAAAATAAACACAAGTATAAAACTTGTTTTCAATGCATGATACATCTTAACTTTGAGTTATTTTTTCATTTTTTATTTAAACACGATAAACCAGCAAAGATACTGTTCCTCATATAATAAAGAACTTTTTCAATATAAGTACTTATAAATTTTTTTTATAAAGAAAACAAAAAATGAGGCACTTTAATTGCAGAAATAAAAAAATGAGGCATTTTATTTGCAGAAATCAAAATATTTTTAATTAAAATCAAAATTTAACACTATGCATAGAAAACATATGATAAGGTATATTTTTCCCTTCATAAATAAAACATACAAATTTGCATTCTAGAATTTTTAAAGTAGAGAAATAGAAAAGTTTAGTACATTTATTACAGCATCATGCAGACATTTTTGATAGTTAATTTAGCAGTATTTAACTATATAGTTATTTAAATTTAAACTGCAAAAATTTAACTTGAATTTCTACTAAAAATCGTTCATATATAAACTTTTTCATAATTATATTGCAGATAATGTTTAATTTATTATTTTCTTACATACATTTAAAATATGAGAAGCAAGATTAAAATTTAAAATGTAAAGTTCATATAGTTCTAAAAGTTCTAACGAAAATATAGTTCATATAGTTCTAAAAATTGTTAACATATAAAATTATCAAAAACATTAATTTAAAATCATTTACAACAACACTTTTTTTCAATAATATAAATATTTCAGAATATTAATTATAGCAAAGCATAATATTAATCTGTTTGAAAATTGAGGCTAAAATTGCAAATAAAAGTACAGTCCGAATTTTTAAAAAGGAGAAATTCTGAGATAAAAAATTATCTACAAAACTGCAAACAATTCATCAATTACATAGGGATATGTTTGAATTTTAATTATCTTGATATTAAAAACGCATTTTATTTTTGCTAATTAATAAACTCCTCTGAAACTAATTATAAAATGTATAAAAAAGGCCAGTGTAAGACTTATTATAATTGTTATTTGATTAAATCAGTGATTAATATTAGGCTTTACAAATAAAATTCTTGTTCTCTCTCTATACTTTATATTAAATTATCAAGTTTCTGCTCAATTGTAAATCCAAGTATGCATTTGATTTTCACGATTCACACTCTGTCACATTCAAGTATCACTATTACGCTTTACTTTACAGAATATATTAACCAGATTTTGCATTTGATTTTTATCCTATGAAAATTGCTATCGAATTTACCTTTTCTTATCATACATTTTGCATTGACACCATAGCTTGCATTCACCAAAAATATAGTATTTCCTAAAACTATACTTATTTTAAGCATAAAACACGTTTAATTAAGCATCATTCAATTGATTTCTTATAAAATATAAATATTTGCATGCTTTTTTAAATTAATTTATAGCACTTTCGGACTCTGCTAAAATTAAACAAATATTTTAACTTTAGTCTTATTAAACACATTCTTAAGGATAATACGAGAATCATGAATTCAAAGTTTTTCTAATGAAAAGAACTTTCTTAGGACTGTGGGTAGAAATATGGACAAATATAAATCAGTTTCATAGAATATTTTCGAAATTAAACATTTTTCTTTTATTCTATTAAATATAAGTATTCGGTATGTTTGACAATTTTATATTTTATAATTTCCTTTTCAGCAATACCGATGAGAAACCGTAGAATATAATCACTCTTTTTTTCTCTTTCAAACAAGTATAAAGCTAAATAATTAGCCGATTTTAATTCGTCATTGAAATTATCAAACTTATTATAGAATTGGAGAATATCATTTTTTTTTTCAAAAAAATAACTTAAATAAAGTTATTATATGATTATTTTCAATATCACATAAAACTATGCAACAAAATTTTTATTACTTTTTTTACAATTTGAATAACTCCTGAATATAAACTATGAGTAAGAAATAATCTGTCAAACCAACAATTTCTGAAAACAGAAATAATATTATACATATAATTTAAAAGGCAGTCTCACACCACTAATTGTATTAAATGAGATTAAACTATGATTCAAAATTTTAATATTCAAATCATTAAACTATGAGTGCTATACCAAATATCGATAAAATATGAATAAATTGTTACACGTTTTAAATTATGTTTTACTTAAATAACTCATATTTAACTTAAGTAATACATAAAATTATTTTAAAAATATACATTCTTTCCGTAAATTTACCAATATCTTTCATAATTTTTTTGCGCGAATTTGCTTATTTATAACTTTTTTAAGAATTACATCTCGTAAATAATTTTGACATAATTTATTCACATAATTTTTGATAAACAACCCTTTATCTTTTGATAAAATTATTATCTTTCATAATTAATTCAAATATAAACTACAATTGATAATTTTTTAAGAAATATAGCTACTGTATAATATGAAATATAATATTTGTATAAGTGACTGGAATATTTTTAAATATATATGAAAAATAATCTAAATTAATAGCAAGATACATAAAGAATATAAAAATCTGTACTATATATATAAGATAAGTAACTATGTTTTTAAAATAAAAAAATTGAGAAAATGTTTTTTTTTATTATTATTATTTTCAAAAACATTTTTCTTCGGTGTGAAGCGTGGCTATACCGTTAATCTAATATACTACTGACGACAATAACAAAATAGACATCACATTAAATTAAATCTACATAAAAATAAGAAAAATATTTCCCGGATAACAATTAATGTCATTAATGGATAAAAAATATCTTCACTTAAAATAATCCAATTATGCATGAGCTTAATTTGACATTCTAAGGACAGACATAAGAAAATATATAATTATAAATGATAAATTATTTATTTTTATACTGATCAGCTTTTAAAAAAAAAAGACTAATATATTAGGCCTTAAAATAACTTAGTGGTGTTTCATAAATGTAAAAATGTAATTATTATTATTTATGATAATTTAACAATAATAAAACTCGATAATCATAATGTGCAGATATATAATGCAAATACTATAAGATTTTCCCATCACGTGTTTTTGTGTACTTACATGCACAATTTTCATGTATTTTTGTAAAAAAAAATAATGCTCAAATTTCGTTACACTTGAGTAAAATAATCTATTCCAGTCGAAAATCTGAGGAAAAAGCTCTTTATGTGTTAAAGTACATACACTGTTACCAATGCGGTTGACAAAGTAAAATTCCACATTACTTAAAAAAAGAAAATGAAAGCAGTTTTAAAGCCGCCGTGTGATAAAATCACCACAGCCCTAAAAATCTAATAAAGAATTTTTCGGTCACTAAAGGCATGACTCTTCGCCTTAAAAGCATTTCCTTTTAACCTTTAAAAGATCATTTTTCAAATTTTGGCTCTTCGATTCCGTAATTTACGAATGGATAAACTTTAGACGAGGGAAAGTGTTGCTGAGTGGGAAAAAAAAGACGCAGCACAAAATAAATTTAAAGAAATAAACAAACCTCCTTAAAGATTCACCACACTTCACTGAAAGATTTTCCACAAACTCTTATGTCCTCCTGTAAGATAAGAGGATACGCTTGACTTGTGGATATTCTTGAGTTATTTTATTGTTTCTCATCTTTATAACAAAGTCTTGACAGGAAGCTTCTTGTGAGTAAAGAAGAATTAGTGATAAATGAACTGGATTACTGACGTTTTGTGATAGGGAAACCAAAGAATTTAAGAAAGCTCTCTTGGCATTTAATTATATCACTCTTCTCTAAAAAAATGTTTAATTTTGATTCCTTAGAAATTCTCTATTTTAAGCAAAATTTGGAATTAATAATCTTTTCTTATTTCCTTTTTTCTTTAAATACTTTAACCCATAATCCTTATCTGTGTAACTTATTTATTTTCTTCACACTTTTATAATAGAAGGTAGTTGTTTAGTTATAACTGAAAAATAAACATGAATAAAATTTCCTTTCATGGAATTATATTTAGAACTTCTTATTAAGTTTTCTTATTATACTTAATATTTCTTAATCTCCATGAAAGGAAATTTCTGAAAAACATCAAATAAAAAATGTTTCAATCTAAAATTATATTTATATGATTGAACTTACGCCGAAAGCACAATTTTCTATTATCCCTGAACAACTTACTATTATTTTGAATATTAATAAATTCCATTTAGACAAAAACATTTAAATTTTCTCTAAATATTTAAATTTTCTTTTAATAAACTGAGATTATCCATAGTCCTTTTATCAGTGGAGAAAATCTACAACCATTGAATATATCATCACCACCGAAAGTTCTTTTATATTTTCCTGCACAAACTATTCCTGAAATAGTGTGCATCTCAGAAAGAGAAGACAGTTACTGAAAACGGGATTCATTATTACCAGACACTTTTGCACAGATTACTATAGTGCATCAATTATTAATAATGCTTATCATCAAATAGCTTATAAGTTGGTTTTAACTATCAGACTGTTAAACAATGAACTTCATTCACAGAGATCACCTTCACCTATTGTACAGTGCTATACCATTACACCTCTCACATCTAATTACTAACATAAGCTTTGCAGCTTTCTTAACATATGAAACTAATAGATTACTTTTCTTCAATGTTGTATGAATATTCATTAATATTTCATTATTTAGAGCTGTAAATGAAGGGTAGGAGATTTTCATGAATTATTAAAATAAATTGGAATTTATATAGAAAAATTAAATTTGAGAATTTATATCATCGACTGAAAATTATATTTGTTTTAAAAAAGAAAATTTGTTAATAAAATATTGCTTTTACAGCATTTATTTTAAATTTTATGATTATAAATTACTTTATAAATAATAATTAATTATTCTATGAATGTTTCGTAATGTTAGAATAAAGTAGCCTTTTAAATTAAAGAAAGATAGCTGTTTGAAACCTTCTGAATTCATATATATAAACGTCATAAATATTCACAATCAGGGCGCTATATATAATCATTCCTTCATTAATTAACTTCATACAATATTTGGAAGTATAGTGAGAATGTATCACATTCTTCATATTCATGTATCTATCGAAAAGTTTTTGGATACGTTATACTTTTCAAAATAAGTAATTGGAAAAATTGAACATAGCAATCTTTAATTTTTGCATACCGTACAAAACTCACATAGTTTCTAAATACGGAAAACAATACAGGGAAAATTGATTTATTCATTTTTTAAAAAATAAATTATAAAATTAAAACATAAAAATAAATTATAAAATTAAAAAACATTTAACTTACTTTATGAGCTATAATTTTAAATTTCTTAAATTTATGCTTTGAGTTAGAGCAGAAACTTGATTTTTGAAAAATTAATAACATTAAAAATTTTTTGGGGGTAATTCCTAATCTTATAGAGTATTATAATAATTCAATAGTTAATTTTACTCAATTGTTAAGATACATAAATTCTGTGCATAAATTTGTTCAACATTTCAAATACACATAATATTTTATTTTATCTTCAAAAGATAAAAATTAGTTTGGAATATTAAGGATTAATTAATTATTCTTTTCATTTTCAAAGAAATACGGGTATGGATATTATGTGTTTTTATTGCATATATATATTTTTAATTGCAATTTTGTTTTTGGAATATTTAATAAAATTCCAAGTAGAAATATATTAATCGTTACAGATTTGTACAATTAACAAAAATGTAAATAAAAGATTTTTTATATGAAGCATATTATTGGTGAAATCTTTAAGAGAAACTTACCTGTTGGCCTTATGTTGTTAAATTAACAAAACAGTTGCGATATATGCTTATAAAAATCAAATGTAGAGCTTAAAATAAAAAAACATTATAGCTTGTCTTTCAAATTAAAAATTATGCTTACGCTTTGTTGGTTTATCACAATATCCAGTAGAGAAATCTTCTAAAACAAAATTCATGATATGCAGTTTAGAGTTAACTTGAATGGGAGATCCGTCGATCCACTTCAAAGCAACATCTCTCGTTTCAAATCCATCTAAAGATAACAAACATTTCTGTGTTATAGTAAATCAGATATGTGTTTAAGATTTAAAGAGCATGAGTAAAAAATGGGGGTAAATTACTCTCTATCCTCTTATTCTGTATACCAACGCCAACTAATTAAAACTTGTGCGGTTTTTCAGGCAAAATTAGCCAATTAACTCTATTCCAGGAGAAGCTGAGGCTTAAGCCAAAATCAGTAATTAGCTTATCTTGTTTCTTTCTACCGCTTTATTTTTATAAAAATGTGTTAGTAGAAGAGTTTCTAAAGCACTAGAACTCGTGTACATAAATATAAAAATACAAACACTTATTATAAAGTTTTAAATATTTACAAAAGATTATTCAAATTAAAAATACCATGGAGCAAATTTTTATAATGAAGTTGTTCATTTTTGTACCTGGACTCCAGAAAATTACCTACAGTTAGAGATTACGCGTTGCATTTTTTGCATAATTATAGGGCTTGCAAAACAATCGAAAATGGCAAATAAATGTAATATGTAGCAATGATTATATTTAATTAGTATGCATATTTTTATTTATATAATCATTTAATCATTTTTAATTACTAATGAATAAAATTTAAGAGTCGTTTTTCAGAAATAGCTTTCAGATTCTGCTAATTTTGCAAAAACATTACTCATTAGGGATAAACAAAGGAAACTTTATTAACCATTAATTGCAAAATAATAACTTAATTGGTAGTGTATACTAAAATTACAAATAATGATTATGCTTGAGTAAATTTAGATTTTTTGAAAAATAAATCTTTTTTAATTTCTTTGATGACTAGGATGCATAACATCTCCATATTTTCAAAGGAATTCAAAATAATCATATATTACGGTGATTTAGTAAAATTAAAAATAAATCAAAATCAGTTATTTTTAAAAATTAACTAATCATTTAAGAAAATAAAGTGTCAGAAATATAAAACAATACCAATGAAAATAAATAATTATATTAAGATTTGATTCTTATAATACAATTACACTTTCAGTGCAATCTGAAAGATATGTATTTTTAATTTCATATTTTTTGTTATTGAATAAAAAAAAATTTGTTTGAAATTCTTCTGTGAACTATACATTACTAAACTTTTCAGATGTAAAACTAAATACATTTTACGACTTGAGAAAACTACATTTCAAATTGTTATATTTTATTTTAAATTTGAATAATTTACAAATTAATTTCTTTAAATAGCATTCTCTTACAAACTTTTTCAAAAAATATATTAAAATTATATTTTTGAAGTTCTTTGACTTGTAAGTAATTTATCATTTCTTAGATATAAAAATAATTATAATGATTTTTATGTAACAAAGAGATTAATTAATTGAATATAGTTTAAATTTTCAAAATATTTTGTAAACACTATCTAACAAAGTTCAATTAATTTGAACTTTAAAAATAAAATTGTGTTAAATGAAACAGAATATAGACGTAATGTTTAGTTAAGATTTATGTTTAAAACAACGAAAGAAAATATTAATATTAATATATATATATATATATATACAAAAAAATTATTCTCAAATGATTAAGTTCACTTTCAACAAAATGTGCTTTGTGTACAAAATTTATTTCTGTGATTCTAAAGAAAGAAATTAAATGTTCTCATATATTTAAGTGAATACTGCCCCAAAAACGTTTTTCATCTTTGAAGATGTTTTACCCTTAAAATTATGATAATTATTAATTTGATAATGATTATGATTTTACAATCGAATTTAAAATTATGATAATGATTTTACCTAAAGAAATCAATGAACAAATATATAAGATTAGCTTTCTCATTTACATCAGACACTTCTTAAAACTTAAATAAATACTTTTCACTATTGTTTATTTTAAATCTTGTCAACCATGGCTTTGGAAGTCTAACTTGATTTATTCTTTATTTTTCATTTAAATGAACAACTTCAATTATCATTGACACTTCACTTTGAACTACTATGACTGCTGCCAATTTGAACTCCTCTACATTTTTTAGCATTTAAGTCTTATAATTTACCAAATTATGAATTCTAATATATCATGTTGCTGCAATATTCTCACATCACCCATTTTCGATAAAAAAATTTTTTTTTAATTTTTTGATCAGCTGTATTGTGAAAATTAGAATTATACATTAAAAAAGCTGCAAAATCCCAATTTTAATCATATATCTTTTGATATTTGATTTTCAGACAGAGATATTCTTATGAATATTTCTTGTGAATATTTGCTACACATAATAATATAGAAATATTTTATTTCATGTTAGTTTCACACAGAAATATCAGCTCTGTTTCATGAAAGTAATGTAATCAAAAAATGCTTTTAGTAACGAATTTAAGTTTAAAAATGCAATTTTAGCTATTTTTTTGTTTGTTTTCTTTTGAAAATATGTATTTTACTTCAAATAATCAGGTGAGGTGAACTGCTTACATATTTTAAAGTGGTCGCATTTCAATAATTCAAAAAATAAAAAGTGTAAGATTTATGAGCCGAAATCGTAGTTGGAAAAATTATAGTAAAGATTTCTAAGTAATTATAGTCATGTAAGTGTACTTCTTAAATACTAAAATGAGCTATTTATTAAAATTAAGTTAAACTAAGAAAATAGTTGTTAGTAAAAGAGAAAATTATTAACAAAACTAGAAATCATATAACTTTAAGTATAGTTGTATGTGATTTTATAAAGTTGCCATCATTAAGTGTTCATCGGATCAAAAAATTGACAACTTTCAACAGAATGCTCATATAAATGATAAGCAGATTATTAAATAAAATATATGGAACATTTATTACCAATGACAGAAGTTTAAAAAAATCTACTACAAAAAACCCTGAAGAAATAATTCGGTGATATCGAAATTTGTATGCAAATTTTGTGTACAAAGTATGCAAATGCTTAAATTTTCAAAGTAAAAGTTAATTCCTGTCATAGCGGGCATTTCTACTATGAAACTCTTATAATTTTAAAACTGTTAAAACGGAAGATTAGTTTTTACTCATTATTTTAAGAACAAAATTATAATGTTATAAAAACGTTATCAAAGACACAATAGCCAACTGGACTACTTCAAACGTGGTCGCTTTGATGAAATGCATAAAGCTGGAGAGACAAACCTAACAATTGGTCATCGTCCATTAAACGTGCATGATAGTGTGTAAGTTCTGTCATTCATGTTTGCTGCAATTATTTGTCCATCTAAATGACGACTGAAATGGAAAAATGCTCAAATGCAAGACAAGATAGGATTTTATTCACCAAATTTCAATAACTTGATAATCATTAATTTCTATTCATTACTCTAAGGACTTTTGCATGTCGTATGTGAATTCTTCCGGTTATCTCAAGGAAGTTTATAGAAACTGGTTACACTCATATGGACCTTTAAGACATCTGTCATTGACCCAAAAACAGTGGCAACGATGTCATTAGGGATATCATAGTCTATCGCGATGTTTGCTAAAAGACTGGTGGCTCATAGTATTCATCTATAAATCCCACTTCTCTGTTAGACCAGATGATAATACTTTTGATATATGAAAGGCTTTGGGCTAGATGACTTTCCTATCTTTTATTTTCTGAGGTATCTGCTTTTGTGTAACGATGTGGATTGCTTTCTCATACAATTGCTGGTCATCTCTATTCCTCCGGCGTGCAGTTTTAACAAAGCAATTATATGTTGATTTCATGCAGTGGCCACCTATATTAAATTTCATGACACTTCATTTTTGTACCAGTTTTGGGAAAATAATGCCAGGCCTATACAGCTGACATATTTGTGTACTGTATTCCTGTTGTTTTTACTTTCCCTTAGTCGGCAGTTACATCATTTTTCAAGCTAAAATTTCTAAAACCTTGCAGAACACCAAATTTAGATTCATTAAAATGTGACAAATCTGGAGCGACAATTGAGGAAAGAATTAAAGTATGTATCATATGATGACATTGAGAAACTTTATCGGTCTTTACCTAGCATCATTGTGAAAGGTAGTTTCCTTGATTATTCATTTGAATATCCAACATGTAATTTTTCGCTTCTAACAGGTCCAATGAGGGTGTAAGTTTAATCACTTCATTACTTATGCACATAATTAATTATCTGTGCACATAATTATCTGTGCACATAATTAATTTATAGAAAACTATCATTTCATCTAGGTGCTTGGATTATTTTTTGCAAAAAAGCGTATGTATGGCTTTATAAAATAAAATGTAAGAAACTTATTTGCAGACATAAGAACTAATTTAAAACACAAACGTTAAATCTTATGTTCATGTCAAATTTATGAACACAGTAATTAACTTTTTACATTACATAAATATGAGAATATTTTATTTAAAATTTATGCAGTAATCTTGATATTATCAAACTAACAAATGTAAAAACATCTTATGTAATCTATGACGTATGAAAGTAAACTTTTTTACTGAGAGAGACAGAGAATTGGTAACTCATTTGGTAACAAATTTGTGCTCTTTATCCGTTTTTGATACGAAAATGAGTATTAATGAAGTTTTAAATATTCATAAGAAAATATAATAGAAAAAAGAAACTATGTTAACTAGCAGAGAGTCTATCTTTCGGATAATTTATGTTTTATTTTTTAAGACAGCAAACTAAAATCGATGTTTAATTTTCAATTTATGGGTGGAATATTGAAAATATATAATTTTAAATTATCAGACAATAATCAAACTTTAACACATTTGCATGTGAAATGGTTAAATTTCCAAGAGTAATTATTTCCCCATTCTAATAATTAAATTTCCACGAATGAATGACTACCTAAGTAATCAAACTAACAAATTTCTAAATATAATATACTATTTTAAGGAATAAAAAATAATAATAAAGCTTGACAGAGAAATTGAAGGTAACTATTTAATAAATTTGACACATACCTTTTTCTAAAAAAATTGTAAACACACACAACAAACTTATTGATAAATATGTTAATGCTAGTAAGATCATACTTAATTTAAAATACCGCATCTCTTAATTTATTAAATAAAAAATATTTCACATGTACGTTTTATCCCGCATATTTATACTCCAAACAAGCTTTACTAAATGTCACTATAAAATTAATTGTTACATAAAATATTAGAATAAATTTCTAATATTTTATGTTTCAATTATTTCTAATGTTATATATAGTACTCAATAGTTCTAAATTTTATTCTGAAGTTTAAATAATTCTAATATTTTATGTGGATGAGCTACATAGAAAAGTGGAGTAAATTTCAATTTTTTTATTCTCGTTTTATATTATTTTTTATTATTTATATATTTTTTAAAATTTTTATCAATATAGATGATAAAATCTTACTACACATTTTATCATCTATCTTTTAAATACTATAAGCATTTATGCAATATGAACCATTTTAAAATATATGTATAGTATGAATATTTAGAAAAATGGGACCAAAGCAACATTTGTTTTTCCATTTTTTTAAACCCTATATATACTGCTTATTTGATATGAGAGTAAGTGATTTAATTTACTAAAGTAAGCTCAGTAAATGAAAGAAAAAACTTAAAAATCAGTGAAAACAGCTTTATTATACTGAATATATATGAAGTCACCAGTTTGAAAAATTATTGAAGTAATTAGAACATCTCGTGCATATTATGTTTCATAAAAATGTCTCATGTGCATAAATATCACGTTGAAAATATTTTAAAGTTCATGAATCTGAAAATTTTTATTTATATACTTTAATACGTTATCTAAAAAAGTAATTATGATACAAATTCGTGATATTCTTGATAAACGGAAAGCTAAGTTTTACAAAAAGACAAAGACTTTGCGTGATTATATTCATTTCGGAAGCTAAACGCTTTGTGTAATAAATACAACGGAAAATTTATTATTACCACACAGATTCACCTTTTCTTTTATAAAGAGAAGCAACATTGGCGCAATAAATTCTTATGTTTAAGAGAAATTTATTTTTTCAGTCAAGTTTAATATACTCGAAGAAGAGAATCTTCGTGATCTTTTCCATTTTCCTTTTCGTCGGAGCAAATTTAATCAAGAAATAAAACTAGCCAGAATTACAGTCAATCGCTCAAACTAAAATGTTTACTCTTTTTACCTTTTAAATGTGTGCTTTATTATCGAATGTGACTTAACTAGCTTTATTTAATGATATTTGAGATAAGATTATATATAAAAATGTCATAGTTTTGTCTAAATGAAACTATCCTCGAATTATTTCTTACAGGATGGTTTCACTTACTTTAGTGGTGACACGTTAATTACGGTGGGGCATAAAAAAGAATTATAATTATGCTGTCAAAAATAAAAGTGATACATTTATACACCTTCGTGGATACTAGACTTCTTGCGAAAAGCAATTTAAAGATAATTGCTACATTTAAAAGCGAAGTTTTATGGTCAGCATAATCATGTGTAATTATGCATGAAGAAATAATGTTCAGAAATTTGTTGGAGGCAGAATTATACTGTAAAACTGAGGACATCTGCACTTAAAAAATTCTTCACTTTCTATAGAAGTATGTAAGTTAAATAATTTGTACTGTAAAAAATGAAGAAATATTAATACATTATTTATTATATTTATATTAAAACATAAATAAAAACGATGAAAAACTGTTTCTCTAATAATATTTTTTTTCTATATTGCCTGATATTTCCAGGGTATTTGCTAATATATCTTCTAGGAATATGCTGTATGAATCAAAATTTATTTCAGTAAAATGAAGAGGCTTCAAGTAATATGTGAACGCTAATTGAGTCTAAGTAATATGTATTATTATATTAAGTCTTTATAATTAGATATAAAAACCTGCCTAATTTGAAATGTGTCTCTAATAACTTTTTAAAATGCTAAAACAAATGTGATACTTTTGTAGATTTTTTTTCTTCAAAACACCCTTTAATTTCATACCACATAATATATGAATACTTTTATAACTAAAGAATTTTTGTGGAATATAGTAATATTTTTAATAGGAAATCTCTTAAAATAAAGGAAAACAAAATTGTGATTCATCTTCTGAAATTATAAGATTGTATTTAATAAAACAGTAAAATTGTTATGTAAAATATCATGATACAAGTAAATAAAAATACAAACTAAATCTCTTCATACAAAATGCAACACTCTGAAGGAAGCATGAGAATCATGTGAAATTTACACCATGTTTTGTGGCGATGAATGATGCATTTCTATTGTATTACAGCCCATATGCATATCACGTACGATTGTAGTTCTACCTACAAGCGCTATGTAAAGGGAAGTTTTACAGCCGATTTGAAGCAAGCTAATTGATTTCTAGTACATTTCTTTTCTTCTTTTGCGTGCAGCACCACAATGATTGAATTAGAGACTGGAGACAGAGAGGTGAGGGAATGCTAAAGTATTATTCATTTCCACACTGCTCCTGTAGCAAGTATCTTGATTTAGAGAATTATTAGATTTTATTCCTGTATCCTTCTGGTACGCAATACCTAAACACAAAATAGACCACGTTTGTGTTTTTCGTGCTTGCCATCATCCATAGTCCAGCAATATAAGGCATAACCACATGTAACGCACAATGTTTAAGAAATATTCTTTATCCATCAGATTGATTGCTTTCTTGGTCTGATTGTTTTCCCAACTTATTGTCAATCACTCCGTGCTTACGCAGCAGCTGATCCGCCATGCATTACCCGCTGTTACACTGAATCAATTTTGGTAATAAGTGGAAAGCTCATGAACTTCTATATACCAAGGATGCATCTAAAGCCTCTTTGATACAATAACAAGGCGTGTGGTGAAGGTTTTAGACAACAATAGCGGCTACAATAATAACTGATTTGGTCATCCTTCACATTTCTCAAAAGGCTGTAATTTAAATCGTTTTATTTTTGTATTACACGTTATCTGCCAAATAAATTTTGCAGTGATATCTATATTTTTTCTCGGTGTGTGTTGCATTTTGCTAAATAGTTAGCAGTGTATTTATTTATTAATCACTTCATTTCATTTTTACATCAAAATTAAAACTAAGTTATTAAAAAATATTCGAATATTTAACAATTCAATTACTAATGAAAAATTGTTTATTTAAATCCTGATAGCTGTAATTATAACTGTTTTCCCTTCCATCTCAGACGACATCCAAAACTATAATGTTATAAGAATTTCATATGAAAACAAAAACTACTTGTTTGTTAAATATAATTTTAAATGGCAACAACATTCGTTTAAATTTGTATTTTTACTACTATTCACTAACTTTTTTTTTTTTCAAATTCCTGTTTTTAGTAATTTTGACCCATAACAAAAATATTATAATTAATCATATAGGAAAATGTTATGAGAACTTTTTCAAACTAATATTAATCTTGAATTCCATTTACGCATAACTAAAACGGAATTTTTTTACAAAACAATTGCTACTGAATATATTAACATAAGAGACGCTCAGGTTTATTCATAAACCTTATCACACAAATATCAAACTTTTAAGGAGTAGTTTAACGTATTTAAGGTGACACAGTTTTCTTGGGAGTCATCATGATCACGTGGTACAAAATGCTCTTCGCTCAAAGTACCGGATTTTATCCCAATAACTGGGAAACAATGAAAGACGAGTGTTAAGTCTCTATTTTGTGTTGTAAGGCATTTGGGGTGGAGATTTGGGAATTTCTTGAGTTTTCTCTCCTGTGGTAAGAGAATGTATCCCACCATCTATAAAATGTTCTCCCAGAATGTTTCGTCGGACATGTGCGTTTGATATTCAAAGACTTTGTCAGACTTCATCTATTCAATGACCTATGTAAAAACTAATACTTTTCATAAATCGTAAGCAATTTTTTACGTCAAAGTGAAGTCATATTGTGGTCTTAATTGAGAAAATGAAAAATAATTTTTTTTTTCTTTAAAATCTCTTTATTATTAGAGGGATCACATTTTTTTCAGTATGTATATTGAGCAGCTATAACTTTCAAAATTTGATACAACGAATGCAATAATATCTTCATCCAAAAAAGGTAAAAATAATCTTTCAATTTCAAAGACTCATGCATAAACTTAAAAAAAATATTTAGAAATTATTACATTCTTTAGTACGTTAAGCCTTTTATTTCAGGTTTTATAAGAAATATTTAACTAAGTTTTTTCTTAAATATTATAATTTTAATATTATATATATATATATATATATATATATATAAAGAATTTAATACTAAAGTCTCACAATATTTAACATAATAATATACAATAAATTTTTTGTTGAACATTATAAAGTTATAAATAATTAATGGTATATATTATAAACATTATAATCCAAATATAAATTAAAACATAGCAGTAACTGTTAAAACAAAAATCAGTGTTAATTAAATAATTGTATTCGTATTTACTTCAGTTTTTTTAAATTTTTAATCTTTTTGGAATATTATATACTGTAGGCCTTTATTTTAAATAACAATAGATATAAATAAAATATATAAGAACATAAATTATTTTAATTTTATATGAATCTATCTAAATTAAAGTTAAAATTATTTTATTTAAAGAATCATATACATATATATATATATAGAATTATATATATATATATATATATGTGTGTGTGTGTGTGTGTGTGTGTGTGTGTGTGTGTGTGTGTGTGTGTGTGTGTGTGTGTGTGTGTGTGTGTGTGTGTGTGTGTGTGTGTGTGTGTGTAAATGTCTAAATGAACGATTGAAGGATACATAATATTAGTTGATATGATTATTATGTTTCAATACACAACTAGCATATCACTTGAACCCTTCATTCCAAATAGAAATATTGTCCTGAATATTTAGTTATGGGGTGTTATAGTCTTATATTAAACGTTTGTAGTACTTAATAATCATTAGTTTTTAAATTTCTATATTTTTAGAAAAGGCAAGCATTTATGGTAAAAATGAAATGCAAGTTTTTTTCCCCATTTCGTATCAGTGTATAATTACTTATTCACACACTTAAAAAAGATATTAAATACTTAAATTTAATTTTAAATATTTCAAGATTTCTTGAGAAATTAATTAACTATATACCATATTTTCAAGAAAAATGTCTAATAACACCTTAATAAATTAGGATTATTATTTTTTTTATTTTTCTAATTTTATAATAAAAAATTCCGCTTTTTTTTAACGAAAAGCTTGTAAATGTTTTGTAAATATCTTTTTTTTATTTAAATATTCTAATTAAATAAATCAAATTTTTTTTTAATTTTTAAGATTTTTGTTCCATATTATTCAAAGGAATAATTAGTTTTTTAACATGGTGTTTTAAAAAAGATTTTCAGAAATAAAAAAGATAAAAGTAGGATTTATTTTGAGTATAACCTGCTTAATTCTATCCGCTTATTAAAACTGTTTGATTTTTATCATTATAAAAAAATATCCAGCACATTTTTAACATAAGCTTATTATTCACATAATAATATATTAAATTGAAATAATGAAGAATGCAGAATGAGAAATTACATGCAAAGCATTTATTTATTTATCTTAGAAACAAGCTATTTTTATATTTAATCAATGTCTTTTCAAACTGTTCTTTTCTCATCGTATTTAAATAAAAAAAAATACTAAAATGCTTTTGCTTTTTCAAAAACATTTTTAACACTTGTAATTAGCTTAGGCAATGAATTTAATTAAAATAATTGCTCATTTGTCTCCATTTACACTAAAAATACTATACCTAATATATATACATTCTTCACAATTGCAGTACACTAAATAGTTACTTTTTAATGCTCTAAATTGTTACAGTAAAAACAGTTTTAAAAACAAACACTTTTAATTTAAAAAAGTGCTCTTTATTCTTTATATAAAATACACATAACAATAACCGCAAACTTTTGAAAAGTAATCAAATTTTTTTTTATCCTCTAATTTTATTAACAATGATAATTTGAGAAATTCTGCAATCTGTTCTAAAAAATGAAACTTTATAGCACCTATTAAAATTAATTTATGTGTATGAATAAATAGTATGAATTCTTGTACACGTATATCGTGTGATTACTTCAGAAATCTGATTTATGTTTATGTCTACTGAAGAAAATCACGTTAAATGTTTTCACTTGTTCTTAGAATAAATTTCCAGCAAATGAAAAAAGCTCGGAATCATTCTACAAGAATATCGTCAGCACTATATAATAGAACAATTTTCAGAGAGATCGCTGTCTATTTTTTTTAATGGTTTCCAAAAAGGAATTACTTAATTTCAAAGAAATAAATTTCCTATGTTTTTGGACTAATAAAAGACATTTATTCATTGTGTTTTATGGGGTTTTTCTAATATTTTTTCCACACCCTGGATTCAAATTTGTATGATTTTCTAAGTCATGTATATTTAATTTTTTATGATTTTCAAGATTTTAATATTAATTTTCATATTTTAGAAGTAAGCTATTATTTAATATACTAGGATAAATACAGAAAATGTACTCTTATATTCAACATATAAGGGGAGTTAAAATAAAAGCGTTTCCACATAAATACTTAAATTGAATATCTTTAAAGTGTTTCAAAATGTTATGTGAATAGACGTATTTAAGAATAAATTTTTTTAATAGAAATGTGAGCTTATATATAGTTTAAATGTAACTTCCCCATTTAAAACGTATATTCAAAAATATAATGTCTTGTATAAGTGAAATTATTCGCTTGTTAATTAAAATCTTGATGAAAATGCCCTTTTTGGTTTAAAAATTAATTATATTTAATTATGCTATGTAATATGAGTTCAGCTTTAGCTCTTTTGCAAGCACTATTCTAATTTATTATTTAGAGCATGTCACTGTAATTCATGCCTTAATTAATTAAAAAAAAATAACTTCTTATATTTAAGTAAAATATTTCTTTATATAAAACACAAAGCCATATCTCTACATTTTAAAACCTCTGATAAATTTACCAATAATAATCTCATACATTAAATTTCTAAAAAATATAAAAAAAATTACAAACATGTTAAATATAAAATGTTGCATATAATATTCCATTGGTTATTTAAAAGATAACATGTCATGAATCAATTTAAAAGAAAAGCGTATGTAACATTTATATATTAATCACATTTTTTGACATTGTGTTACATTAGAAAAATTAAAAATAATAACAGAGATTATTTTTATATTTCAAAATTAATTAAAAATATTATCAAAGTTTCAATTTTTAAAACATTTTTTACACAAAACTCACATTGACAGTAATTGGCAGAAAAGAAAAATTTCCTTGAAATCAGGAATTGGAAACATAAAAAATAAATTACTAACAGTGAGAACTGTAACATATTGGTAAACCAAAGTTTGTTTACCATCCAAAGATGAATGCCACTTTCCAGCATCTAGACGTTTTGTTATTTAGTTCAACGTACAAAAAAGAGGATTTTAGATTGATTTTTTTTCTATGAAGTACCCTACATCAAATCAAACTCAACAGATACTCGTCAGATTCAGTCATTTTCCCAAGCGTCAAAGATGTGAGCAGTGAAAATTGAAATCTTAAAAGTAAGCCCTAGAGGCTTGTTTTTATAACATCACTTTTTGACAGAATACCATCTTAAGGTGCTTAGAGAAATATGATTGAGTATTTCACGATAAGTGTTAGTTGGATTTTGAGTTTTCCGAAAGAAAACTACAAGGATGCCCACTTTATATAAGTTTTAGATGAAAGAGGCATTTCTTAAAATTAATAGTATGAAGTACTGAAAAATTTTTATTAATCGATACGTAATATTTCTTTAACACAACTTGTAATATCGCTTCTCATATTCTTTGTGAATTGATTAAAAAATTTAGTAAAAATGGTTACAGATCTCTGATAAATATAGGCTTGAGTTGATTTGTTTTCGTAAATGTATTCTTAAAGAATTTTTTTGGGTTGTTAGTTTCACATTCCAGTGATATAAATTTGTATCCTAAATTTTGTCTAATTTTTTGATGATTTCAAAATCATTATATAATCATCATAAAATTGCTGTCTTAATCTGAATCTTTTACATTTCAGAAAGATATCTTTGGTTTTCGCAAAATACATTGCCAAAAATAAGTTAATATATGTTAAACTAGGTAGTATAAGTTTGGGATACCATTTACAAAAGCATGAATTCACATCTAGAAAAGTTTTAATGAATGATTATAATTTGATAAGTAATACCCCTATACACATGATGCTTATGCAAATACAATATGCCTCTTACGAATTTAATAATTAAGGAGTCAACTGGTTAGAAACATTCATTGTAATGTTAAAATTTATTTTATGAGTTTCAGCCAACTTCAAGACATACATTTAAAATTAATTACCGATAGTAGGAATTTTATTATTTTCAATATTTCATACATTAAAAAATAGTAAATTATTATACATATGTGTGTGTGTGTGTGTGTGTGTGTTGGGTGGTTGTGAGTGTGTGTGCGTGTTTGTAGTATTCACAAAAAATATGGAAATAATATACTTGAAGTTAATACAAATATTTTCTTATGTATATAATATAACATTTTTACTATAATATTGAGTACTACATTTGATAATAACTAGTTTTTTTCCTATAAAATAAGATAACTCATTAAGTTACACTTACAGCTTTCCAATTCAAATGTACAGATTTGCCGATCGAATGGAAAATATTTGAAGTTCATTGGACAATACATCTTCAGAGTGAGCCTATAATAAAAGAAAATTATGTATCAGAAAATTTAAAAGCCAAGGAAATTGAATTTTAGTTTTTATTGAGATTTATTAAAATTTATATAAAATACAAAAAATATTTATGAAAACACTCGTAAGTAAATGTTTTACTTAAATTTTTAAGTACTTGAATCTAAAGTGTCTATAAAATAAAAAAATGCTATATTTTTCCAACTAAAAGGGTCATTAATTAGAAGTAGGAAGTAATTGAAATATTCAAGTAAAAGAATAATAAATAAACTAACAAATAATTAGAGAAATGAAGCAACTGATAACTTTTTATCTAATCGAAGCATTAAAAATTTTTACTAGAGTTTTCCACTGAATGATATGAATGAAATCAAGATTTTTTACATATTTATCAAATGCTGCCCTGTAATTAAAAACGTATTAATAAAATTAGTCAAATTTTTGTACATTTTAGTTCTAAGAACTAATAGTTCAGTGAACAAGAAAAAATATTAAAATAAATCTATTTATCAATCATTTTGTAAAGTTTACTATTTTTTCCTTGACATAAATAAAAAATTAGACACCATTAATGATAAGTTTTCTTAATAGAACAAAAATATATATTTTGTTACATTAATAAGAAATTTAAAAAAAATAGATGGACGTTGAATTTTAAAAAGTGGCTTAAAAAGAGTTTCACAAAAAGTGCTATTTACTGTGATTTGCAAATGATTATCTAGTCAGCTCTTATAAATAAAGCAAGTATGAGTAAGACTACTGAAATTGTATATGAAAGAGATAATTTTTCTACAGATTTTCTTATCAGAGTTGCATTAGAATTTTAGTTATTTGCACAAAAGTAATACAGTATCTCATTTAAAAAGAAATCTTATACTTATCAGATATATTTTTATGTATAATCTAATTTCCATTTTCCATATAATTAACTATATTCTCTTTTGAACAATAGATTTCTAAGTCATTGCAAAACTTTTAATACTTTCAAGTAAGAAATGATGTTTATATTTTCTTATATCAAAGCAGTAATTTATTCAATTTATTTTATGCATTAGTTAAATGATGAACAATGTTTCATAACACAAATATTGATCACCTTATTAAAAAAGCTGAAAATTTTACTGACTTTTCTCAAGCACATTTTGTGGGAATTATAAGCTTATATAACAATGTAAATATGAAAGTCTGGTACTGAATTTTGAAATGTTCTCGATTCTTATTGATCCTGAAACACTTTCGATTCTTTTCCGTAAGAGTACGACAATAAGTTTTAAAAAATGTGAGAATAGTCCTGTAAAAAATTATTATAATAATGCAGGCTTCAAAATTCTTCTGAAATTTATTTAAATCTTACAAATTAAATGTTCATCAAGTTTAAATGCATTGCATTTTAAATTATTTATTTCAATAAACAAACATTTTAGCTAACGTAATAGAATAAAAAGAATATTGTACATTGATATCAAAATTATCTGATTTAATAAGTACTATCTGGACAATTGTGATATTTTCATGATTTTTCTAGAAAAAATGTTTTCTCACCTACTACTATTATGCTTTAGAAGATTTAATATATTCAAACATCCTGCATGAGTCTTCAATCCATTAGGATTTACTATTATCACAGAGACATTAAGATAGTCCAATTAAATATTCAATATTTGCATTACACATTACTACAAACTTAACAATAATTTATAACATTCATTAAACTATATTAAATATTCATTGTAACTAGTTTGTAAATTCATAACTATCAGTTTAACATTTAATAATTAAAATTAACTTAAAGCACTAAATTCCTTCAAATTAATAATGAGGTTAATTTAAAGAGCGTTATATAAATAATGTATATCCATTTAAAAACATTGAAAGATAATTTTGCTAAGCATTATTAAAATTCTTGCTGAAAATGAGTACCAGAGTCTTAACGAAATGTTTTAGCTTCAGAATTCAAATGATCCAAATTTTAAAAATTTTACAACTTTAAACAGTTTTACAACTTTAAAAAGTTTTACAACTTGTGTTATCAAGTTTTGGAACTTTTCTGAGAATTTGCACATTTAATTTCTTTATCTTTACTTTTAAAACTTTAATAATTATAAATAATAGATGCTGAAGACATTTGTTTACAGTTTTTAATGATATACATAATTTTTCCCATCTTTCTATATTTTAAATTACATAGTAAAAAATATTTGTATTAAGTAATTAAAGCATTTTTGATGTAAATCAATAATTTATGTAAGTAGTACATCTCATTAAGAACAACTAATTTATAAAAATAAATATCCATAGATTAATGTACCTTTCATTATGCTTTAATTCTATAAGACATAAAATGTATTTCTTTTGTAATTTCAAAACATAATCTTATCTGATAAATAATAGAATTCAAACTTGTTAATGAGATTAATCATAATCCGTGAACGAAAAGTAAATTTGATTGAAAATGCTCTTGATTATTTAAGGCAATACTTTCTTGAAAAAAGTTGCTTTCTTAATAAGTTCTTAAAAATGCTACTTATTCTTATGAATTATTTATTCCTATCAAAAAGTTTACTTGATTGTTAAAGCGCATAAGAATTGTTCCACAATTACAGAAATATAGAATTAAACATTATATTTGTATATATCAAGCAAGAAGAAAAGTGGAAATACGAAATTATAATTATATTATTGTTAATTAAATATCAAAATTTATCGACATAAATCAAATTAAACACTTTTACATCATTCATTTTCTTTAAATGATGATTATGATAATTTTTTCCTGCAGTAAAATTGCTAATAAATGAATATAGAATTCTAAACACTGTATAAAGATAATGATAAGTTTAGCAAAAAATTAATTATTTATAATATTTCACTATTTCTGTGGTTTCACTTTCTTGCATAAAACTTTGAAAAGCCCTATATATAGAAATGGAAAACGTTAATACGATTGATTAATATAGCTATTCATAAAACGTCACCAATCAGATACATAATTTTTATGACTAATTTGGATCAAATGTTAAAATCTCTTCTAAAATTATTTAAATTTTCAATTGCAACTTCTTTTTAATCTTATTATTTGTATTAAATTAATACAAAAGATCAATATAAACAAACTTTATATTCCTTGAAATATTAAATACATAACATCCTTTCATGACAAGAAAAAGTTAGATTACGCAAATGTTAATATAAATAAAAATAAAAAGGAACAGACAAACATTAATTTGTTTATTTAACCTCTTCAATATTAAGTATTTCATGATAAGCCAAATTATATTTACCAACTTACATAAAATGAAAAACATAAATTTTATTTTTAAATTACTTTTCAAGTTGTAGTAGAGATTGTTAAAGCAAATCACACGTATAATATGCAATAAAATATTCCAACAAAAATAAAACAAATTCATAACGCCAAAACTGTATGCAATAAAACAGTTGATTAAGCCCTTTCATATAATAATAAAACACATGAAGGATATTATTTGCATTTTCATTAATCTAATTTTCTTGAAATATTATTTTCCTGATTTATAGATCCAGAACTGAGCATACACTTGCAGTGTCAAATAGTTATCTTATAAGAATTTTCCAGTGAATTTTTTTTCACTTTACATACATTTTCAATAATAACGTTGACTCTTTATTCATATTTTTAACTTTCAAATAATATATTTTGACATTACATTGGAAAATAAGAAATATGTGTGTAATTAATATACTTACATTTTTAGCATACTTTAATTTTTCATGAAAGAAAATGTAAATTTATTAATACCCTTATTTTTAAGAAATTTTTCATTTTTACTACACACACAAATAAAAAATTCTTCAAAACAGTTAGGGGTATAACTCTAAAACTACATTTTAAAGCAATTTACTAATTGTATTAATTATGTATGCACTTATATTTCAGTCTAACATACCTTATTTTTTCTATATATACTTTTAATAATGTTGAATAAAAATGTTTTGCAGTTTAGGCCTTCCTTACTATCATTTAGTCTGATACTGAAATTCCATAACTTAAAAATTTTAAAACAACACACACTGAAAAGCTGAGAAATACTTAAAATTGAATGTATTAGTGCATTAAATTATTTCAAAATATAGTACAATCAACTTATCTCTATAATTGCACAACCATATCTTTTAATCATTTATACGGTAACCAAAGAACTGACATGGAGGAAACAAAAGCTTTGAATTTCCAAGCCTTCTGTTACATGTCTACTTAATCAGGAAAGATCGATACGCATTTGCATTTCATGAGCAATTTATGAGTATTAGTAGACTTAAGTTACATCACTTGAAAATATTCCACAGATTCAAGGTTTATCATTCGCTACTCGGACCTAGGCAGAGTTACCGCACTTATATTCTACTTTCACCAGAAACCCTTATCAGTTTGCGGTGAATAATGTTCTTACAGGCACTGCATCTAAAGCAGCTGTTCGTAAGTATTGTATAATGCAGAACAAGGGGATACTCGAACGCACTGAAATTGCAGACTTTTACGGGAATACTTTGGTTTATTTTGTTAAGAGTTGCTTGCCGATGATTTCTCAGTTACGGTATAATTTTCCAGATTAATATTTGAGTGGATGGCACTTCCTGGGTAGCTAACTAGTTTATTAAACCTTTAGAATATGATTAAATGACTTTATTTAAATACAGGTAGTTTTAAGAATGAATAAACAGTGAAGACTACAATTTCTTCACATACAATTTTTAAGTGTCTGAGAAAATATGTTTTATAAGAAGGAACATTTAAACAGTATTTATCGGTGACAAATTATGAATTTTGTATGTAAATTGTAACTTTTAATTGCAATAAAGATTACAAGTGTCTGGTTTGAATATTATTCACTTTAAAAAGATCAATTTTCGAAAAGTAAACGTTATTAGTTGAATTAATTTGTATTAAGATAAATAACTATTTATTTTAAATATATAATTTACACTAAAATCCTTTATTCATACAAATCATAAACATTTTTCAACTCTTTAATCTATGTAATCTTATAATTTCATTTACATTATTCATTACCAAAGCAAGCATAAATTGACCACTAACTCATTAATTTCGTTTAAAAGAGAGTAAGTTCGTTAATATATATTAAATAAACCATAACAGAGGTAAGAAAACGAATATACTCATATCAACTTATCGTCAGACAATCCAGAATATTTAGTATCTGAATCCTCACTTTTTAAATTTTAAAGTAACAAAAAATTGTTTGTTAAATTGAAATTTTAATGCACGAAGAGCTTGAAACATTAGATAAAAATCTCTAATCCGACTGGTCTCAGCTGGGTTGGTAATCTCTTCTTTTTCTCTTTTAAGACATGTAAATACGAGGATTCTCAACAAATTCCTCTACAAATGGCAAAGAAAAAAATAAGTACCTTACTAGGCTCTCCAAGTAGATAGCTTGACGTCCTATAATGATAAAAAAAGGAATCCTGAATTGCATGAACTAAAATGTAAAGGAAATATTTTTTATCGGTTCTATAAAATCCACTCGAATCACAATAGAAAAAAATAAAATATAAATATACCAATACCAGCTTAGAGCGAACGCGGACATAGACAGGAAAAGGATTTGTGAAAACTCAAAAACACAGATAAAATATAGTACATACTCTAGAAAGCAAGTTCGGGAAATAAAAATGAAATTTGCATTTGTATCACATCATAAATAGTAGAGTCCCAGTCTCGGTAGGGGAATGGCTTTCTGAGAATCGCAAGGGGCATTGTTCAGCGGAAGTTGTCATTGGAAAATACCCGCGGTGGAGATCGATGGTGAAGAGAAATATATATCGAACAGGCGTGCTACTTTTTTGCCTACGATTTATTCCGCCAAAAATAGATTCCCATTTCCCCTTAGCCTTTTCATTTGCAAGAAACGCTCTTATCTTCCTGGTCCACTGGAGAACCTAGCTAAAACAAACGGTGTTTGAAGGCTTGGCTTTTAACATTAAAGATTAAATTTACATAATACAGCAGAAAGCGAAATTCATTCATGTCTAGTTTGCTATGCATTAAATACTGCAACAATTTACTAATGCTTTTACCATCTTGTGCAATTTTGTAAGACATGATTTTCAAAAAATGTGTTTTAAAAATTTAAAAAGGCGAGAAAAGGTCTATTTTGTCATTTAATATTTTAAATCTGAATATATTTTTAGCAAAATAGTTATGAATTAAAAGCACGAATTCAGTTAGCTTCATTGTTTTGTTAGTGAACACTCATCAAAACTTAGTTTCGTAAAAAAGCATTTCAAGTTTTCGGACTACAATAGGACAATGTGAGAATGACATCAACATTTAAAACCACTTATGATGTATAACAAGGTTTCAATCAAGGATTTATTTCTTGTTATATATTTACTTGATTTCCTGCATATTTGTGGTATTAAATAAAAAGCAAACATATTATCAACAATTGCTCATCACAACCAAGGATGCCAAATATGCTTGTGAAATTCTCTTGACTGACAAATAAACAGTAAATATAAAAAGTTTTTTATTTCATTCCTCTATAAAATGTACATTTTTTTCTAATTTACCTATGATTAATATGCAGTGTAGTCTGAAATATATATTTCTAAAAATTTTTTAACTGAAATTTTATTAGTCTGAAAGTGACAAGGCTATAAATGTTAGTTTTTCGTAAAGACGCAAGAGTCTGAGAATTACTTCGCGATATTACTAAAGATATTTTTTACCATTACTAGTCAACCATTATGTGTCTAGAAGGTTTGATTAATAAAAAAAAAATTCAAAGTTCATGCTATAAAAGAGACTTTTTAATCATATTTTAAGTAATGAATCACCTCTTTCAGAAAAAGTATTTACTCATAGTATTCAAAATATAAAATCATATTATAGTACGTAAGAAAATATAAAGAATATCACATAATTTTTATATATATATATATATATATATAAAATACGTGAGAAAACTTTGGATGTTATAGAGGCATTGATAAAGGCATATAGCTGAATCGCTAGCTTTAAATAAGCTAATCTTTATAAAATTTAAATATTATTTGACCAAAAGAAATAAAAGTGATAAAACCCGATTCATCAAAATACACTGCTGGCCGCCGTAAATTCAACACCCTGAAAGAATCATGCAAATAACATGAAATTTAAAACAAAGATTAATGAAGGTGAGACATGCAAATGATTAGAATCTCAGAGCAGACGCACCTCACGCACAGCTGTGACGCCACTTCAAAGCACTATTTAAGAGTTCGGGATTTCAATGATTTCAAGTTCGGTAATTGTATTTTACTTGTCGTTTTTTCAAAAAAAAAAAAAAAGGGATCAATTATGCCTTGTAGAAAACAGCAATCAGTTTTTGATCAAGTGTTTGAGTTCAACAGCGGAAGGATAGTGACCTACCGGAATTGTGGTTTATCTTTTAGGGAACTCGGTATCTGTTGGATGAAACCAAACATATATAATGCAGATATGTGATTGCTGGTTGCAGGAGGGTATGAGGGAACAGACGAGTTATATCACATCCAATTTAGTGCACCACTTCACTTGATGACAATAAAATTGTGCGCATGACAATGTCGGATCGCTCAGCCACATCACGAATCATAGCACAGCACATTTAATCTGTAACGCATAACCCAGCGTCAACGCGTACCATTCATCGCCATTTACACAAGAGTGGTCTGCCCGCAAGATGTTCGTTGCTTCATCTACCTTTGACGCAGAACCACAGACGTCTCAGTCACAAATGGTGCAATGAAAGAAGAATGTGAATGACAGAATGGAATTAAATTGTCTTTACTGATGAATCACACCTCTGTCTGCAAAACCACGATGGTTGCATTCTAGTCTGGAGACACCGTGGAGAGAGAATCCTGAACAGCTGCATTATGCACAATCATACTGGTCCTGCACCGAATACTATGGTCGATATTGGCTATCACTTTCACACTCTTCTAGTGCGCATTGTCGGTACTTTAAACAGACAGCACTACATCACCTAGGTGCTGGAGAGAATTGTACTTTTTTACCTTCAGGTCTTGCCCACAGCCATATTTCAACAGGATACTACGCGGCCACATATGGCATGCATTGTTCAAGGGTTCTTTGTCAATCGCCAGATTGAATTGTTTCCTTGGCCGACTCGCTGTTCGTATCTTTCACCGACTGTAAACATGTGGTTCATGGTTGCTCTACGAGTGACCCAGATTACATTTCCCGCTGCCACACCTTATCAATATTGGAAACGTGTGGAAGCTGCTTGGTCTGCTGTACACCAAGAGTACATACAAAGTCTCTTTGAATCTATGCCGAGGCGTTTGTCAACCGATGTCTCCAACATTGGCCGCTAATCTAGCTTCTCTCTCTCTCTCTCTCTCTCTCTCTCTCTCTCTGATTTTGTAAGAAACCATACTTCACTTAATTCTATAAATTTAGTGATTTGATACTCGGTCAACATGTTAGCTACAAAATAAACTTTGTTATGATAGCTCTTGTCTTTCTTGGTGTTGCAATTTGGGTGGTCAGTAGTGTATATGTTGTATGATTTACGTTACTTTCAAATTGCTAGAATATTAATGTTCAAATAGAAAGATAAGGAACTTTCATTCTGTTTTAATGATTTTGGTTCGTAAAATTCTTTAAGTGCTAAATACCACTAAATGATTTGCGATGAAAGAAAACTTAAAATGATTTCTAGGTATGATGGATAACAGTGTAGCTGAGTTTATCATCATATATGTAATAACTAACTTCTTTAAGGTAAGGCGCTTTTTGTCTTTCAGTCATATCCGCTGTTTAATAGATTTGAAGGTAAATTTTATATATTGTCATGTACATCACACTCAAAGATCAAAATAGGCAAAAGTATTTACTTCAGGAATTCTTTATTTAAGGTTGTTTATTTTTTCATTCACTACTACTTATAAGCAAATCAATGAACTCTTCCCCCTCACTGTATCCTGATTGAGAAACGCGTGATTCTCGCTACTAGAAGATGATCATTTCTATATCTGACCTAATCAAGGATACATCGTATTCACTAATGGAAACTGGGGTGTGTAAAATGGATCGTGGTTGCCAGGTCCGTTCACTGATGTGACATGGCATGAAGAGGAAGGTGCCAAATCAGGTATCGATATCGTCACAGGCGATTTTCTTTGTTCACTGGCTTTGCTGTAGACTGAGAAAGGCAGCAGGAAATATATTACACACAAATAAACAAATTAATGAAATTATGGTTTCATAAAATGCCAAAATATGGCTTAATATTTTCTTGGGCACTATTTCATAATATGCACATACATGTATTGCACATATTGCATTTTCAAAAATAATGTAACATGTAAATAATTAATTCTTAATTCGATATTTTTAACATTTTCTTTGGTGACTTCTAGGTTATGAATCTCATCTAAAATCAAAACTAAATTTCTCATTTTACTTTATTATTATAACTTTATTATCTTTTATTTATTGTGAAAAAGATTCAAGGAAACACATAAAAATATTACCAAAAAATAAGCAAATAAGTCATTAGATAGAATGGATATTATATATCTCTTCTGAAATTAAAATTAAAAGTTCATTTTCCATTAGTAAATATTTATTAATGATAAAAATTCCTAAAAATACGCAAAATATTTGCCAAAAATAAGCATATCAAGAGGAAAATTCTCAAAAGCAATTATGTTTTCTCGTCTAATATAATGAGTTTAGGAAATCAACAGACATTTTTTAAGAGAAAAATTAATTTCTTTTATCTTATATATTTACTTATAAGTTTTATATTATAAATACAATTTTTACTTCAACTTAACTCAGGATTCTGGAAAAAAAAAACAAATTTATTGTTATTACAAGCAAATTCAAACAAAAGCTGATGTTTTTAAAAAGAAAAAGAATTTGTCTTCAAAATTTCCCTGCTATACTAAAGCTAAAAAGTTACGAAAATAGATGCATGGAAACAAAAGGAAAACTTTTTTTACGAAAATATTGATTCTCAGAAAAGCTATAGAAATAGCAAAAGAATTCCAAAACTTCAGTGGCTTGGCCATTTTTTTTCAATTCATCACAAGATAACCGTTTCCTTTCTTCTTTTCTTGCGGAGAGGGTTCTTTTCTTGATTTTTTAATGCAGGTTAAGAAGTCATCCCTAATCGAATTTCTAGCTTTCATATCTATTAAAAATCAGAGAAGTAACTGGAAAAGATTTTACTGTTTCATCAACAGGCGTGATAAAAACAATTTATCACCAGTTATAAGCCCAAATAACAGAACAAGGGGAGAAAATACCCATTTCTTTCTTCCTTTTCTTTTTTACCCGAGAGAGATAGGAACCAAGAAAAGAAAGCATTCACAGCCATTGTCTTCCAGAAGCCTGAAATTGCTTTTATACCTCATTTCCAATAGATACTTCCATTGATTTTTCTTTAATGGCGACCGACAGGGTGACTACAGGGACATCATTTCGCCTCTCGGTTAATTGGCAGAACCACGCCACTTTTTACGTAATTGGTCCGTCTGCGAACAGATTTGGCCAATTTATTCTGTTAGTAAGCCCCCACTAATCCCTATGTCTTAGAGACATATTTTCTTTTCCTTGATTCCCTCCTCTATACCCATCTGAATAGAGCCGCGAATGTCTCTGAAATTACAATGTTTTCTTCAGAAAGATATTTAAGCACTTAAGTAAGCAACAGTTTCCGCTTTCGCTATTTTTATTTCCCAAATAGCAATTTTTCTAATATGCCGGCTAGAAAAACGTAAAGGATGCGCAAATAATACTCAAAAAAACTTTATTAGTCTAAGAATATTTTAAATAATTCTGTGTCATATATTATTAAAATTTTAACTAAAATTTGTTTAAATTTAAAAAAAAATTGTATTTATGCATTAAAGTACTGTTTAATATTATTTAAAAAAAATTGAACAAACTATGTGATAAGATTAAGAATAAATAATTATCAAAATTTTCAAAACCCTTTCAGTTTCTGTTTACTTGTAAATAAGCTTTCATAGAAAATTCCTTTTCTATTAAAATTTTTTTACAGAAAGTTTGATAAAATAAAGAAAGCGTTTGTTGTACATAAACAGTAACATTTTAGAACTTTCAGAGCATAATATTTTTTAATTTGTATTAAGAAAATATACAATTTACCTAGAAATATGAACTTATAACTTTTTATCTTTTACAAATTTACCGCTGATTTAAACAACATAAGGAGGGGAAGGGTTTTAAAATTTAAAAATACTTTCAAGAGAAAAGTATATTTCTAATTCATTCCTGAAATTATTTTGACTTGTATAATAACGGTATTTACGCTTATTTTAATTTTCAGGAGATAAATGTACATATTTCGTTTATTTCTGTATTTATATTTTATATAAAAAGAGACTGTGGTAAAATAAATATAAATTGATTTGTGTTTCATTTTATCGCACGTTAACTGTTTTAATATGCTAAAAATATAATCTAGTTTTATTTAGATAGATTGTTTTAAATACCTTTATTCATCATGGTGATTTTTTCCCTTAAAATCAATTCATTTTATAATTTCCTGCTATTTTTAGAGAAAACAAGAGTTCATAAAGTTTATAAACATGTTTTGAATATAACATTCAAAATGAATTTCTCATCTTAAGAATTCATAACATAGGATACAGGCTTATAAATGGGATACAGGCAATCTCCGGATACAAAAAAACCTTTTTGGCTCGTAAGGCGAGGCATTTCACGGAATATATTAAATTCTAATTAACAAATGATAAACATAGTTTATAGTTTTAGTTTATAAAGCTCTTTTCATTTATTTATTCTGTCGAGAGCTTTTATTTTTATTAAATAGTCAAGTGACTTTTTATTTACTTTTCATAATGATAAATATGTCATTATTGAATAATCCAAAATTAAATATAAATTGAGAGCACATTCTGCTATGAAAATGCTTCCATAAAAGTTATAATTAAAGGAAATATTTTTACAGAAATAAAATAAGAAAATAAAAACGCATACTATCATTTCTTATTATTTAAGCATAAATATTCTTCTGCATTTTATTTTATAAAGAAAAAAGGTTAATTTGTGCATTAAAAAACTTATGAGTAGAAAGAAAATATTTGAAATTCTCAGATTTGTGAAATTTGAATTTTAAAAGTAATTTATGACTTAAAAAATCTAATCATTGATGCCAAACACTTTAAATAGTAAAGTAATATCGAAACACATAATTTAAATAGTAAAGAAATATCTGAACACATAAAACATATTCAATAAAAATTATGTTACTATTATCTACGAATCTCGCTCATTGCAGCTTCAGGGACATTCTTTATTTTAAAAAAAAAAACAAAATCTATCACATTCAGATTATTTTCATTGTATTTAGTAGAAATAGGATAACTTCAGAGTTATTTGAAATATGAGCTCTGGCATTACTTCAGTTAATACTCGAGATAACTTCTACACTAGAGAGATGCATCAAACTCAATATACTTATCGATATCAAATCACTGCTTTTCTTACGTTCTATTATCTGACACAAAACTGACACAAAGAGACAGAAAACTTTCTGTGCTTTTGAAATGTTTTTTTCAAAATGTATGTCTTATATTTCTCTCTTTTCCTTCTCAAAAACAGAAAGAAAGAGCAAGAAATTGGTAAGATTTTAAATTAATATGCTGTCTGTTACACACTCACACACACACACACACATACAGCAGGAAGTTATACAAAAAAATTAAATATTAGATGCTACATATTTCTAATTTTTACTATTTTGTTTATCAAATATTATATCATATATATATATATATAATATGATGCTACACATTTAAGATTCAATATCAATAACATTACACACAGTTCTATAAAAATTTATTTCTAATAACTTAAATAGTTTTCTTCTATAAAATAAGTTATACATTAAAAAATATAGTTATCTAAAGAAAGATAAGTTATATAAAAATTAATAATTTGTTTTTTAGTCAGCTGCAGCTTACACGCTCTAATTTTATTCATACCTTATTTCAACTTTTACAGAGATAGCTGTCAATATTCTAGTTTACAAGATAGACAAGAAAGTCCTTGCCATTTTTAATGACCCAAAAGAGCATGGCCTGCAGAAAATATAACCAATTGTTAGTCTTCGAAGTAATCACCATTCGAACCCATCACCTTCTGCAATGTGTAAAACTGGGGGTTTCTGGACGCAAAGAAGTCCGTGAGTGCTTGGCTCAAGTCTGCATCATTGGTGAAGGATTTTCTGTGAAGATTATTGTACAGAAAATGAAAAAGAAGGTAATTTGGTGGGGCAAGGTGAGAGGAGTATGGAAGATGGTACAAAGTCTCCCAACCAAATAGTTGCATGGTATTCCTCGCTTCAAGGTATGCGGCTTATCATTATCGTCCAAGAACTGTACACTCTTGTGATTAACTAGTACTAGCTCCTTCTGTTGCAATGCCTGTTACCCCCTATCCAGTTACTACCAGTACAAGTCCTCAGTGACCGTTTAGCCAGATGGTACCAGCTCACAATGAACCACTTGACAACTTTCATACCATACTCCAGCTTCATCTCTCACATAATAATAAGTCTCCCCACTAACTTAAGAAACCAAAGCCTTGCCGTACGTTTGTTCTAAGAGCTATCTCTAAATGCTTGAGATATTCGGAGATTTGATGCGACAGCTGATAAGCCTACTTTGAAGTCGTAAAGCAAACTACACGAAACAAGCTCCATCGATAAGTCCGTTTCTCTTCTCTTCTGTACAAGTTACGATTGATGAATGTCCATGGTAGAACTGCTGATATTCCTAATAACGACTAACTGGTGTGTCAACCACGCCATGCACTAATTTACATACTTATTCTCACTTCCTTTAATGACAACGTGAAAACGTCAAAAACTTCCTTGTTTACCTTATGTATATGGGATTGATAATGCAGGAAATTCCGCGGAAAAGAATTTTATGTGAAATGAATAAAAATTTATCATTGTCTAAAATTATGCTATTTGTTCATCTGAATAAAAGATTAATTTCAAATATGAATAAAAAATGGAATTTGTCTATTGTATAATATTCGTCACGAATATTATACAATATAAGACTTCGTTTGACACTTTCAATCATATAATATATTTCAACAAAGAAAATCATATTTATTAGAGACAATGAACTATATAATCAACAGAAGAATGATCGCTACAAAATCAGTAATTGAATTGATGATTACCTGGAATAGCGAATGTAGAAGTGGGCAAGCTTTCAATAATGAGGGTGATTAAAAATTTGCTTCTTAACTTAAAAAATAGTTAATAGAGTTAAAACAACCCACAGGCACTTTCAAATGTTTCAAGATAATCTGAGCAAGGTGAATGAAAAAAAACCATTGAATGGTAATCATTTAAAAGTTCTATATTCCTAACCTAGAAATTTATAAGTAGGATAGTGGTTCGCTCACGCGCGCGCGATGAAAAGATTCCCAATTCTAAGAAATTTACACACAACGTAATTAAAAATATTTGAACTAACATCTTTCAACTATGTTTCTACAGCAATATATATTCCATTTATTATATTTGAATTATATATATACTTTGTTAGATTATATCATATCAAACATGCTTTTCTTGTTGTAAGTGGTTTGGGTAAAATGCGTTTTTGCGATGTATATTTAGCATGTTGGACAAAGTACTTACGGTACAGAGTAAAATATTTCAGTTTATATATTTGTAATGATTCTCATACTGTAATTAGTATATACATTTAAAAATGAAATTATCATACCATTACAATTTTTAAATAAATATTCTATATATATATATATATATATATATATATATATATATATATATATATATATATATATATATATATTCAAACTAATAATATACATAAAATTACTCTGGAAAAAGAGGTGCAACTATCTTATCTTTACATTAAAATTGACACAAACACGTCATTATTTTGTTAAAACAATGCATATTATACCAATGCATTTGTTTTCTCTTTCAATCTATAATTCTGGAATCATTTATAAGTCAGGAATTTTATTTCTTCTTCTTCTTTGTGAGACAGAAATTCCATTTTCCGTTCCTCCCGAGACACAGAGGAAATCGAACAAAATATGAAAATCGTATATCTTTCTAGAACTGTTAAAATCAAAACTGTCAACTCAAATTTATTGTACTCAGTTGGGGCAAATATTTTTCTTTTAGAAAATGAAGTTTAATTTCGAACGTTCTCTCTCTCTCTCTCTTTTTTCCCTTGCTGTTTTCCGAATTGAATTTATTGTTTCTCATCAGAATGTCTTATTGACGCAAATAATATTGTCAAAAAGTGTTTAAATTTCATTAATTTTCAATCTTCAAATTTCATGTCATGTTTTGTCCATGTCAGAAGTTTTCTTGGAATATTTATTAAGTGTTTTGTTTTAAATGAAGCACTCACACACAAAATGTAACATTTTAGTTTCAAAGTGAAAAAGCTTACTTCAATTTTCTATCAGTGAATATAATTATATAAAAGTATGATTTCATAATATCACATTAACATTCCTTATTTAACTGTCTGTTAGAAGTAAATAAAGATTTTAAGTGTAATACAACTTGAAAAGAAGTATTTAAATGTAATGCATCTTAGCGTATACATACATATATATATATATATATATATATATATATATATATATATATATATATATATATATATATATATATATATATATATATATATATATATATATATATATATATATATATATATATATATATATATATATATATATATTTCCATTTATCATATAAAATAACACTTAATATGAATGTTATTAAGTACATTAAAATCTTTTAGTTTTCTTACTTTTATGAAAAGCTCGACAATTTTTATCTTAAAAATATGGTGAAAGAGTAATACAATATAATCTATATATTCCTTAAGGTATAATATATGTGTAAATTATACTATAATTATACAAATAAAATATAATATATTAGAAAATTTTATTTTAATATTAAATTCTATTTTCTAAAATAAAAAGGTTGCCATACTGAATTTTTAAAAGGCAACAGGATAGAAAAAATCATTTTAAAATAAAGAATGCATTATTTGACAACAGTTGACAAATTTTTTGAGTTGACAGACAAATCAATTACTATGGGATATTTATTGATGATTTATTTTATTAAATATTTACTGAAACATTCAAAAGTAGTCTAATTGCTTTTTTAATCGCTGCGTGTGTATTAATAAGTATATAGCTCTAATCTTAAAAAAATTACTCTTATATAAATATGATGGAACTGCGCTCCAGCAATTAATGGTTTATATTTTATGAATTTGTAACAAAACACTAATAATAATTCAATTTTTTTTGTATTAGAACGGCTCTCGAGAAAATAGAATTCTGTCATTGTTTCTGTTAATCAATTCAATTTTCTATAAATTTAAGATTTTATTAGCTACAAGTTGTCTTTTCTCATACTTAAAAGGCTTTGAACTGAAGATATAATGTTAAATGATTTAACGCAACTTTTGCACAAAATGCCTACTAATACTACACAGTCACAAATCTTTCTACTGCAAAAACAAGATACAAAGTCATTGAGCTCTTAATGATTTTTCTGTTTCGAAGAAATCTGAATTTTGACTTTACTTTGCGGTTGGAACGTTGATTCCTTGACATTAAGATTTGTTAACATGCAAATTATAAGAACATGAATCATTATACAGAATTAAAGCGTATTATTTTTCTTAAAATTTTTAATAGGATTTCATCAAGAGACTGTTTGAGCCTATGTTTATATTTTAAATTAATGCCAATTTGTATAACAGTGTATTTCACTTTATAACAAAATATTATTATCGTGCTATTTTTTATATCTGTGCAGCATAGAAAAAAATTTTTTCTTTTTGTCTTGTGTCAGCTAGGCTGACAATATGGGGTGCGATGCTCCACTTTTTCATACTGAACCATGTTTGGTGTGGAGTCTGACTGCTTCAGTACACACATGCCATATGGACTCGTTTATAGAGTAGGCAACCATTCATACACAAAAAAGACAAAGCCAGGATAGACAAAGAGCGAAATTACATTCATGTCCGAACCGGGACTCGAGCCCAGGACCTCCCTATCCGCAGTCAGGCACTCTGACCACTGCACAGGGTGGTCGCCAGCATAGAGAAATAAAATTATAATAAGAAACACCAGTCGATATTATTACAACGGTTTCTTTATCAAAGTCAAAGTTCTTTGGGAATTCAGCAAAATACTACGCCAGAAAAATTACACTCATACAAGTACAACTTAAAAACTATTCACCTGATTAATACATTCTGGTAATTGCTTTCATAGACTATGAATCATTAGGCAGTCTCATATTTTCCTCCATAATTCTTCGGAGCAGTGTCGTTTTCAATATTTACTGTACTCTAATATAATTTCTACTCTATTTCCCAAAACTTTTCATTCTTTTGATATAAACTCAATAATACAGTAATTCCAAAATTAGGCTTATAGTCACACAAAATTTACAAATTTGCGGTAAGCCTTGCAAATGTAATTCTAGTTTTTTAATAAATGTTTTTATCAATAAACGTTTAACAAAAGAACCTATTTAAAATTCATATGTTGGGTCTATTTAAAATAATATTTCATAGTAAAAATTAGTAAAAATGTACAACTCTTTGAAACTAATTAAATATTTGTATTTTTAGATAAATTTAAAGCGATGAGGTTTTAATACTTAAGCATTACACTAAGGAAATAAGAAAATTTGCAGGCTCAATTAATTATTTGTAAAAAGATTCGGTGGTTATCTCTAATGATTTTAAAAACACTAAAGGTATCTTTTAGCTAGTTAGTAGTTAATTAACTAGTTAAATTAACTAGCCATTGTCGTAAAATTAAATTTAGAAAGTTACTTAAATTAATTCAAGCAATGATGCAAGCAGAAGAGAATTTTTCTACTCTATGTTTCAATATTTAACTTTAAAATTTTAATTTATATTTAAAATTTAGTATTATAATGTAAATCCCTTCAAACATCAAATTCAATTTTACTTAGTATCTTAGTTAAAATATTAAATGCTCAATATAACATATTATAAAAGTATATTATATATTTTTAAGCATTTTAGAAAGCATTTATTGATCTCATTATGATGTAGTTTCCTCTTGAAAATGTGTTAATTATTTTTCCCTACAAGTATGTGATGCATGTAGAACTCTAAAAATTTTTAACCAATTAATCAGGATTTTTTAAAAATTATGTTAGAAACAAAGAAATTACTGTTATAGCTTTTCAAAATAATGAATGAATATATGTGCACTAATAATAACTTTCGCAAATTTATTGAAAATTGATTTTCACAAAAGGTAAGGTACTTGTTTAAGTATTTCTAATATTTATCTTCTTTTAGAGAGATTTTGCACGTGTACATTTATATATATATATATATATATATATATATATATATATATATATATATATATATATATATATATATATATATATATGTATATAAATATATAAATATATATATACAACAAATGTTGAAAATGTCAAAAGTATCCATTCTAGAAGATACATATGGCTATAGCTTAAACATAATATCCGTATTCCATAAATCAAAAATGGTCGGGTTATTCTTGTATCACACCGTGTATAAATTTACTGTTGATGTCTCTAGTAAAATTTTTTAACAATAGCTAATCGTGATTTCTGGAGGGATGTTTGATATTTTGTTACCAAATTTATGTAGACCAACAGAGGAAACTTAAAAATTTCCAAGCAACCTTCTGACTAATCGTGTTTGCAGAGAGAATAAATACAAATTCAACTGCCGCTCTATTTCCCAATGACTTTGATAAAACCTTGGTCATTTCATTCTGAAATCATATCTTATCTCAAGAAAATCATATAGCCCAAGGACTGCTAATTCTGACACTACACAATGAACAGACAAACAGTTGCCAATTGCTACAATTGTTTTTATTAATGTACTCATTACATTGGAAGAGGAATTTCAAAAATAGTGGAAAGAATTTATGTCAGAATGAAAACCAAATCTAGGAGATATCAAGGCACTTACTTATACTGATACAATACGCATACATAAAATAAATTACCAGACGTAGTACAACAATACATGACATTAATCATTCCACTTCGAAGAGTTTGTATTCATATCTAATGTTTGTAATTCATATACCTAATACTACCTGTTTTTTCTGTCACCAGAACTACTTTGTGTGTATCCTAGAATCTTTGTAAAAACAAGTTATAACGATAAATATCATTCTTGAAAAAACATAAATCACATGTTTGAAAAAATATACAAGCATCCTGAATATTTAATAGGATTACAAATAAAGCCATGTTAATGTATGAATATTGCACAATTTTAATCAAAATTTATAATTATAAATTGTGAAAAACGTTAAATTTTTATTCATATTAATATTACAGTAATAAGTTATATGCTGCAATATTCTCAAAATGCAATATTTTTTATATAAAAATACAAAATACAGTTAAAATTTGATGACCTACTTTGACTGAAAATAAAAAGGTGAAATGAGGTTATTAACATCTATTTATCGCTTTCTTATAGTGAGAATTAAATTTTGTGAAGTGAAAAAACAAACACTGTAAAGAGAGAGTATATACCAGCCATTATTTCTATTTAATTAATATAAGAAAATTCTAAATAATATAGAAATCAGTTTATTTTCCTGAATTATTAAATAAAATTAAGTATGGTGAAATCACAATACATAAGCCCGGTGGCTTAGTGGTAGCGTTTCATGTTCCCAAATCACAGGTCCGGGGTTTGATCCTAGTGCTGGGCAAGTTCGACTCAGCCTTCCATCCCTTCAGTGGGTAGATAAACAGAGTACCAAGCATACTTGGGAACTAAACACTAGAGGTTTCGTGTTATGCTGAACCCCTAATCGGGACATGTGTTTCGCACCGCCTCTCGGTCACGAAACAGAAATGGCCATTGTAGGCTTTGTGGCCCACATGGGCTGTCGTGCCACAGAGTTTAGAGAGAGAGAAATAAGTTCATAATATATAAATGCTCTTTCATCAGAAATCAATAATTATATTGTAAAATCTTTTTCAGAATCTATTTGATCACTAATGAATTATTTATTATTTTATCATTTAAACTTACTTCAGTGTAAATTCTATTATTGAGAGTGTTGTTTTTTGTAAAACCTGGAAATATTAACAGAAAATAGCAGATGAATATCACATGAAAATTGAAATACTTAAATTTAAAAAAATAGCAAATTGATTACATTTACATTTTTAGCTAAATTTTTATGAAATTATAATTTTACACATCTCTTAATGTTTTTGGAAGTATTAGTACATTTTGGACTTTTTAGATAGTTTTTTTTTAACCATTTTTCAAATATTTGCAATATTTTCTTTAATACTTAGTATAATTCTATTATTATGCTAATATTTCTTATGTAATTTTATTTCTTTATTTATTTAACATTTTGTAAATGCAAAATAAATATTGAATTAATTAGATTTTTAATGAAATGTTATCACATGGCAGGATCCACCATTAAATATTTCGGAATTATAAAACAATATTCTCACAGTGAATATTAGATTAATTATTATTATAAGTTGGTAATATAATAATTTTATGAAAGTTTTAATGCTAGAAACAGAACTCAAAAGTTTTTGAAAAATACTTAATAGAAAAAAATCAGTAAGAAACTTTGTTAATGAAAAACACACACGCATTTTAAAACTTAAAATGAAATTAAGTAAAAATATAATCAATTCTTTGAGTAGTGATTGTAAAATGTTATTAAATTTTTTATATCTAGATTTAACAAAGTATTCAGATATACCTAGGATTACCTATTATAAATTTTAATTTTTGCTTTAAAACATTTATATAATGTTAAGAAATAATATTTACCTATCTTTACCAGGTATTACTTTTAATCATTAATTAAAGTTGATTCATTTAATATATATTATAAATTTTACAATAAATTAAATATCATTTGTAGTTTCCATGAGTTTAATTCTGATCGAAGTTTTTCATTATATTAAAAGTGCATTAAGACTATATTAAACAAATTAAATATTATGTAGAATATTTAGCTACTAAAGCAAAATCTACAACTGCAAAAGCTTTTAATCCTAGAGGTAATGTAAAACGTTATATTCCTCATTTCACTCAGGATTCTACTAATCTGGAGACTCTTTTCAAGAAAAGAAAACATCTTCTTGAAGCTGCCAGTCGTAAGGAGAATGGTTCTAGATCTAAGATCCATAAAATTAATGCAGAAATTAAATTAGCATATACCCACTTAAAAAGTTCTAGATTGAACGAAATTTGTATTCAAATTGACGTGAGAACAGCCAATACAAAACTTTGGAAAATAGTTAAGGCTATCAACAATGTGCAACCCCAATTCGAGGAGTGCAACTCAATAAAAGATTATAATGGACAACTGTTAAGAATGATCAATCTGCTGCCAATGGACTTGCTACCTATTACCATCAAATAAGCAGGTTCAACTTCACCAATGAGGACAAACCTGTGTTGCGTAAAGCAATGAATATTGTATATGGCTGTCGTAACTCTGACTTAGGTGATTTTTCTATGGCAGCTCATTTTTCTATGCATGAAGTTCTTTTGGCAATGTCCTTCCTCGATCTCAGCAAATCTCCTGGCCCGGATGGTATCCATGGTTTTATGCTTGAAAACCTGGGATGCCTGAGAAAACTAAGACTCCTTGACATTTTTAACTCTTCATGGACCAAAGGCAGACTCCTCCAGGAATGGAAAAATGCCATCATTATTCCAGATAAAAAGCTAAGCAAAAATTCTTACTCCCCTGAGAACTTCAGACCGATTGCTCTAACTTGTACCACTAGTAAAATCATAGAAAAAATGCTTTTGATCATACTTCGTTTTTTTTTTTTTTTCTGGATGAAAATAAACTTCTCCCTGAGCAACAGTATGGGTTTCGTAAAGGCCACAGCACCATTGATCAAGTTTGGTTTTTTGCTCAAACCATCAGGGATTCCCAGAATCTTAAACCTACTAATCACAGCATTGCGATTTTATTAGACTTGTCAAAGGCTTTCGACAGAGTTTGGAAGCATAAACTCCTCATTAAACTACATAATACATTTAATATTCGAGATAATACATTGACTTGTATTTCTGATTATCTCCATCAGAGGTATATAAGAGTTAAATATAACAAATCCTTCTCAAGACATATAAACTTGGGCAAGGTGTTCCCCAGCGAACTGTTCTCAGTCCAACTCTTTTTTCCTTATATTTGATTGGTATTGAGAGGACTATCTCTCCTAAAACACGCATTGGAATGTTTCCTGATGACATAGTTCCCAGGAGCTCTAGAATCTCCATTCCTAAGATAGAGTCTCGGATTAACAGTTCTTGGAGGCCCTTTCCGAGTTTGCGAAGAAGCTCAGGTTGAGTTTTAATTCATCCAAATCAATTACCACCTTCTTTACTACAGATAAACACTTATACACTGCTGGAAAATTGCTAAGGACGGATCGCAAATTGCAATGTATCATATCATTAAGCGAGACATGAGGCCTAGTAGGATAAAATATACTTGCCACACTGTTCAGACATTAGAATAACGAATATTTATTGTTCTGGAAAGAACAAAAGCTGTGAAATGTCTGGAAAAAATGTTCATTTGATGATACATGCGGAAAAATGGAACAATGCATCTAAATGTCAGCAGGCACCTTGAAGAATGGTATCAATACGGGATATGTCCTCCGTGGAGTGTAATGCGACATTCCACATGTCGTATTATATTTTGCACAACATTATCCAACAGCTGTTGAGGCAATTTATCCCATTCCTCTGTGAGTGCACGGATGAGGATGTTCTTGTTTGTCGGAGGATAGTTTTGACCAGCAACTTGCCTTCCCAAAGCATCCCACATAATTTCAAGGGGGTTTGGATCTGGAGAACGTGATGACTATATGAAGCGTTGAATACCCTCGCTGTCCAGACAATAATGAACAGCGAGTGTTCAATGACATGTTGCGTTGTCATCCATAAAAACAAATTTATCACCGACAGCACCACGGAAAAGACGAACATGAAGTAGAACTTCATTAATGTATCGTTGGTCCGTCATAGTCCCATTCGCAACCACATGTAGGGGTGTGCGGCTATTGATCATGATGACGGCCCACACCATGACACTGCATGTCGATATCTGTCCCTTTCCTGGATATTTTTCTGGACGATAAGCAGTAACACTCTCGCGCCAGATCAGTTGACGTCTACAATCCGATGACAGACTGAACCTACTCTCATCTGAGAAAAGTACGCATGCAACAAACATATCGAACGTATTACCTTGAAAGCCAGGAAATGATTACGCATTCTGAAATACATTGTTGGTAGAGACTGGGGAGTGGATGCAACTACCATTATAACTACCTACCTAGCACTCATTAGGCCCCTTTTTGAATACGTCTTTCCAATCTACTGTTGTGCTTCTAATTCCAATCTCGAAAAATTAGAAAAAGTCCAACTGAGTGTTACACGCATCATTACTAGCTTGAAATGCCACTGTCCTTCAGAAATAGTGTTTTTCGAAGCAGACTTACAACCTCTCCATACCAGAAGACAATCCGGCCTGGTTAAATATTACAATAAACTTAACAGTTATGGCCCAGTCAGTCTCACGCCAATCTAAGCAACTGGATTTCGTTCCAAAGATTAAGGAAGCACAGTCCCTTCAGTCTAGTTAACTCACTGCACTTAATCGAGGACAATGTCGAACCACATGCCCTTCACTGCGGTCTTAACCCTGCTGAAGCTCTTTCCAATGTTCACTAAATTACAAACTTCCTACGGCAGTCATCAAGAGAGATTGTTTACCTGAATTGCTAAGACAGCTAGCCTTGGAAACCATAAATAATATACCACCAAATGGCATAAAAATCTATACTGATGGCAGCAAAATAAATAACCGAACTGGCAGCGGAGTTTTCATCGAGACTCCTCATGACAAACTCTCTCTTACTCAACGGAATCCCGACTTCGGTTCGGTTTTTCGTAGTGAACTAATAGCCATTAACATCGGACTGGAATCCATCATGAGCGAAGCTAATTATAGTGATGTCTGGATATTAATTGATAGCCGTAGTTCAATTCAGCATCTGCAAAAATGGACCTGCTTGGGAGACCACACAAACCTTTCTATTCTACACAAGCTTAAAATTGTCTCCCTTCGGCATAATATCTATTTTCAATGGATCCCGTCTCACGTGGATATTGGAGACAATGAAATAGCAGACACTTTAGCAAAGGTGGGCTCAGGTCATCCTGCTCATTTTTCCACGCTTACCTACCTTGAACTCTTTTCCCTGAGAAAAGCCCAGTTTAAAACCGATTGGCAGGTACCTTTGACTCACCACTTCTGCAAGGGTAGAAGGCCAGGACTTTCTCTGGCTCTCTCCTGCGATAGGAAATCCAGCACTTGTCACGTCTTGCCTCTGGCCATCTGAAATGCCTCACTTTTGTAGCGGGTAACAACACCTTCTCCCTTTGTCCTAAATCCCAAGGACACCAAACTTCTGCTGAGCATATCCTGAATTGTATGAATATACTATGTGACGAAATCTACACTTCTCCCAGCCTTGTCATGGATTTCCTCTCCGTCAACGGATTCCTAGATTTGGTCTGACTCTGTCAGACCCTTGGAGATAAGCAACAACAACAAAAATATGCTAAACTTTAAGGAATTCTTCTCTATTTCTTTTTCAGAGGTTTCGGAATATAAATGACACAAATACATTCTCCCAATCAAAAAATAACATTTATTTTTCCAAAATGCTGTAAATGCATTATAGCTTCTTACATAAAAATTAAAAATTAACTAGAGTTTTAATTTAATGTGAATTGCTTAAGAACTGTAAAAACTATTTCAATTATTCTTTAATACCCAAAATAGATTTCAGAAAGGACTCTGGAATCCTTTCCATAGATGGGTAACATTTTCACTCCTCACTCACAAGCACTCATCAGTACATATATGTGTGGAGAAAACAAAACTTCAAATCTCATGTTAGGATCACTTTTAAAGAAACTTACCTGGAATTAAAAGAGACCTTCCCCGTTGGAAATATTCTCACAAATCGATTTGATTTCTGGACTTGATGAAATCTACCCTCCCTCTCATTGAAGAAAAGATCTGGAGTCCAGATTTTGGAGATACTTCCGAGAGGGATACTTTGCACAATCCCCTCTGGATCTGGGTAGCGAAGACGAGGATCATCCCAAATCTCTTTCAAGTACAATTGAACAACATAGTCCTAAACAGTATCAAATTTTTTGAGAAAATTTGGAAATATAAGAATAAAATATAGATATATTATCAAACCCATCACATCACAAAATTTCCAAAATAATTTATTATAGTTTTAAAAAAGACAGCATAAAATTCATATTTTGATTGGGAAAATATTTCCAGATTTTTCAAAATATATCTATGGAAAAAGTGCATTTTAATGTAAGCAAATGTGATATTTTTAAAAAATTCAACAACATGAATTCCATAAGTTAATGCCGCAAATACATTTTGCAATATATTCAAATGAATTACAGATTCCATTGCTCTTTTAAGATTTTATTTAGGAAAAGATAATGTTAAAATAAAAATGAAAGGAAAATTTAAGCTCTCAATTTATTTTTAAACCCAACTAAAACGTATACTTTATAATCTTAACCTAACGATAATTCCTTGAAAAATGACATTTTTATGATTGTTAAGTATAACAACTCATATTTTGCATAATAACAAAAGCATCAGTTTCATAATTTATCCAATTTTACATTTAAATCAGCATTATTTTTAGCCCTATAAATTCTACATGTAATTACACAGTTAGAAACTTCAAGATAAATTCTTATTGATTAAAATTATTTATTCCTCTTTTTACAACTCAAATGTAGTTCTAAAATAAAAAAAATGTAGTATTTTAAAGCAATGCAAAGCCTATGAAAAAAACTCGTCTTACCATTTTTGAATCATTGACATCAAAAATGTCAGTAATGAAAAGATTGACGCTCACTCTAGTTGGAGAAGCTAAATAAGAAAAAGAAAAATTAGTTTAAATAATAATTGCTATAAGAACACTTTTGTAATTTCAAATTACAAGTAAAAAATAATAAATTAAAGTTTGATCATTTACTATAAATTTCAAAAAGAAAAAAATACCTTGCTAACTAAAATAAAATTAATATATATGAAATAATTATTTTATACCTTCACTTCCAATCATATGGGGTCTTGAATTTGCATCATAATTTCTCAGCATTTTATCAAGATGGCTTTTCTTGAGATGAACCATGTTGCCAAAAGCACTGGGGACAAAAACGATCAATTAAATTCATCATATTTTTATCCCACCAAACTCTAAGCACCTCAACTTGCCTCAAATAAGTATCATAATAACTACTTCAAAATTTGGTAATATTTTAGGATAAAAATAATTTTCTTCCACTTACGCATGAATAAATGTCCAAAACAGGCAATAATAAAAGAATCCCATCTTAATAATTGTTTACCTCGACAATGAAGTGCTATCTGAAATGGAAATAAGAGGATTATATAACGTTGACAAGAATGACATGAAAATATATTGAAAAATGGGAAATAAAAGAGTGTTTTATTTCATCCTTTTATTATTTTTTTCATGAATTATTCATACTTAGATGCTCTTAGAATCGCGCATTAATATTCCTCTCCTCTTTTCAGAAGCAATGCTTTTTGAAGATAAGCAGGTAATAACTTAAAATAATTCTATAATCTTTGATAAGACTCTTGTTTTTTCCCATGATTTGAATCTTTCATTAATTTCAAAGTTGGCTGTTAACAGTTTTTCAATATTTTTTTCATGATAAACTAAATCTATAATGTCAGAGAAATGTCACTATTTTTGAATGATTATCAAAATTGATTAACAAATACGCTAATTAAGAAATTTATATGGATATCGCAATTATATGTAAGGATGGTTTGTTCTTAATTAAAATTACGACTAAATAAAATATTTGATGAATATTTAACCACTTTTGATGATATCTTTACTTGAACAATGAAATAATATTTTAAAAATATGCTGTATGGTTTTTTTTAAAAACGTCCTTTGCGATATATATAATATATTACATATATGCTTGTAATATATTATAAATATAAATTGTTTTAAATTTTTAATTTTATCTAAGGCAACTCTATTTTATTTGCTTTTCAAATTTTTTGGTTGATATGATTTTTTTTTATTTATAAAGAAAGTATTAAAATATAATAAGAAATTTTTTTTAAGTTTAGTTTCAACTATAGTTCAACACAATTCATCAACAGAACAATACATTTCACCATTCATGAAAGGAAGTTCTAAGATCACTTGTAAATTAGGGACTGAAAGAGTTTTGTTATCTAGGATTCTGTGTTTGTGTGAGTTCCACTATTATTATTCCCCTAAGCACTATCGATCCAAAACCAACAAGGAACATTCTCTAGTAGATGCGGATTCAATAACAGTGGAGTAGGCAATCCAGAACTCAAACACCGTTCAAGTACTCTTGGGGCATCTTTTTATCTTTCTATGCATATTCACAAATATTTTCTGAAGAAATTTAATAATCAATTATTCTTTATGTCTATTGGTATAGAACTGCTCATAAATAGAGATCATAAATAAAGCAATTGTAAATTAAGCTATTGTAATATTATTCCAATTTTGATTTAATACGTGTGTGTCTGTCTGTTTGTCTGCCAGGCTATTTTTGTATAATTTTGTTAACTATTATGTTCCATTGTTAAGAAAGGACACTTCGAAACTGAAAGAAATCTTGAATTCTCAAGGAGTTTAAAATTGAGCAGCATAATGCCGTTAAAATTAAAAAGCTGATGTAAAGTCAAAAATCCCTTATTCCCTTAAGTTAACCTCAATCTATATAAAAATTTGCAGAATAATAATACTGATTAATACTTAAAATTTTCAAAGAAAATATTAATTATTTATTTAGAATTTCTGGGAGCATAATGCATTGTAAATTAGGAAGCTACTTCAGTTTTGCGTTTTCTAAGCAAAAATATAAATTTAATCTGCTCAATTTACTTAAAAGTACATTAAATTCTCGATGAGTTAACTTATTTCAAGTTATGAAAGACACCAATATCTCTTTTCAATCCATGTTGCAAACATCGGATCTAACTTGTTCACTATATAGCCACCCGACTGAGAAAATCTTTACCAGTACTCTCTGTGTAGTTTGAGTTTAATGTATATAAATATACATAAATGCGCCAAAATATTTAGAGTACAATTGTGAAGTATTTTTTACAGAGTACAATTATAATAAATGGATACGTAATAGTTTGCACCATTAAAATATCCCCTATTTAAAACCCTTTAAAATTAATGCAAATTTACTCTCCCAAACCTTAAAGTCTAATAGAACTTTCATATTGTTTTTGTGCGGCTTCAAAATTTTAAAGTATTCGGAGTAAAATTTGCATACGATTAAAGAAATACTTAAGCCAACTGTTTTCAAAAAGCAGAAAATTCCAAGGATATTCCAAGGTAACATAGTGTCAGTTTGAGGACCAAAATCCAAGGGATATTTGAAAAGGCAGTACTTAAAAATCAAGATCTTCGTGAGCATATGGTTTGCCTCCTTCGCCCATAAAAATGATGCATAGAGATTCTTCTTTCCATAAAGCATTTGGTTTCAGTTTCTGGGGTTTCCATTTGCATCCGAAGAATTGCCTTTGCGGCACTCGAGCAAAACGTTTCCTATCAATGCATGGTATTTTACCCTTTTTCTTACTTTCACTTCAAATCCCTACCTGCAAATGTCCTCAATAAAATACCGGAAATTTAAGATGCCTAATGCTGTTGTGTCGTTTGAAACACGGGTTAGAAGAGCCACCGAATAAATTTATCCTTGTGCTTTTCTCTTTTCCATACTTTACTCATTCTTTTATTTTATTTTATTTTATTTTCAAAATGATTTTCTGTGTAGCTTGGGGAACAGGAAAGTCTAACTTAATGGTTCCTTTTTTGCCTTTCCCAATCGATGCTTGTACTAAAAACAAACTTAGTGCTATTTCAGTAATTTCATGTTTTCTTCTCGATGATTTTTCAGCCTTTTACGGTGGCTATAAAAACTAGTCTCTTCATCTTTATACAGATAAAGTAATATTTCGTACATGTTTATTCGTAAACTTGTTGTTAAAGAGTACACAATCTTATGCGCCTAAAATAAATACCGACTTTCAATTTCCTCTATAAGCTCAGACATCTGAAACAGCTCTCTTCGAATTAATGCCTCCTTGTCAACACCGATAAAAATTGTTTTACTATTTCCTAACAAACAATCAACACTTTGCAACGATCATGATATTCAGAGTATTTGGGAATCAGCAGGGTTGTACTGATGACAGATATTCTTACTCAATGGAATATTTCGTTTTAAAATTACGTGGTTCATGATAAGATAATTATAAACATATTCAAAGAATTCTGAGTAACACAGTAGTGAATGAATATATGAGAAATTCACACACATATAAATTATAGATAAACTGGGCTAAGTTATCACAACTCGGGAAAAAAAACAAAAATCAATATTTATCATCTACAAATTTTTTTTAGCATTTAGAAATGTTATTTACTGATAATATTCTATAAAAACTACACTTTTTAATGAAGTTGCAGTAGTGTAATCAAAATGTTTCTTTCTTTCTAATTTGTTATTAAATTAAATTATTTCAGTTCTCTAAAGATCTATTGTACTTATACGTTAATATATAAACACAAATGCCCCTTAAAGAATTCTGAGTAACACACCTTAAAGTTTTAGTGTAATATATTGTAAAATGATTCTTCAAATTTATTTTCTTAGTGTAATATATTTAATAAATATTTTATCAGAAAATTATTTTTTAATAAATTTCCAAAAATTATATGATTATATATTTTTTCAAATCAGTTCAAATGACTTTCATTAATGAATTTAGTTTTTCACATAAATTTGAATTTATTTTGTATTTCAATTAATTAAATTCAAAAAAAATTATACTCACATTTTACAAATTAGTAAAAACAACTAAAATTAATTAAAAAATTTTGGAAATCAATAGTGTTTCAACAGTTTTCAACAATTTGCTTCGATTGTTTGTGAGTTCGAATTCAGCTTCGGGTATGTGTGTGTGGATGTTTGCAGTGGTTTGAAATCCATTTTAAAAACTGTAGGTCCCGGTCTAATAATCACTCGTGTGCAAAACATGTTCGTTGAGCACAATAAACAAACCAAATCTAAAAACTATTGTTTTTCTTCCTCAACTTTTATTATAAAAATGTATTTATTTCATAACCATAACATTTTTGTTATTGTTTTACAATTAAAATTAAAATTTTTATCCTGGTATTATAAGCTTGATATTGACAGTTAATAGGAACCATAGGAATATTCTCCTATTAAAAAAATAACTGATGATAGCGACAATAATGCATCAAACAATTTTCAAATACATTGATAGCTGATATGAATAAATAAGAAATATACAGTCATTTTCAACAATCACGCAAAATGAAATGATTTCCTGAAAAATAAAATTTCATGGAGATCTAAAAACCCAAGAAAATTTATCATTTGCTTGGTCAAGAAAATGTACGAAAAAGCCTGCACATATGTATATCTAATGAATCTTTAATTCATAATTTGTTTCAAAAAACAATTTACCAATTCATGTAAAAAGTATTTAAAACATAAATTATTGATTTTTGTAGCACTAAATTTGATTAGATTTTCACGAATCAAGATATAAATAATTTGTCATTTTCGAATACTTTAAAAGTTAGTGGATAAATTAATACATTTAAATAGCATACAAGTCACAGATATCAATGATTTTGCAAGACTTATATATCTAAAGTATCATTAAAAACAATATATATTCCTCAGCAAATATTATCACAGTAAGGAAAGCTTAGAAGACATGGAAAATTCGTATAGATAATCACTCAAATAATAACAAAACTGTCAATGTTATGAAATATTTTAAACTTTTTAGTAAAATGTATGCTATTTTGCATACATCTATTTAAGAAGAGGAATTTAAAAATATTTATTGAAAGAGTTATTAAGAATACAAAACATTAGGTCAGAAAAGCGTACTTCAAAGAATACATTTCAGAATTGTTTTTCTAACTGCTGCATATATATTTGAGTAAATCATTTTTTTTTTTGGTAATCTATTCATGTAAGAAAATGCAAGTCTAAAAAATGGAAATCAATTTCTTTAATCTTCTAATCATAAAATTTTCCATGAATTGTTTGTTTTTTAAAATAATTACAAATACTTTCTTTTTACTAATAAAATTAAGTGTAAACTCAAACGGTATTTAAGCATTAAGAATGGTAGATAAGGTTTACATCAATTTTAAAAAATATTGATTCTGAAAGTAATAAATATATTAGAAACAAAACCTTTAAGCAATACTAAAAATGAAGAATTTTAAATACTATTCATTATGGAAAATTGGCACACTAAAAACTACTTTATGAAGACAAAATACAAATAAATTTTAATAGTGTATTACAATGCTAACTACCGTAACCAGTGTATTAGGTAATTTTCGAGCATTACTTGAAGTTTTCGTTTTGTTGCATTACATATAAAGCAGAGATGTTTTCAAAAAAATATGTATTTTACGTAACGAAGCTTTTCAAAATAATATTCTCCCATAAGAGAAGGAAATATATTTAATTTTAAAAGTACAACTGCTATAAAAGTAAACATTATGAATCAGAGTATGATACTTTTGCATCTATAGAATAATTTGAAAATATTTTCTGTTAACATTAGCACAGTTTTATAACACAAATTGAAAACCTTCATTTATCACATACTTTGTGTGAAACGTGTGTTAAAATCAGAAATTTACCATAATCATTTAAACTTGTACTATTTTAACATGATTTCGCAATAATATAATAGTTAGAAATATTTATCCAGTTTATATAACTTATAAATTACTCTCGAAATTATACATTATAATCTCGTGGATAATAAACTACATTTTACCTAAGAAATAATAATGTAGTAAAGAATTTACGATTCCACTTTTAAAAACTAATTTCATGTATACATATATAAAACTATACAAATACATGAAAATATATTGAATCTGTCAATATAAGATACACATATTGTTAATATTCTGAGGCTTACAGGTAAAATAATGAAAATTCTTTGAAACTCAATGAATTTAATATTATGGTTTGTAATACACCTGATACTACAATTCTTCAGTTTTTTTCCTTAAGGTTATTTGAAGAGGAATACGTTCAATATTTCATTTGTTCAGCCAAATGTTTCAGCGATATCTGTGTGTTCACGTTCCTTCAAATAATAACATAGATTTTCTTGTAACATAATACTTTCTCAGTATGAAATGTTTGAAGTATGCAGTGTTGGAAATCTATGTATCATTTGTTGTAAGTAACTTGCTGTATGCATTACTGACTTATATAACATTAAGTAACTTATTATATAAATTAAAAATGTCAAATTTACCTGTTCTTAATTAAATTATACTATAAGTATAATTATAAAGCAAAAGATAACAATTTTTCATTTTAAATGTCATTAAAAGTTTACATTTCTTGAAATGGAAAACATGGGTTTTAAATTATTTGCTCCTAGTATTTTATTTGATACAATGGTGATCAAAATAGTATAAGAATATGTGTATACTAATCAACTTAAGTATGAAACATTTATTCAAAAAATTGCAATTCTTTTTTATGGAAAAATTTACATTCTATGCAATATAGTTATGGGAAATAAATATATTCCTAATAAAATCCAAATTAGATTATTATGGATGTATATATACTTATAAACGGGCCAGATATATTTTTTCTGTTATTATTAACTAAGAAATTTTCCAAAAAGTAGATTATTTTGGAAGATCAGAATCAAACTACTTATGTATAAAGGATTCTGTATATTAAGCTAAAGTAATTTTACAAAATTTTCCTCTTAAATTCACAATTCTTAGTAATAGTATAAAATAGATAAGTTCATTCAATTGAAAGAGTAACCTTTTTCTAGTCTCTGTTTATGACCTACATTAGTAATTATGCACTACATTTGAAAATTTTTAGGCAAATGCCTATTCAATCAGAAGTCTTGCTAATACAAATTCTTAGCACTGAAGGAATTTTCAAGAAAATAATTAACAAAATAATATTTTGTGGAAAAGTTTTTTACTATTAGAAAACTGTATAAAAATTGTATAGCTATTGAACACGGATTTATTATCTTAAAAAAAAGATCGTATCAAATATTGAAATAATAAATACTAGAATAATAAAGAAAGAACATATAAACTAATAATAAAACATCAATATGATAATAATATCATATTCAATAACTTGTGCTCTAAATAAATAAAAACAAATGTCAAGAAATAATAAGTCAACAAAAAATTGAATTGAAGCTAACATTTTTACAATACTTTCTAAAATTTAGTCTTAATAAAGTATAAAGTAGTTAAAAATTTACAAAAAAAAACATAAGAATAATCCTTTTTAAAAGCTATATTATATTTTGTGCTTATTTTTCCGATATTTATTACTATAATTAAATAAGCAATATCATTTTTTGAAAGTTTGTTTTACGCTAAAACAAAACCCTCTCTTTCTTTTGCTAAAGATACATATATGCAATAGAGAGAATACATATATAACTCTTATTTATCGAAAATAATTTATTTTACTCTTTCGTTCTTAAATATATTTGTAATAAATATTGTTAGAATGATTAAAATTGGAAATATTATAAATTTAGTACATGCAAATGTTCTTTTCAACTAGTAAATTTGGTCTTATATATCAAAAACAAGTCTTATAAATAATATTAATAATTTGTCATTTTTGGAAGGTATTTTCTATTTAATAAAATGGTATATGTCTGAACAAGATTTTATGATTTTTTATTAAAAAGCATTCTAAGAAAGCAAATGCAAAATATTATTTTGAGTTCACTTCAATCGAAATTGCGTTTTGAAAAGACAAAGCACTGCTATTTTTGTTTTCAGAAATCGAATTTCAATGTTTTCGGATATGCGTATCGAATTTGCATGGGTGCATTTGGGAGTCCTCAAAGAAAATGATAAGAAGGAAATAAAAATAATTTGACAGTATAAAAATATTTTTCCACATTATGTAAATTTCAAAAACAATCTATATGATGAGAAATATCTCTCCTCATATATTTCTTTCGATAAATGGAGAATTTTTCAATTCATTTTTAAGAATATAGAAAGAAACAGTCGTGTTTTCATCGAGAATGTATTCCAAATTTTATATTTAGTTTCAACACAAATTCTGACGCTTAAGTGACAAAGCTGCAAAAAAGAAAATAGTGATTAAATTCTAAAGCCTTCCTTCGACCCCTTTATATTTTTGATTCTAAAATAAAAATTTTATTTTGCACAATAACTAACGTTCAAATTTTTAATCAAATTCATTTTTACTGTAGTCAAAATATATAATAAGCTTAAAAAATTATGTAATTAGTTTGACTTTTGATACTACTATTACATTTATATTTTTATTTGTAATATACTATTATCAAATACATAATATGTTTCTAGAATATATAAGCTGTAAATTTACAACATACTTCGTTATCATAAAAAGTGTTATTCTTTAATTTAATGATTGTTATATATTTCATAATATAGTATTTTGCGTTATTTTTAATACTCTAAACATTTCATAGAAAACATTGCCAACTGTATAATAAATAAGCTTATTACCATTAAATAAATTAAAATATTCATTTGCAATAAAGGGCTTGACTTCTTTTCATAAAAAAATCAGTTTGATGCTTATTTTCAACATCGTTAAAGAGTATGATGTTTTATAATTTCGTATATTTATCCTCAATATTAAATAATAATACATCAGTTATATTTCATGATTTTATTTTATGAATACTGAATAGTTTTTTCCTTTTATATATTTTTGAATTATATATTTGCTATGAATACATATAACTTATAAAAATATATTATTAAAATGTTAAAACCTTATTGGTAATTTGTAAAGCAAACGTATTGTTATAAGGCATCGGTCATGCTTCTGTTAAGACATTTAATATTAATACAATAAAAAACCAACTTTTTTCCTTTAAAAAAGGAAATTAATTCTTTAATATTAAATTCTGTATAAAATTTGCTGCGTATCAACAATTAAATAATAGTTATATTTAAGAATTATAAAATTTTATGTTTCACAGAAGTATAACTCTATAGTGTTTACATCATTATTTAATTTTATATTGACATTTTTTGTGTTAATTAAAATTTACAATGTGATCAAGATTCATTCTCTATGAGAATAAACAAATTTCTTTCGTGTAAAAAATTAATTGAAGCTGAAAACTTATTTATAAATTAATATATAACTGGAAACAACTTTAGTGAAATTTGGCAAAATCAAGTATTTGAGATTTAAGATGAATCTGATGAAATATATAAATTATAATTAATTTCATCTTTGGCATAATCACCGAACCTATTCTATAACTTTAATTATATCAAGCATCACCGATTATAACACATCCTGAATGTCATTTTAAGGAACAATGATTTAATCATAATCACTTTTCATCATAATGATTCGATAAATCTTTTAGTCAGTATTGACTTTAATAAACATTAATTCTCAAATATATTTGAGAAAATTTATGAGAGAAGAGACATATCATGATAGCTAATTACTCAACAAATTAAAGGATGTGGTGTGCTTTTATTGTCAAGTTTGAAGGCACGCCTTTCATGTAATTAGATAAACTTGAAATTCTTCAAAAAGGTGTTATAATTTTCGGAAATTATACTTAACTGCTATGGATCCAAATTTCATGATGAAAGTGACTATATAAGAGGGTCAAAATCAACGAATGTGTCAAGATATCTTACTTATTAAATTTGTGGGAATATATATTACACTAAAATTATACTAACATGTCTATCCCTTTTGGAGACATTTTAATTTAGCAATAAGGAAAGAGAAATAATATATAGAAATTTATATATATAGTAATTATATCATAACCAAATATACTATATATAACAGGTTATTATTTTCTTAACAAATGGAATAATTATTTTATTTTCTCTCATTCTATATTTAAGGATCTATTTTTATTTTGTCGAAGGAAAGAAGTTTACAATGTATGAAGAAAACATTTTTACCAATAAAAATTACTAAATTGCATTCTTATCGTTTTTAGGGAAATTTATGAGGAAATAACTTAAGCAATATCATGAAATGATGATACCGTTTTTTAATTATCTTACGATTATATATATATATATATGTGTGTGTGTGTGTGTGTGTGTGTGTGTGTGTGTGTGTGTGTGTGTGTGTGTGTGTGTGTGTGTGTGTGTGTGTGTGTGTGTGTGTGTGTGTGTATGTATGCATGTATGCATGTATGTATGTATGTATATATGTATGTATATATGTATGTATGTATGTATGTATGTATGTATGTATGTACGTATCAAATAAGAAATATTATATTTGAAACACAAGATTAAATATATAGAAATATAAATAAAGTATAGATTCTGCAATCCACTCAGCAAAAAAATAGTTGAAGTAGAATTACTTAATATACAATTTAAAAGACAGATCAAAATGAAAGATGTAATAAAGCACAAACATTTGAATAAACAGGACGAAAAGATAATTTTAACTGTGTACCAACGCAACCAATACCAGTTTAATCAGGAAGTGTTGACAATATTGGTACAAAGTGCGACTTTTCTGCTATGACCAAAGACGAAAGTTTAAACTGATCAATTACACCCCAAAAGCATACCAAGTTGTAAAACAGAAAAATATATACTAGATGTAAATATAAAATTGAAGATAAATAATCGGTATGTAAATATAAAGGAAATATCAAGATTTGTCAAAGTATCATAAACAAAAAAACCTCTTTTATTAACTCTCATTTCTAAATCATGAAAACTTTCAAAAATTTATACAGAAATTATGACTAAGGTTAAGCACTATTGGAATTTTCAAGCTTCTTATAAGAACATAAGACTTGGGTAACCCTTCTGGAAATTATAATTCCTACCTTACTTTATACTCTTCTTAAACAATTCTCTAGTATCCAAACAATGCTTAATGAAAATTATTAGAATATTATTAATCAGAAGTATTTTTAACTGTTTAATCTTTTCTCTTATGTTATTTAAATCATTCCATATTAAATATATTTTATTTAATTGGCTAAAAATTACATTTATCTATGTATTTTAATTTAAATATTAGAATTTCAAAATAATAATTAATTTACTTTAAAACTAAATTCATTTTTAATCATAAATATTAGATTCTTTTACTTCAATATCAATATCCAAAAATAATAATTCTAAACCATTATTAGTTTTAATTAATTTTAATTCTTCACGTTAATATCAATAAATTTCATCAAAATCTAGGAAGTTAAAAAAAACTATGAAGTCATTAATACATCGAAAAGCAAAAGGCTACTGAATAATATACGTTTTTCATTAATATTGTAAAAATAAATTCGTTAAAAGGAAGTTAAAAACTATAAAGTCATTAATACATTGAAAAGCAAAAGGCTACTGAATAATATACGATTTTTCATAATATTGTAAAAATAAATTCGTTAAAAGATTTGAAAATTTAGATTCTTGCGGAATACCTTTAATTTGTATGTATAATTTATCTCTTTATAAAAATATAATTTTTATAAATACAGTATGTGCAAAGATGTTTCCGAAAATTTAAATTTATGTTTGATAAAGTGCCATGTTTATAAAAATAAAACATTATTACATCACAATGTTTATCGATTTGGATACTGGTAAAATGATCCTTACAGTCTTATGATGAAATATGTATTTTATTAGTATGTATATAAAATCAGCTATTGGCTTATTGATATATTTATTATCTATGTATTCTTTGATTTTATAATATTTTCTAAGATGGTATTTAAATCGCTTGAAAATAAATTACCAAATTAATCTATATAAATGCCATTAATTTATTCTTGATTATTTAAAACTAAAGAAGACACACACACACACCTCATATGTATGTAATTAAATTACATCAAAATAAAATTGTAAAACATTGTATTTTTGTGTAAAGTGTCATAATTATCATCTATAAATGAAAGCAATTTTTCTGAATATTAAAAACTAGATTAATCTTCAATACTGACCATAGAAAATCTAATTCCAAGAAGAGAAATAGATGTCATCTAGCCAGTTCTATAATCAAGTCAAACATTTCATAACATTCAATTAATATGCAATGCAAGAGTACAAAAACAAATTAATCACTTCAACTAAAAATCTTAAATAATCCATACTTGTCACTCATTCTAATTTCTTAATTTAATTTAAAATATTCATGTACAGAACTGAAAATGTTGAGTACATTGCTCAGGCAACCAGTACAACTGCATTTAATCTGAATAGAAACTTTCTAAAAATATCATTTTTTCATATCATTCCACAAGAAAAGAATAAAATTTCAGAGCCATTTTGAAGTGATGCTCTCAGAGCTCTCAACGAAAAAGCTAAAGGGGAAGATAGAAGAAATGAAGATATCTCAGACGAAAATTTTTCCTTTTTCATAAAAAATAAGAATCTCAAAACTATTACATTCAACTATATGGAGACAAGAATGAAGAAAAATCAATGCCTTATGGAATGCATACTAAAACCCAGTGTTATTTATTTCTTATTTAGTTTTAGTGCTAGTATTAATGAATAGACAAAAATGTAAGCAATTAAGCAACATATATCTTTTTTAAGCCTAATACACTTAATTATTTTATTAACCAAATAAGATAAGCACATATGTACATTATTTGTGGTATGTTTAATTTGTCTATTTTTAACTATTAGCAATATAATCATAATGGGACTTTGAATAATTTAATATGATTAGGATATGATATTTTGTAATATTGTCAAGAACTATTTTGTTATTCTTATGTTCTTGTGCTTAGGTGTTTGTAGTTTATTCAAATGATATTAATGCGTAAATCTATTAATTTAATGATCCAAATCAACATATACTAATTTAGTGGTAAAAATTAAATAAATAAGAAGTATATATATAAAGAATCAAAATGCTCTTCTCTGATTGTATATGTAGCTTCAATTAGTGATAACTTTTATATATTTATTATTAAGTAAATTAATTTACCAATATATATTTTTACAATAAATCATAAAATAAAATTGCAATATTGATTTAAATAATTTTGAAATAGTTCAAAATGAAGGTAGTTTACACTTAAGAGTAAGAATTCGAAAATATAAATCTATTTTGACAGTCCTTTATACCTCTGCTCTATTTTTATTATAAACATAACAAAACATAAAGGAACATAACAGAGTCAACTGTTTTAGAGGAAAACAAATGGTTTGCAGAAATAAATTTTGCTTTTGTATCATTATCCTGAAATGTTTCAAAATTTTATTTAAAAACTGCATTATATATCCTCATATATGCTATTTTAAAAGGTTTTGTTGAAAAATATTATGAAATCTATGTTAAAAACTTGTTTTTAACATGGATTGTTTTTTCCAAAATAATTTATCAAAATCCATCAAATTATTGTCTATATTTAAAGGAAGCGAATTGAATTGCTCAACTGATTATACTTTGATACGTCTTGGCTGCTCAGTTTTATCGATCAAAGTCAGTCAGCATAACATAATTCTTCCAACCAACATAATTCTGGATTACGGGTAGGTGATGAGGGTGACAAATTTAAGCCTTTAATCATATTTCCATACAACACTATTATCCCTGGAGGAATATTTGGTACTAAAAATATTTAATATACATAGACTCTCTTTAGTTCAAGAAAGATTGAACATGATTAAATCCATTACCAATTTTACGCTAAATAATGGTAATGTCACATTTCTTCTTTTTATGCTAAATGATTTAAAAGCTATGATCTTGACATGTTAGTCTGCAAGAAAGGGGTTATAATCAAAATTATTGTAATAATCTAATATTACAATTTGTTATATGCACTCTTAGAAAAAGCCTTACTTAAGGCCTGTTCGATTAATTTATTAAATTAAGAAAAAATGTGTTGAATCACTTAATTGATATTATCTAAGAACCATTTTCAGCCTGATTGTACACGTACTATAAAGTTTATCATTTGTACTGGTTAAATGTTTCCTATAACGCACTTACTGTATTATGTGTGCTTCGTTTTTTTTCGTATCTGTAATCACATCTTACATTCTTAAAAATGGTATTTTTCAAAGATTTCTTTTTTAAGATATATTTTAATGTTTGTAAGTTATGTCTCGTTTAATCAACTTTAGTTTTATATGTTGTTATAATTTTAACTGCTTAGTGAAAAATCAAACATTTATGATATGATATATGAAGATAATATTTTTTAAAAAGCAAAATTTAACAGCGTACAACCTTTAGCTATGAAAATGTTGACACGAACTTCAACACATTTCAGACATCAAAATGGACATAATGAGCAAAATTCTAAAAGAGTAATTTCACTATTTGCTTTTATACCAAACAGAAAGAAAGGTTCTGGTGTATTGAATTTTTACCTGTGCTACTAATTAATTTATATTAAAAAATTTGGGAATGATTTTAAATTTTGATTAGAATAGTCACTGAAATTCACTTCAATTATGGGGATACAATAAAAATAATATATAACTTGAAATATATTTTTGAAATATTAAATGCTTTTATATTTTTAAGAAGCTTTTATATTACTATTTACAGCTTACATTAAATAATTGTTGAATAATTAATGTAAAATAAATTTGTGCAAATATTCAAAATGATTCACCGGAAGAAGACTGTGAATTATTGAATGACCCTCCTGCTTCCCTCTACTGTAAATGCTAAATCAATAGTCAATTTAGAATTCGCCTCCATCTTAAATCTTCTAATGCAACTTAGTCAGCTTCTTATGCATAAAAATTGATAGGGGCAAATGCTTACGTGAATAAAATTGTAATGGGCTGCTGATTTTCACTGAGAAAACTAAAAAATGAACATTTCAGTGTAACGTGATCGCAGTTTGTGTTATAGAAATTCAAGAGACAATGAAGGAGGCATAGGAGTTACAGATATTCATATTTAAATTTTTATCCGATCAATATGCACAAAAATGTATAGATTAAGTTGCAAAAGAAATTACAATCAAATTTTTTAGATTGAAGGAAAGATTAATGAATAAATTAAAATTGGATTATTTTTAATAAGATTATTAAAATTAAATTATAAAATTAAATTAGAGAAATATTCTCTTAAAATAGTACAACTGAATGAAATGAAAACTCTTATTGCATCATTTAATACTGTTGTTTTAATTTACTAAACAAAACATATTTGCAATGAATATCTCTCCGATTGAAACTGTGCTAATTTTCTATAAAGTTCACTGAAAGTATTTTTCTATAAATGAACGCTTATGTTATTATTTTAGATTCAAATCTAAATTCTACTAATTATTATAAGGTAATCATCACAAAAAGCATCATGCTCTATTCAGTTATAGAAATAAAATAATGGAGCTATAATAAGCTTTCTTAAGCAAATTTCTTTTTATATTTCCAGAAAGTTTTAATGTAAGTACACCCAAGTGTATGAAATTCATTAACTTTTTAGTATATTCCTATCTACAGACCTGTAGTCTAGCGGAAGAACATAGTGCTTCACAATCAGTGGTCCGAGATTCGAACCTCAGGTTGGTCATGGTCGACACCGCATTTCTTCTATTCATTGGGTCCATAAGACTACGCGCCAATTACGCTGGGGAACTAAACATTGGTATTTCATGTTAGGCTGACCACCAAACCAGGACAAAAGCCTCCTACTACAAGTAATCCCGGGCAAGAAAGCAGATATGAGCACTGTGGATATTAGTCCCAAAATGGCCACTGTGAATTTAGCTTAGTATATTTCTACCTAATTTAATTTTATTATACAGAAAATATAGTTCAGCAACATTATTTTAATTTGATATTTATTACACTTCATCAGGTAAAACTTTAAAATTGTAATAAATATATATTCCTAAAAAGGAATATACATCTGCATATTCATATAAGTGAAAAATAATCATTCAAGGCATATAAGTGAGTTGAAAAATAATAGTACTTCTAAAAATTTAGTAATTGAGAAAAATATATACTGGAAATATTTTTCCATCCGTTATAATTCAGCATAAACATTTGAATATTATGAGGACAATTTTGATTTCAGGAAATTTTATTTTTATGTCCTTAAAATTAATACATTTAAAATACATTTATTTTCAGAAAGTAAATACATAAATCACAGGATTTTTCTTTTTTAAACTGAGTGTAAGGAAATTACAAAACTCAAACATTAGTAGAAAATTATTGTAAAAAAGTGTAATAAGTATAGATAATGTTTGTCCATAGTATTTTATTTTTATTTACTCAAAAAGGACATATATCACTAACTTATTACAGATTGCTTATCAGTGTATTATATTGCAATTAATATTTAGAAGCTTATTATAAATTTTATAAAATTCGTTTATTTTATTCATGTTTGAAGAACGAAAAGCATAAACTTTCACTCATCTAATCTTATAAATACGTGTAACATTTGAAGATGTCAAAAATTACTAGAAAAGTGTCAATTCAGTTATTTTAAGAAATGCTCTTCCTGTAAAGATAAAGAATATTAATCTAACGTCAGTTTTACTTACATTTTTCATTTGGTTACTAAAAATTCTCATTTTTACATTAATGTAAGTAATCTAAAATTCGAAATATATGCTTGTTTTGGGGCAAATAGTGTAAATAATATGTTAAGCAATTTTAAACAACCGTTGGTTACAAATAGAGACTAAAGGATATGAATATTTTAACTTAGTATCATTTTTATTTCTCAAGTGAAAGAGTTGTATAGAATTTACAAAAATACATATTTGTATTTTTTGAGCTTTCATTTACTTAAGACTAATTTGTTCGTAAGAATATAATTTGCGAAAAGATTGAGTTCCTTTCAAAATTGCAACAGACTATATCTTAAATTATTAACAAGAAACTATTTGTAATTTGAAAATTGTTTGTTTTCTCCTAAAATTTTTGTATTGTGAGACTAATTTTATAAATAAATAGGTATCCTTGCGAAGATAAATTTTTAAACTATGAAAAGCTAGAATAATTCAAATTTTCAGTTCCTAATTAATAAACCCACCAATAAACGAAAAATAGTACAATTTATTTTGTGCTTATAAGAATAAATTAAAAATTCCCACTTAAACTTGAATTATATTATTCAAAACAATAAATATGCATGTTTTGTTTATTAACAAAATTTGTTTTCCATAGTCAGTTGAAATTATATTGATGTACCTTAACATTAAACAAGAAATTCAATATTTTTTTATTTTAAATACAAAAAGAAAAATTCAAAACAAAGTTCTAAAATAATAGCTACGATAAAAGAGAAATTTTTTTAACTTATAATTATATTAGTTGAAAATGTCATCTGAGGAAAATATTATTATAAGTACAACATTCAAAGTTGAGCTAGCATTGAAAATGTTTGAAACATTGTATGGTAATTAAAGTATAAATGATAATCAGAGAAAAATAATTTTATCTGATTCAACTAATATTCATAAAGGCGTTTCTACGATAGATTTCAGGTATGGATAATCCTATTGTAATAATAAGAGGATAAAATACAATGAAACAAACCTTTACTCGTTGTGATGTGCAATAGTAATAGTCCAAACATGTTTTTATTTTCAAATACTTACATGCCCTTTTCTTTTAGTAAAATATTTTTATTATTTAAAAATTAAGTATTTTTATTACTTAAAATATTTTTATAAGTTACATTATGTCATATTGATGAAAGCGAAACACACACACACAAAGGTTACACTTTATAACTTTTGAAATCAAAAAGCTACCAGGCACACAAATACTAGTATAAAACATTACCATCAAATTTTAGAAAAGTGGAAAAAGAGTGATTATAAAATAGATATTCCTACTAGTATGTGCTGATAATATGGTACCGATTGGTTTAAGTGTGAATTGGTACCATTGAATTGGCCATGGGTGAATTAAATTATATTAATTTGATTTATGATGATACTTTACAAAACATTTTTATTTTCAAAATCCCTATTATAACTACATAAATTTCTGTTTCATATTAATTCATCACAATTAATCATGGTGGTTACTAGTGTTTCAACATGCAGATGAAAAAAAGAAGAGTAATCTCGAAAACTATGCTTTCATATTCAAAAAAATGAAATTATATTGTGTTGAATGATTTTTTAAAGTATTCATTCTTGTTGCACTAGATTGAGTTATAAAAATTATATCACTATGGACAAATACGCCAATAAAATTTCATATTGTAAAATTTCATATATATCCTAACTAAGTTATTCCCAAAGTGAAGTGAACGCGGTTTGTAGTTTAGTTGAAGATTGACGCAAATTAATAAACCATCAGTGACCTTAAATATATAGTTTTATGAACATCATTAATTTAGAGCATAAAACTCTCCCTATGACTCTTCATATTACAATCTTGCGGAGCAGAATTAATTAAGCCTGATTTTGACTTGCTTACCTACTGACGGTGGTCTTTAGCTTATCAGATACTGGTTCAGGTTGTGCCGAATTTGACGCTCAAGAAATTGCCTCCATTGAGTTGGAGAGAGAGAACGTTCTTGTTAATTACAGTTTAAATTATTCTCTTGTAGATGGCGGAGGAGGGCGGAATTGCACTTCCCCCAAACCCTTTGGACTCGGAAACAATTAATCAATTATATGGCCCGAGGCGAGAAGCAATCGCCCATCTCACAGGAAATTAAGGATAGAGAACCAGAAAGTGGATCGAAACGTAATAGAACAGCCTAGGTTTCAGTAAACGTACGGCATTTGTATATTACGTTGATTTTCGAACAGAATTAACAGGGATTTCTAAAGGATTTGAACTGTAGAAGGTGTTGCTCAGCCCTACTGAATCTCAAACACATGTTCAGACACATATTATTCTCAGAAAAGTAGCATATTTGTATGCATTAGTTTCCGCTCATTCAGACTTGATTCCATTGTATTCTCGAAATTAAGGAAAATTTATACTACTTTACAGTAATTGTATACTGCTAAATTCAATATTTAAGAAGCTGAATAGATTCTGTAGTTGAAATCATTAACTAAATCCTATTAAAATTTTCAAAGGCACAGATGAGAAAGCTTCATATGAATGAATAATGTGTGTGTGTGTGTGTGTGTGTGTGTGTGTGTGTGTGTGTGTGTGTGTGTGTGTGTGTGTGTGTGTGTGTGTGTGTGTGCGTGCGTGCGTGTAATCATCTGTATTGTACATCTGTATCAATCCATATCGTACATACATCAATACAGATTGATATTTAAAAATTTTCACTAATAATTTTGAGGAAAATAGTTATGTTAATATTTTTTGAAACTGCATAAAACTAAAAATACAATATCAGTTATCCAAAATATTTATTACGGTAATCATTTTGTTTTTCTTTTATATTTATGTGGGTGTGTTCGTCACTCCCCAATTAATTTAGAATAATAATATAAAATTGCTGCAAATTAAATTTATTGTTTTTCACTCACTGTACTTTCATAGTTATTAATGCAACAAACAAATTGATGTAATTTAGATAAATTTATGTATTCTCGTCATAAACGTTAGAAAATAATTATAAAGATTGTTAAATTCATGAACCGTAAAAATGTATAGAGTAACAGATAAATATACTAGAAATGATTATAATGAATAGTTTTCTTATTAAACTTCTAGAAAAATCATGATTAAGCTTTAGCTTACACCCTGTTACAAAGAAAACTAAAATTGAGTATCACTTTTAATGTACATAGTTTGGATATAGCTTCCAATGTTAAAGTTTTTGAGCTTATATCTTATTCTTTTTATAAAATAAAAATTACATTCTTGTATAAATAGAAGATTCTATGCAAAAAAATGTATACCAGAAATAAGGAAAGAATTTCAACATAGTGAATAAATTCATATTTTATCGTATGGTTTAAGAATTTATTAAGAGAATATTATTTTTTATGATATATATTGTATTCCAAGACCACAAGTCAATAAAATCATAAACTTGATTGGTGATCATTTTTAACTTAATCATGCAAAATAAGGATGTCATTGAATTAATGTATTTTTCAAGGCATAAGAGTAGAATTTTGAATTTTTATGTCAGAGTTAATATAATAAATATTAGCAAAGCACAATATTATTAAAATATAATCTAAATTTAGTAAAGTATTCCTAAAATAGTTAAATAAACTACTGAAATTTCAAATTAAATAGTAATACTTATAAAATTAACTTCATGCTCACAACTGGATAAGTTAATAATTAGAAAATAAAGTCATTAAGAAAAAGAAAACTGAATCACAATTCTTATATGACAACTTAAAATTTAAAATATATCTATAAAGTTGAAATATTACTTTACAAATAATTAAATAAAATTTTAATTAGTTTAGCTTCATACAAAAATAAGAACTTAAAATATTTTAACTACAGGGTATATGGATTAATTGACTTGTAAACTGATATTCCCTTAAAAATAAGCTTGATGGATGAAAAAAATGCTTAGAATAAAATAGAAAACTAAAACTTTCCAGATACCTATGATAATAAAGAAGGCATGAAAATAGTTAAAGAAATTGGTGATGACATGTGACATGACGTATTCACTTTAAAAGCGCTGTGAAATGGGCAGGTAAATGGCTAAAGTTTTGAAACTTAATTTTAGAAAATATCAATCAGTAACAAATGTCAAGATGAAATATTATTCTCATGCAGAAAATGTAAAATGTATATAAAAACATTGCCATTTTTATTTATTGTGTATATCCTCAAAATTGAAAATAATTTTAAATAAAATAAAAAGTTAACGAAAATGTTAAAACAAAATCTGATATAATCCTCATTAATAAAAAGTATGAAAAGTTTTATTACAATTTTATAATTTATTTTATGACACATGGAAGGTTTTTAGATTAAATAAACAAGTTGAATGTACTACAACAAAATCCCCCATATTAATATATAAAATATTATTAAAGTAATCGAAAATGTTGATACTTAAAAAGCTTTAAAATTAAGTAATTATAATCCAAAAACAACCTGGACATTTGTGAATCTAAACATACATTTGACAGAAATAGTTTTAGTATATAATCAAGAATACACTACAAATGATTTATATTCATGTGACTCTCATGTTGCAGCTTTGCAAATTCTTTCGCAATATTCATTCGTGATCAAGATACTATGAATAAATAATATTGCTTCTCTTTTCCATGAAATAAGGATTCCCAACAGAAGAAATCTTATTTTTATCAAATATTATTCAAAAATGCTGAGATAATATGCATCGTTATTCGAAAAAGAATGTACCATTTTTTACTTTAATATAGAAGATGCATCAAAAATAATATTTCAACTATTAGAATTTCTACATACAGTATTTTTTTAAATAACTGCGTTTCCTGAAACATATTTTAGAAAAAATAAATCATAAATGCCGAATAAAATATATTTTAATGATCATCAAAAATGTTCACATTGTTTATGGTTCATTGTTAGTAACAGAAGGATTTCTATTCTGTAAATATCATACATAAGAGTTTTACATTTCTCTATTCTATATATTTCGCTATAGTATACACCAGTAAGCTATTCATTTTGTCACAATGAGCTCTGAATTCACCCTTGTCGAAATAAATTCTGAGGAATATAATTAATGCTGTGCGTTTCTCCTCTCTTAATTTACTACCAAATACAAAGCCAAAATGATTATTAATTAACACTTGTATTAAAATTAAGTTGTACATAAACATTTTTCTACTATTTTTCAATTAGTGTATATATATATATATATATATATATATATATATATATATATATATATATATATATATATATATATATATATATATATATATATATATATATATATATATATATATATATATATATATTAAAGAACAACTCAAACGAGTTTTCTTTAAATATAACTTGGACATGAAAGAGAAATTAACATTTATTTCATATGCATTTTTAATGCTTTCAAACAATATAAAAAAAAATTTATTACTTCTCTGATAAAATATTCCTTTTATAAATAATTCCTTTTAACCTACTTTTAAAATAAAATAAGTTCAATTACCTCCCTTTCTTTATCATGGAATTAAAGCTGAAAAATCACCATTGAACAACTTCAAATATTTCTAAAAAAATAAATAGTTTATAATTAAATATGTTTTAGAGTGTAACATAGAAATATTAATACTAATTACAATTACACGTGTTGTCAAATGTTAAGCAATGGATGAGTTTACAACTTCCAAGCTTATTATACATGCAAATGAAAGTTTTAAATCAAATAAATAGGAGAATTCATCAATTGATAAGTCGGTAATAAGCAATTAAACATATCCTAATATGCTGGAAATGTAAACAAAAATTAATTAAACTCAAGAAGATCAATGTAAATATAAATTCAAACAAAATTAAATCCATTTGTTTATTGTGCAAAGACAAAAATGAACTCTGTTTACCTTGGCAATATATTACAATAATTGATTCATGAATATTGTAAATTAATCCTTTAAGCATATGTAAATATTGAATATAATATTTTTACTTTAAAAAATGATTTCCCATAATTTTAATTAAATCTTTTTCTTCGTTATTACTTGAATTTTATTTACATTTTGACTGATAAATAATCAAACAGTACACACATTTCCTACTTTTCAAATAATCCAGAAAGAGAAAATAATCCCTAAAAGAGTTTAGCAAACAGTATTAGTTTTTGTTCATATTACTTTTGAGCTTTCCTGTTTGCTCTGTTTTGTCCATAATTTGTTACATAAAATTTTAAATAAAAAAGTGGTGACCAGAAATATGAGCTTTTGCATTAAATTCTTCACAAATAAATTTGAGATTACTATTATCCTACGTGAATTAATGAGTCAAATGCCAATTTTGAAAAAAATATATATTTTAGAAATAATTTAAATATCCAATATTAATTTAGCAAATTTGAAATTTCATTATATATATATATATTATATATGACGTTATTTTTCATTCAAATAGTAATTACTTCCGATAGCTACTGAAACGATGCTGAAAGTAATTAATTACTGAAAGTAAAATAGCATAAATAGAGCAGGATGTGTTAGAATACAAATAATAGGAATACTAGTTATTTTGCTTTATATTATAGATGTATGAATCTTTGTTAAAATTTTCTCAAAAATTAGGAAGTTAAGCTTTTACAAATTGCGCTTTGAATTCCAAAATGCATTTACCTTTGAAAATTAAACTTCTTACACTGAAATTATAAAACAATCAACTTAATGATATATTTTATACTTTACTTTGTTTATTTACAGTATTTACATTTTATCACCAAAATAAAAAATATTAAGCTTAAGCTTAATAAAAGTGACAATTCAAACTAATAGACTTAATAATTTTTCTAAACGGCAATTTAATACATTTTAATATTTCATATATTAATAATGTATTTTAACTATAATACGTCAAGTATGAACTTACAAATTTCTAATATTTACGTGTTATTTGCACATTTAAGAATAAATGTATGTGATCACTCAGACAATTAATCCCATAGCTTATTTCCGAAAACATAGAAAGAAGCCGTGTGTCTTTAAGAGAAACATATTTAATGATTACCAATTAAAGATCTCAACTAATATTAAAATGTATAGCTGTATTAAAATGCCTAATTATATACTTTTATATTACTTTTATGTTTTTCAACGTGTTAAAAAAATTTAAATGAACCAGTAACATAAATAATATCAATGTTTTAATTTCGATGTTAATTATTATAAACAAACAATAAGCTATTAAAAAAATTTCAAATTAGTAACTATTTCTAGAAAATTAATGTAATTGACTATAGAACAAAAGTCTCATTTTAAAATTTCAAATTATTTTCTGTTATGAGAGAAAAAATTTATTCTTTTTAAATCACATAATTATCATTGTTTTTTACTGAAGCAAATCATACATACCTTATGTTGATGGGATAAAATCAAAAGTGTTAAATTCTTAACCCAATAATTATTAACAAAAATTAATTCTTAAATATAAAAAAAAAAGTTTGATAGTTACCTCAGATATTCCTAAACATAGTAAAAACTTTATTACGTTAGGTGGAACTTATTACTTTCCTCAAGCTAGCATTCCTTTCCAACCCAACAAAAACATTTTTATCTGCAGACTGCAATGCCTTGTTTATAGGAATTTCAGAGCTTCACGCAGTAGCGAGCAATCTGTGTTCCATATCGAATTTGTCCATCCTAATCAACATCTCTACAGTACATCATCACTTTCAAAAACGATAACGGCCTGATTGAGAGCTCCTCCCGTTTACCATAAAAGATCTGAGAGTGAGAATTCTTTCTTTAAGACTCACGGGGTCATTTTGTGACCCCAAGCGATCATGAACCTTCGCGTTAAGTATTAAAGCGGCAAAATTCACGTGATGAGTGAGTTTTTTGCGCTTTTAAGTGTTGAATTACACAAAGAACATTTTATCATTGAGAAAGAAGTATACTTTTACTATCAAAATGTAGCTGGATTAAAAAATAATAACTTTTTTATAAGACCGCAAATCAAGACGATAAAAATATTCCAAATTACTTGATTTGAAAAAAGTGAACTGAAATGAAGAAAATTGCAAATAAATTTAGTTATGGTGACTAAAATAGTTTATATTTTGAACATAATGGATTCTATTAGAAAATATTTCTCACAAATGTGATTATCATTTTGTTTAAAATTTAACTTTGATGTTACAAATGAAAGGAAAAGTCAAATTTAAGTTTTTTTATTAAAAATATTGTTTAACATATTGCTGTGTTAACACTTGTTGCTGTAATTTGATTTTTATGCATGTTTACAAAATAAGTATTTATATGAATAGTTTAAAAAAGAAATTATGTCATAAAGAAGCCACAATGATGTTTAAAAATGAAGATTCTAAAAGAATACATTTTAGTAAATTATTTTTAAATTTGATTTCCTTTAATAACTCTAATAGATATCAACAATAAAATAATGACTGTTTCCAAAAAAGTATTTCTAATCAGATCTGTTTCTAAAGTAAAACCAAATAAATTTTACACTAAATAGTTGTAATACGAGAATTGATGTTACATTAGAACTGCATATAGGTTTGGTGATAGAGAAGGAAACAAATCAAATTGAAACAAGGCTATTGTTTAGAATATAATATTAAAATAACATAAAAAGAAAAAATAGAAATATTGGGTCTTAAAATTTATCTTTGATTAAATCATTTTTTTTTCTACCTTTTTAACTTCTTGATTTGTGATTATCTCTACCTTTCTTAATTTTTATATAGCTAAACTTTTAACACCCTATACTTTTTATTTACTTTAAATTTTCTTATTTGTTGAAATCCTGAGTGAACGGTTTCAATTAGAGCCTCTTTATATTTCTTTTTTCAAATTTTTATATTCAGATGGTGAATTAAGACATTTCCCGACTGCTTATACCTATTTAATTATTTTTTTAAATTTTATTATTGTCAAACTCATCACTAAGTTTGCTTCTAAATTTTTAATACATAATGTATTTAGAATAAAACTCCTTTTACTTATATAAAAGATTCAAATAAACTTTATGAACAAATATTTTGAAATTTTTTGAACCAAGTTCAATCATATTTAGAAATATTTTCTTCCTAATTTTTTGAACCAAGTTCAATCATATTTAGAAATATTTTCTTCCTATTAAATGATATTTTAGATTAAAATGTTTTTCAAATATTTATAACGCATCAGTTGTGGAAAATTTTTATTCTTCCTAATATTTCTGTAAGTGGAAATATGTTTCGCTCACTTCTGATGCAGAAGTTATGATGAATTCTGTTTTCTGTGGCATTTATATAATAACAGAAGTTAATTTTCTTTTGTATGATAAAAACTCCATAGAATTAATAACGGTTTTATTTGCTGCTTTATAGGAATTCATTTTAGTTCTAGAACATGTATCACTATAATAAAATTTTATTTTTTACTCTTGCAACATAGTAACCATGAGTAACTAATCATATTTAGGTTTTGTTGACTTCTTTTTAATAAAAATGGTTTTTTTATTTTTTTTTCAATTATTACTATTAATTATTTTCAAATTATCTTTTTAAATTTAATTTTAGGTTATTTAAAATTAAATTTAATAAAATATTTGAATTTATAATAAACAGAACAAATAATATTGTCTCTGCAATATAAAAAGTGCAAGGATGTAATACAAATTAATTTTTTCTGCTTATCGCATTTTAACTTCTACTATTCTTAGATTATAATGTACACAAAACCTTTTTCATTAGTTTTGTATTCTATACAAAAATTATGATTACTTTTTTTTTCAAATGTCATACATTTTATAGTTTCTTAAGCATTTTACTTATGGATTTAGTGTCTTATTTTACATATTTGACTATAGATAAAAAAGGCAAGATATTGTTCTAATAAATGAGTAATCTTTAAAAGCGTACTAATATCCCTGATGACTGTAATATATATAAAAAACTAAAATCAAATTAACATTATTTATTATGCCATCTTTTAATGAGAAAGTAATCTCTAATTGCATCATTTATAAAACGAGAAGTTTACCGATTAAATTTCGTATCCAACTGCAAGCATGAAAAGTATCAGAGCATCAGCTGTCGAATAGGAGAACATAATAAAAGTTATCTTTTCTGTCTCTTTTCCAGGCTTTATGGGCTTTTTACGATTTTCACCAAGTTTTTAGGAGTTACATGGCTCAAGATAATCACTAACTTGTTGGACTCCTGTTAGTCTTGAGAGAAAATATGTCGATATATATTTTTAAGCTTTTCATGTAAGCCAAAACTAAATTATTACACGGAATACATAAAATGTTTCATAAAAACGATTTTAGAAATCACTTTTTTTAACTAGTTTAAGAGATACAAATTGTTTTAATACAGCATTAACTTATATAAAGAAACAAAAAATCGAAACATTATCTGAATTACTATTTAATTTAGTTTCAAAAATAATAGTATTGTGGGAGAGAGAGAGAGAGAGAAAAGATTAATAAAATTAATGTATTTATTCAGAAACAAATACATTTTTTACAGTGTTTATGTAAATTTCAGTTTTGAGTTGCAACAATTGTTATGAAGTTTACAGTCAATTTTATTCAAATTTTCATTGCAGCTTAAGTAAGAAAATATATTTTTTTAGTCTAACCTTAATCAACAATATTTTATTTATTTAATGTTTATAATTTTTTACATAAACCATTGGAATTTATGGCTAACGGTTCAGGGATTCATTTAGAATTTCCAGGTCTTCAGACTCTGCACAAAGAGTAGACGTTTATTGTAGATCATTTTTAATTTCATTTCCAGCTTCTAAATTTTATTTTCATTAGCTTGTGTGTCATTAGCTTAAAGTGTCTGTAGAACAATATACGCCAAATGTTTTTATTGAAAAAATTACTAATTTTAGTGTATTTGATAATAATTAAACTTTTGTATTTCATCTATTTTCTAAACTCTTCAGTTATATTTTAATAAGAATTTATTACCTTTAAATATATTTAAAATTATATAAAAACAAAACTTACCAATGAAAATACAGAAAAACTCTCATATAGAAATCTTAGAGCTCGTAACAATCGTTGCTAACTCAAGGTCTTCAGTTAAAACTTGAATTTACAGCAACAGAGGGAAGGTATGATAAATTCCAACTAATAAAAGATAGATTTTTCATTACTACAAGAAGAAAGTTTATAAAATATTCAAAATTATTCAATTATATTATTATATATATTATCTAGATTACAAGAATTTAACATCAAGCTAGATTCACTAGATTACAGGGGCTTTACGCTGATATAATATTTTGCAACAAATACAAAATTTTATCATTAATAAAATACAATTTGAATTAAAACAGGATTTAGTTGATTAAAAGCAAATTATAATCATTTATAATTCTTATTGAAAAGCTCTATTTAACAAGCATTTTAAATTATTTTACATTAAATAGTTTCATAAATTAAAATTATGCATTAACTGCTTTCTAATATTAAAATTACTTATTAGGTAGTATAATTGAAAAATATCAAATTATTCATGTACGGGAAATATTAATTGTTCAATAACTAGGCTATTCTCGATAATTTATTTTACATTAAATTGTTAACAAAATATAAATTAATGTAGGAGCAATATTATTTCTTAAAATAAATTTCTAATTTTTATTGACAAAAATTAAATAAAAATTTACATTTATGGATAATAATAACTGAAAGAAATTTCGTAACACTCTAAAACTTGAATAAATGTCTCATTTGATGCTTTTAACAATAAATAAAAAGTCATAAAAATAATTTTATGAAACAAACTTAAAAATCTATTTTTCATAATATTTTGACAAATGTAAAATTGTAATTCTGACAAATGTAATTCTGAACATGTATTTTTAAGTAAATTCAAAGAGGCTTTATGGAGAATACTTAAAGGCATAAAGACTCCATTTTTAAGCTTAAAATTTGTTGCGTTGTATTGTACAATTTGTTGCGTACAATCATTAATGATAACGTTTTAAAGATAACAAAAATAGCTCAAACATGATGAAGTTCAACCATAATTTAAGATAATCGTACAGAAAAAAATTATCTTTACGAAATATAAATAGAAGTTTCAGTAAAAAAAAATGTCTTAATCGAATAAGTTTATGACTTATAAAGAAGATACTTTTATAAGCGTCTAAAATTCATCAAAAACGAGAAATTTAAGATGATTCTGTGTTATATAACCATACTAATTTTATAAGTTAAAAGTTCTTTTCTTTTTTAAGAATTTTTAACGGTTAAATTTTGCAATTTAGCTTTAATTTTGAACAACTTATTTCATTTTGAGTTTTTTCTGAAGGAGGAATCAATTTTTCATATCCATTTAGACAAACACTTAAAATCCGAGAAAATTTCTAACATTTCTGGGAAATTGACATTGGATGAGTTGTTTTTATCAAAAGTTACACAGCTTTTCATAGTTTAAATTTGACATTCGAGAACAATCGAAAAAAATACCATGAAGCAGAATATTCATGGTAATTGAAGATTGATATGATGAGCTCAGTATTTAGTTCAAGTAAGTTAGTTTCAGACAGTAATAGAATAAGATAATCTTAAAGAAATAATCTCTGTATCATCCCACCAAATTTCTCTTCATGACCTAAAAAGCAATTGAGTAAGAAACATATCCCAGTTAGACAAGTTTTTTCATCAACATGGGATTTTTCAGCCAACGAAAGACATCATTCATAAATAGGCAATATATTAAATATAATGAGTATGTTTACTGTTTGAGAATAGTAAATCGCGTACTCAGTTCCTTTATTGTGTTTTGTATAAATCCTTTAAACGCCATCTAGTAGTTGTTTTAGGAACTAGCTTTTCGTACTAAGGAGAAAATTCTATTAGTTTCTTTATGCCCTATTCCACTGCACAATTTCTTTGACAGATTACTTTTAAATGCCAAGTGCAATGCAAAATATTCTTGTCGATATTTTAAATTTATTATTTAATTTTATTTATTTATTATTTTTAATTGTTAATTTTCAATGTTGTTAACAGTTGAGTTATGAAATTTTTTTATAAATATAATAGAAAAAAAATATAAAATTCAAATTGAAAAGTATCTGTAAATCATATGATTATATTTCTTAGCAACAAAACAACTATAACCAGTTTTAATACTTCTCCTTTAATAGACTCAAAATCAGTCTAAAAATCTCTGGCATAGTTTTAATAATAAAATATGTAAACTTTCCGATAAAATGTGACTGTGTTTAGAAGATTTGCATTCTTTGCACCGATAAGCAGGAAACAATACATCATATCAGGGAGGATTACTCATCTAGCTTTGTTATATCATTTAATACTAGGTAATCAATACGCATTCCTGTTATTCTGCTACCTCTTTTGTGAGGTAAAATAAAAAAGGGCAAAGGTATGGTATGGCTTATTACTTTTTTCAATTACTTCCTTTCACAGCAAATTGTCACTCTTTTTTTACTTTACGTATTTTTTTTATGAAGAGCACGATAAAGCACTAAAGAAACAGGAAACTTTGACGTTAATATTACACACTGGATTACGCTTAAATTTGACCTACCTTAACGCTTTCATGGAAACAAAAAAATTTTATGTGTTTATAAAATTTTCATCCCGTATTTTTTACTTCATTCTCACACACAAAAACTATTTTGCTTCAGATTTGAGTTTAAAAAGACTATTTTCATTACAGTTTCTATTTAGAAATTAAAAGTGGTTAAGAATTGCTTATCTGCTTCCAGTTTTTAAATATATGTAAACTATGTCACAAAAAGTCTTTTCATCCCTAAAAAATATAGTGTTATATATTTTTGGGTTTTTTATCATCGACTTAATGAAAAAGTTGTCTTTGTTCTTATAGTTGAATATCCTTAAGCACAGTATTTTAGGTTTTGATTCGTAATTATTTATAACATGCGAAAATGTAAGCTCTTTTTTTTTAAATTTTTGATTACATTTAAGTAAACGGTGGTTATGATAATATTTTCAATTCTTTAAATCTCGTAAAATTGTGCTAATTATACCTAGTACCCTCAACATAATTTCAAACGATACATATTATTTAATTTCTTCTGATGCTTCCGATGACTTTTTTGCTCATCTTTTATCTCTATATAAACACCCCTGAATGAGTAGAATAACATCACCACCTTTATTTCAAACGAATTTTCTAAGCTCTTGCCAAGCGTCAAAACTGATACTTATGATTATTAGTATGCTACGAAACAGTAGAAACTCGTCTCAAATTTCTTCAAAATTATGAAACCGAGCATATATTTTTTCACACTGATAAATAATGTGTCAACCACAGATCATGGCCATGATAATTTTGAAGAAAGGGAATGTTTTGGAAAAAATTTTAAAATTTTTAATTATATTGAAGGATTATAGTAAATTATCAAAATATAAAATTTTTATGTAAAAACTTCAAATCACAAGTTTTTCTCTAATCGCAATGCATCGTTTCAATGTAACGTGTTTTTTTGTTTTTTTTTATTTTTTATTTAATACTCTGTCAGTTTTTAGCTTCAAATAGGATTTACAGTTGCTTATTCATAACCAAGAGCGCTGTATTCAAAACGTTTTATTTTGTCCATACGCAATTTTCTTTTATGATGTCGACTTTGTAAAATTTTATATAAAGATTTAAAGATTGCTTGTGTATTTCCATCTCTCTCACTTTTACACACACACGCACATATATATGTGTGTGTGAGAGAGAGAGAGAGAGAAAATTTGAACAATAACATTTTTACGGGAATATGGAAAATCGCTGTTTATTCTATGTCCTTAATGATGCTAAGACCATAAAACAATGGCTGACTGGTTAGCGCTCCTCGCTTCTAAACTATGAGTCCCGGGTTTGAATCCGGCATCGTACATGGATGTTATCTTCGCTCTGTGTTTCTCTGTCCTTTCTTCTGAGATGATGTGAGAATGTGACCCACTCTGTTAACGGGTTTGTGTGGTATGGTTTAGATAATGATATTCGCTTCCGTGACTTGGTTCACAGGTGCCCCCTGGGAAACGACAAATGAGTAGCAGCTTCTGGCATTTTTGTGGTGAAGGACTAGTCACCTAGTGACCACCGTTATTAAAACACAACTAAAAATTAATTTTTTTAATTTTCACTAATTCAGTTGCTTTGGAATTTGATTATTTTTGAAACTTTAAGGATCTGGATAGTTATTTCAACGAAATTTATACTTTTTCACAATCCATATTAATAAAAAAATCCTTTATTTACTTATAAATTTGAAAGAATGTCAAATGCGAGACATTCTGTAACGTAAATCATTTTTTTAACCCTTTAATTACACATTTTCATCTTCTACAAAGGAGAGTATATGGTAAATATTTTTAAGAATTTACTGTCTCTCTTTCTCTAATTATCTTTTCTATTTACATATTTTTACTACTTAATATGTATTATTCGTGAAATGTTAATTTTTTATTTGGTTGAGAATATTTAATAAAACATTATAAAGGCCCCGTCACATAAAAGTGAGTAGAATTATCAGCTTTTAGTAACTTAAATAATAACTTACTCTAATTAAATTTAATGCGTGTAACTGAGAATTCAAATGGACTGTGCAATTATGATTATTTCAACATACAGTTGCATGTGACTAATTAACTAATGTAGCCTTGGAACTAATTTACAAAATAATCCACTTACGTCTAATTAAAGTTATTAGCATAAAAGCATTCATTTCATAATATTTGTATTTAATACTCAGTACATAAAAAATGCAATATGAAATTATTTTTGACTTCTAATTTCTAAATGTTAAAAATAAACAACTTGTCAAATGTTGTGGAATAGTGTCAGTTTCAGTTTATTTAATCCTATTAAAATGTTGAACTTGACACAAATTTAAAATGCATACTGAAGTAATTTTACTATAATTAAAGAAATTAATAGCATTATGTTTCACAACAAATTAAATAAAAAAAATACTCTTGATGGGGTAATTTGAAAGCAACTGTTAAATCTATGAAAAGTAAAATCCGAATATGTTTCCATTAGGATATAATGTGACTAATTTAGGCAATAATTAAAACTGAACATTTGTAATATAGTTTTTCTACAAAGTATTTTAAGTGGACTCCACTTTGTGGATAGCTAAATATATATAGACCAAATACTATAGAAACTGGATAGCAATTACGGATACAATTATCCCTGCGTGCAGAAATTCGGCAACGAATTGAAATTCGATGCCAAATTTAACGACCATAGTGACTGGATTATGGAGCTCAGAAAATATTATTCATACGTTTTCTATTATTTAGCGATCTGAAGAATCTGCTGTTCAAGATGGCATCAGAAGATTTTTAGTTTCATGTAAGGTGCATACAGAAATGGCAACATGCAGTCATGTATTATTCTAAAATATACTATCGCAGAGGTTTTGAATATAAGTTATAACCCCAAGTGTTAACACAACACTACAATAATATTCACTACACAAATACAAAAGGATTGAGAGCAAATGTAATGTGACTGCAGAAATTTATACCATGTAAAATGTTTTATTAATGGCATTATATTTGGCAACCATAGCGAATACGAAGAGACTAAAACGTGTATACAGAGACAACTCGTTTCATCATTCCAGATGACGGCCCAATATGAGAATGTCAAGTGCACGCTGATAATCTGTGCTCTACGCACAGATGTACATATGTGTCACCAAATATGGATGCGCCCTCTCTTTACAGAGTCCAAGTCTATCGTTGATCAAACCATTAAAAGCATTCCTGTCTTTTATCTAACTTAATGATGGACGCAGAGATGGGCGTAAAATCTCATCACAAAAAGGATGTGGCTTATCGATTTGAAATTTTTTTCGAGACATTATTACTTACATTCTGACACCACTATGAAACAGCCTAACAGTCAAAGTCCATTGTAAGAGACCATGGCATCAACTAAGTAAATTGTCTTTCGGGAGATCTTTTCTTAAGTAATGTGCCATTCACGTGTCGCAAGGGAGGAAACCCGGAAAACTCCCAAGAACTCCGACAGACCTGTATGCACCCCCCCCCCGATAGACGTGTATGCAGAAGCCCAATATTCACCTCCCGTTATTCAACAGCGGTTGAGGCTGAACTCGGGATATTTTACTCCGAAGAGCTATTCCATAATTCACTCTACCACCATTCCACAGTGAGTTCGATGATTGAATATACTGGTAAACTTCACTGTCTCTAGAAGGTATATTGTTTATATATTACATATGTGAAAATCGTTATTAAGTTTTTGAATACCCGGATGTTTTGCCTTCTGAAAGGACTTTTCATGGATACTCAGTTTCATTATAGAATCAAATGAGCTGGAATCCAAAAACTTCTCTAGCAACAACCCTGAAGAGCATGTATGCAGGAAACAAATCGCAACATCATTTCCCATTGTTCAACAGTGGCTAGGATCAAATGCACTTCGATCTAGTAGCACATTGTAAGTCGCACAGCTTTATTTTTTATGAATGTCGCTACACCATCGGGATACTGATCTGCCTCATATAAATTCAGTACCAAGCAAATTTTGCATGCGACGATAAATTTCTTCCACACTCATATTTACTAGATTGTTAGGTGAGAATAAAATAATTAATCCAGGAATATTATGCTGAACATTCATAAAAATGAACATCCACCCTGTTGCGACGTTCATGAAAGACATTCATAATAGACGGTTAAAAATACCTCCATTGTATGTTGACAACGTTTGGAAGCATACATGACACGAATGATGCAATTGAACTTGTTTTTATACTGTAACACTAAAACTAATTATGCTACAACTCTTCCCAATAGTAAAAGTCCTCTCTGTGAGTATAACATAACATCTTTCACGTAAGTACAATGTTTTAAATAATTCCTGACATCTAGCATTTAAAATATAAAGAAAAAATTCACCTTCTTTTATTTTACAGTAGAAAAGAACCGTGTATCTCAAGTTCAACTTTTCCTCGTTGAAACTAATCATAAAATACATTTCAAATGATCAAATAGTGATACTTCATTATGCTAACACATATCAGTGCCTGGCAGGTTAAGTTATAGATATTTCAATATATATCAGTTTAAGTTAATAAAGTTTTACAGCATTTAATGGTGAATTCAAAATAATATGTTCGAATACTGAGAAACATTCGTTTTCAACATTTTATAGTATAAATATTTAAATATGAATTGTTTGATTATATTTTAGCATTTTATTCATCTTTAAACTGTAAAAAAAATTGTATAAAAACAGAACAACAAAATAGTTAAATTTTAAAACAAATAAATAATTCTAGCAAATAGAAAATTCCAAGAATTTTATTTACATTAAATCTATAAATATACAAATTTTATGTATTAACTATTCCTCAACCACTGAACGAAAGGAATTTCATATTAAAAATTTAAAATCATAGCAAAGCATTTGCATTTAAAGCGATATTTTCTTCTTTTAGTTCTATGTAAGTCAGAAGTTAACAGGTTATACTCTTCATCATGATATGATTTTCAACAAAAACAAAAATATCGATCTCAGTTTATAAAAGATTCATAAGAAAAGAGATAGAAAGGCTTTCGGTGCATTTCTGCTATCATTTCAACTCTATCATCAAGTTTTCAAAAAGGAAAATGATAAAATGTACTTTTAAAAATTCAATATCCCATATAATCGGATGAAATGAAAAACACCTCCTGCTGCGATTCCCTTGAAAAATTGAGTCTTTTCATGGCAATCTTCAAGATAGTGTTGAAATGTTTTAACGCATGTGAAAATTTCAGAAATAATTTGAGATATAACGTATTCAGTGATCAATAAAATAATGATATATATATATATATATATATATATATATTGTAGTTTTAAGCAACTTTTCTTACTGATTAAATTAAATTTATCACACATTATAAAATAAATAACTATCTCAGAATCTGCAATGCAGTTTAGAAAGAGAATTAAATTCAAAAGATTTCCGTTTTGTAAAGAAAAAATGGGGAAAAAATAAGGACTTGTGGAACATACAAGATTAGTTTATTTTTAACAATATATATACAAAGCTAGTATAATTTTGCTCCATTTGAACAACAGGATATGTAGTAATTTTTTAACAACAATTTGAAATTGAAAATTTAAATTTTGCTAAAATTGTTGCCTGAAATGTTATTTTTTTGATTATTTCTTGAAGAGTAAAGTTGTACGTAATAATTAAAATTTAACAAAATTTAAAGAGTGTTACCCAGTTATTTTTCCATGTAAGAATTCTCTGCAAATCAGGGGTTTTATATATACATAGATAGATATATTGGGTTGTTCGGAAAGTAATTTCGTTTCTCTCACCTGGATCAGTTTTGTGCAAGCAAAAATCAACCACTTTATAAATCTGAAATCATGCTACTACCAGGAAGATGGTAAATGTTATTGGACTAGAATAGACAATATGCAATGCAATACAATATTTATCCGCTATACGTTTTTCATTTCCAAGAAAAACAAAATTACTTTCCGAACAACCTAATATATATATATGTATATATAAATTGCTGAACATCTTGTTATCTTCTTGGTCATATTCATTAAACATTTAATTAAATTTGATCAATAATCCATGTTTAGGAATAATCTACAAAATTATACTATAATACATATGAGTAATGTTAAGTAGAATTTTAAAAAAAACTACAGTCTCAGAAAAATATTAAATTTGTGATACCTTTTTTGAAATCTTAGCTCTAAAATCAAAGTACATACTTATCTTTCATTGTTTAAAATGCTAGTTTTTTTTTGTGTATTGGTAACAAAAAAGTTCTGACTTCTATTGATGATACGTAAAATATAAAAAAAAAATCGAACACAAAGAAGTTGATACACGCAAGTCTCTCTGAAAAGATCAATGGAAAAAAAAGATTTTCAGGTCTAAAAAAAGCGAAACATACTTCAAAGAGAACTAGAAGAAGGATAAAGTGATAAGACATTTCTTTGAAAATGTCAAACTGTTGCTTGAGCATAAGAATTCTAAGGAAAAAAGTCAAAAAAAATCTTGTGAAGAATTTCTTAAAAAGTTAAAATGCTATTAGAATTATCAGTCTTCTCCAATAAATAATAGGAAATGTAAACTATATAAAAGTCACAAAAACTTCTCTAAGAAACAACCTGAAGCGTTTCTCTGCAATAACAGCTCGAAAGCAAAAAGGTGAGATTCGCCATCCCTCTGTCGTCATTAAAAAGTGAAATTTAATGAAAACCAGTCATTGAAAAAAAAACTTTGATGCATTCTTAAAAAAAGGAAGAAACTTAGAAAAAATTAAAAATACTGCGCGTAATAGATGCTTTTTACTAATTTCATAGGAACTTCTTAAGCGATTTGTTTTTCTAATTAATCACTCTGACAATGGTTTCACAATTGTACAACTCACTTATAACAAAGAAATTAATTATCTTAGAGATTTTTAAATGAAGAAAAAAAGTTAAAAGATAGATGAAAGCCTCAAAAACAATTTTACAACAATGGTTTAACTTCTAAAAACATTCGGGAGAATGATAATTAATGAGGTTTTCAGTGATTTATTTTTAAAACAAAGCTAAATAAATCTATCAATTACAATAATTAATTTTTTAACTTCAGTTTTTAAGCTAAAGAAAATCTATACTTAATTTTAAGCAATTTCAGGAAATTAAATATTTTTTTTATTTTCTTAATTATTATTGTAAATTAAATATTCACAGCTAGAAGAAATATCATTGAAAAGAAATCAAAAATATTAAATTGTTTATTGAATAGAGAAATTTTCGAGAAGGATTTCATTGGAATATATGTATTTACGAAACCTCAAAAATAATTCAGAAATCGCTCTGTTAAGATAAATTTCATAGAAAAGTTTCATGAGAATATATGAGCTTGCGGAATAGGATTTGTAATTTGTTTTCAGGATTTGACCTGTGCTCAAAATGAGAGAGAGAATGAGAGTAATGATTTTTCGTTTACTTGGGATCAATGGTTTAATACTAATTAAACTATTTATTAACCCAGATAATCACTTCAATATCGTATCTTTAAAATTTCTCATATTTTATTTTCATCGTTGGCAATTTTTAAGCGTATAATTAAGTAATCTATACGCTTACGGATACAATTATATTTTTAAAATACAATTATGTTTTTTCTAATTAAACTATTCAGATTATTTTAAACTGCTACATTGAACTTAATTTAGAATTCAATACTATTATCAAAGATTAAATTTTTAATATAATTATAATACAAATTCTTTTTGGAACTGTCAAAATTTAGATGATTATTTTACAAATATTTTAAAAGTTTTATTCATAGAAAAAAACGTATAACGATGTCATTTTTAATTAATGCTTAGAAATTTATAGACAAACTTTTGTAAAAAAAATTACTGGTATTTTTACTATCGACACAAATATTTAAGTTTGAAATATGTAAGTTTTATATACATTTCAATATTACGTATACAAAACTTTAATATCATCACTGTTTATTAACCTTAAATGCTATTATCAAACACTTTAAGGCAAATGTTTAAAAAAATATGAAATTAATAACATTTTTTAAATATTTGCCTTAAATTTTAAAAAAAATTTTGTTTTTAAAACTTTAGAATATTTTGCAGTATGCTAAATCACGCAGTTAAGAAAAGTTGTTCTTACACAGAGCAAATATTTCTTATTGTTTTTAAATACATTTAAAATTTATTTCATGCATCTGGCTTGTATAAAATGCCTTAATAATAAAAAGTACATTCTGGGAAAATTATATATTAATAAAAAGTAGTGCATTTCTTTAAATTTAATGAAAAAAGTTTAAGTTTTGAAAATATTAATAATTTAATTACTATATTATTTAGTCATAAGAATTTAATAACCTTGAGAAATGAAAATTCCGAATACAGTTATGGTTAATTTGGCAACCAAAAGGTGCTCAAAATCAATAATTATTCAGGTTTACAAAGAAAACTCTTTATATAAATTTTTGCATTTTGAGTTGTTTATGTGTACAGAAAATAGACTCCATATTAGTAGCATAATTATTTTATATTTCACGTTTATTATATAATACATGAAAATAACTCATACTTGGACTAAAATTGCTGAGGAACATTATCTTGTAAAAGGCTATTTTTATTTTCGAAAGTTATTAAAGCAATAATTGAAATGAAAATCTCTTATGTGTGTAATATTTGCAAAAATGAATTATTAAAATGAAGATAACTCATATAATATTAAGCAGCTGTTTTAGGCAGTTGTTGCTATTTGAAAGTAAAATTTGATTTTCCAAACAAATATTTTACCATAATGATTCTTCTTGCCTTAAATTATTTGAAATTATTACTAAATTATTACTTTTTGAACTATTTAATAAAATAAAATATTTTCTTATATTTATAAACTCATAGTTTCAAAGAATTTTTTTAATTTGTTTTAAGCTATTTTATGCATTAATAACTTTATAAAATAGTTTGAATATATCAAGGGATATCAAGATTTTACAATAATTTCAATAAATGCATAGAATGATAACACATTAATGCATTAATATCTTCTTGAATAAAGTATTTGAATACATGAATAATTGACAAGATTTTGTAGTAATTTCTTTATATGTATTGAATGATAAAAATGTTAAGAATACCTATCTTCATAAAAAAAGCAGTCATACAATCAGTTATTTCTTACAAATATTTTCTCATTTTATAACTGTTTTAAATTTGATGATTGAACATAAAAACACACATATTCGGTTTTCCTTAAAAAAATTTTGATTTTTTTTTTTAAATTTTATATATTTCATAGTAAATTTCTTAGGTAATGTATTTATTATAATTTATAAATTCATAATCTACAGTGTTTAGAAATGCAAATACGTGTTATAAAATTGATCAAATTTGTTATTAACCGCATAAACTTATTCAAAAGTCGCATTTATTTGTCATGTACAATATTTTCACGAGACAAATTTAAAAATAGCAAAATGTTTACCTCCTCCAATTTTACATGTTGTATAAATTAAACAAAGAAATAAAAATTTAAGATAGTTCATAGCATTTTGAAGTATAAAAAATCTGTGTTTTCATAACGTTTTGTGTTCATTTCAAAATAACCTTATTGTTTTATATATGACGGCTACCACAAATTTCCAACCCTTTTTATTATGTTTAAACTAGCAAAAATTCTTCCTTACCTTTCACATAGTTTTTATGTACTTTGCCTTAACCTATTTTAATTTAGTCTCTTCTATAACTTAAATTCATATTTAATGAGTAAATTTTCAAATAGTATTTTAAATTGTAATTTTCGACAACATTATACACAACTAATTTATTTTCTATAACAGTTTCTTTAACTAGACACCGCTTTACTCAATTACAATTACTCTCAATTCCAGTTTATTTTTCTCCTTTACTTAATGTATTTTTAATCCCATTTCTCACAGCCTTGATTCCTTTTACCTTTCCACAATTTTCTCCGGTTATTGATATTTATTATTAAAACCATTCATTTTCGTGTTTCATACCATGTTTCTTTTCAATAATGCAAATTTACTTTACATCACGCTATTTTAAAATAGATATTCTTCGATTTAGAAAATATTTTATTATATTATGTATTTTCTTTTTCTCTTCGTTTTCCCCATTATTCTTCTGTACTGATTGTTATTTTCTGTATTTACACTTAATGCTATAAAAGTATTAGTTTTTATTTTCTCTCAGCAAAACGCGAAGTTCAATTATTCATAACATAATCAAGAAATTCATTGTTTGAATTTTCTACGGTTTATTCATATTCCATTTGAATTTTTCTCCTTTCGTTCGCGTTATTTAATTTTGTTTCTCAGACAAATCATTCCATTTCGTACCTCTTGTGAATACATTTTATTGCAATTTTTTATTTAATGATTTCTTCTTGTAGATCTTTTTAGTCTGTTAGGAAATTTTTATAATGGAACAATTCCTTTTATAATACCAATTTGTTGATAATACAAACATAGAAAGGCTTCCCATTTGACTTTAACAAATGTTCGCATTCTTCATTTATATAATATCCGCCTATAAAAAGAAAACATTTATTAAATTATTAAAATGGCTGTTAGATTCTGATAAATATAATATCATTTCTATCGAATTCTTTTTCTCAGCTATATCCAGAAGCAATAAATAAAATATTTTATATCATTAAAATGATTTATTCTATTAGAATAAAGCATTAATTTTAAATGTTTCGAGTGAAAGTGAGATAATCAGTAGATTTTTTTCAATCTTCATTAGAAGCGTAGAAAAAGTAAAAAAAATAGTATGTATTTTATTTATTAGTTTAAAATTAGTATTATAATATTAAATAAAACATTTTAAATTAGATTTTTAGCTAATTGTGGTGGTTATAAAAAAAACTTTAGCAAAGCGTCAACTTAAAATATTTTACAATTACTTAAAGAAGATTCAAAATTAGGAATTGAAGAAAACAGGGTGTGAATTTTTATTTTAAATCCTATTGAAGTTTCGTGGCAAACAAAATTTTTAAATAACGTGAGTCACAACGTTTTGAAAAATTCTTAAATTTATAGAATTCTTATTAAAGAAAATTTACAAGAATTTTTGTTTATAAAATTCAAATACTTGTAGTTTTGAAATCAACAAGACAATTTTAACTTCCCCTTTATGATAAAATAAATAGCTCAGCTATTTCTTATTAAGTTTAAAATATTATTTCAAGTGTTTCGTTAATTTTTTAAAAAAAATTTAAGTTGTTACAGAAAAAATGAAACAGTATGGTGACGAACACATATCTTAGCAGTTTTATTGAAGAAGATATTATCCATTCTACATGCTGCACAAAAATTGTCAAGATTTGCATTCAAACCATCCTGAAGTAAACAGGTATAATCTAATTACTATTTGAAATTGTAAGATTTTCAAGTTCTGACAGCCCTTACACAATATTGCAACAAAATGTGACAATATTAAAAAATAATTTCCAAGATTAATTTTGGCAACGAATGCAACCGAATGAAATAATAGGGTAATTTCTCGATGTTATTCAGTAAACTACCATTAAAATTTTATAGTTTCCCATGTAACTTATATTTAAAGTTGAAGTAAATTACCTGCTCATTTTATCCATTCACGAAATTACAAAAAGATAAATATACAAAGAAGATATGAAATGTTGAAGTGCGTAAAATATTCTGTTTAATCCAACTTTCCAATCCAAGGACATCTCAAAAAAATGTAAGCACTATTTATTCAAGTGTTCGTAGAACCTTTACGTGAGGTAGTTTGAGTCTTAACATTCCAGGACATGCTTTCCCCAAGTGTTTGAATAATGGGCAGTGGTATTTTCTTCTACATTTTTTGGAGAAAATAGGTGAAAGAGTTTGCGATATGCAAGCTCTTTCACCGATTCAGTATGGTTGTTGCACCCTTTTATTCAGTGGTTCAACTCATCCGAGAGAGGTTCTATAGGATTCAAGTCTAAGAAAGCCAGTCCAATTGCTTTATCCCATTGTCAGTATATCAATTCATGGTGGACGTCACAACATGACAAGTAGCTGGAAATAACAATGATCCAATTCGTAAAATTGCAACAGATTTGAGTGCATATTGTTGTTTAAAATAGTGATGTAAGAGCCAGTGTTGAGCCTGCCATGAGTTAGGATCAAGGGTACCTCTCCATACTACCGGAAAGTTCCCTAGATCCTAATTACAACTGTACCAAACTTTACTGGTACCTCTCCATACTACCGGAAAGTTCCCTAGATCCTAATTACAACTGTACCAAACTTTACTGTAGAAACAATACTTTCTGGCTTAAACTTTCTTCCGACATATGACAAATCCAAACTCTTACACCCGACTAGAAGAACCTGAACTTGTATTCGTCACTCCAACCAGCCTTTTTCCACTCCTTTATGAAACAATTTTGATTGCCCTCGCACCAAGTACTGAGAGGTATGCTGGTGCAACAACAGCAACTACCTCGACCAAGCGCCGAGCTTCGATTTTGTAATCAAAGGCTTATGTGTGGTACCACGACTTTCGAATCAAGTGAATATGCTTGCATGCAGATGGGATTTATCGAAACAGAATTCTCTTGTTGTTACTCCTGGAATATATGGATCATTGGTTTGCTGTTTTTTTTTTTTTTTCAGAATTTCTTTGGACAATGGTCGTTTGTCGAATTTCTTCTTTTAATTGGTCACTGACTATTGAAATCGGGTCGATACCTATTCCACCAATCGGACAGTTCTTAATTTCTTGGCAACTTGCATAAAAACAATTCTAATTTTGTTTCAATTTTCACAATATTAAAGTACAGAGTACGTGACACAAATCAAGACAGTAGATAACCTCATTTGCATGGATGTCCAAATACATATTAGTAGATAGTGTATACATTAAATATTTTAACTCTCATTTGATTTTTCTCTCAATTGGTATGTTCGTACGAACTTATGAAGTTTTAAACTCGTTTACTTTTAAATTGGATTATGCTTATTTTAAAAAAAGATACTTTTCTTTAATATGCAGCTGTAATTTTTGTGTGTGTGTGTGTTGAAATAAAAAATATTCATAATTTTTTATATAATTAATATATATATATATTCCAGTCTTCAGAAAAAGTAAAACGTAATACGGATAATTTTATGAAAGCTAAATTACATTAATACAATTACTTCTATAAATATTTTTCTTGTGTGCAGTTTTACAAATATTCTAAAATATTTCCACAAGAAAATTATAGTAATAAGAAATTAAAAACTTTATATATTTGTTTCACAAATAGATAAAAAAATGCGATGTGCTTTTCATTTTATTTAACATCAGAACACCAATGGATCGAACACAAAAACAAATGGAAAATACATTCTGATAAATATAAGATTTATAGTTCATATTTATCTATAATACTCTTTCTACTCCTAATATAGTAATAATGTATTTTCAGAAAATACACATTTAAATACTAAAATACATTACATGTGACTCTTTAAGACTTTGAACTTTTTCATGATTTTATACCTGATAGCTTAGCCCATTTATCCGATATACAGTCAACATTTTCTGGTATTAGATAAGAATCAAGATCTCTTTCCTATAAACCGATAAATTTTATATTATTTAATCCATTGCGTTCTTGAGTTTGAAATTTGTAAGTTTGAAAATACTCGTCCTCCGACATAATTTACTTCAGAGAATGATATTGCTATTTCAAATATATCTTGACATTTTGATATATAATGGTACTTTTTCAACCGAAAACATTTTGTATCGACAATCAAAGCATTACACTCATGCCAATGAGAAGCATTTTTGACTATGATTTTTTAATGTTGAAGAACTTCTATGTTATAATATAAAATTAACAATAATCAACTTCAAATTTCTGCAAATGCATTATAACACGCTGCAAAATATTTTCGTGTTCTGTTAATACTTAGCATACCATTTGGTAAGAGATATGATATAACATTTATGACAATCCTTGTGAAACATTCATCATTATGTTTTTATACCCTCTTCATTGCACTTCACTGTAGTTTGAAATATATCAATAACGAATTTATATGTAACTATAATTAATTATCATGAGATATGAGTTAGTTTTTTAATTATTTTAAAATGAAATGAATATGCCGAATTTTGTTACCCATAGAAAATTACATTTTTTAACATGTTTTCTCCTATCTTCTTACAGTGCATAATAGTAATAATTAAAACACTTTGCTTTAATAAAACTGTCGAACATTTTCAAACATTAATTTCTCTCTTTTTCAGACTAGTCAACATCATCGATGACTTTGAATGACACATGAGCGGTTGGATTTCAATTGGAAATATAATGGAAGTTAAATATGGTCTTGACATGGATATCTCGGTTTTGATTCACATGGATTAACTATGGAGAGTCAGTGTTTCAAGCAATCATGAAGAGTTTGAAAAAGTGGTGCCGCAGCTCTATATTTCTCGGTGAGCTTAAAGAGGTTAATTCAATTAAGGTCTTGCGGTGAGCAAAGAAACTAATTTTTAAATCAAGTTAATTTCATTTATCATATAAATTCAATGAATCAGATTAGTTTTTAAATACTACCCGATTAGTTGAAGCGAGTGAAATACTGTGTAATTTTAAAAAAGGAGGAATCCGCTAACTGAAATGCTACCTCACAAATACCTCAAATTAACCTCATGATATGTAAATTCCTTAAGTTTCCTTCACCTTTATCATAATGAAATATACACAAGATGTTCGTAAAAGCAAACATTAAACAAATAATAAAAAGTTGTCACATCCTTCGGCTTTTGTAGTTCAGTAAGCACAATCTGTTTATCATTGAATGAAATTATTGTAATTGTATAGTGATGCTTTAAGGATAAGTTAGCCTTAACTTAACCATTGGGGAATCATTTTACTTCACATTATTTATTTCATAAATCTATTTTTCAGTATTTGACTATGACAAATGTAGATTCAGATTGTTCTGAATCTAAATTGGTCATGGTATATTGCTGTGAATTTCTTTTTAGAGATGTTAGTTTGCTGCATGTTTTTTTGTTTGGCAGTAGTTTCCGCATCTCAAAACGAAGAGGATGATTTTTTTCAGTGCAGCATGTCTAGATAAAATTGATTTCTTACATGTTTTGAAGAAATCAGTTTTGATAAATATTGATACAAAATGATATGCACTGTTATTTACCTATCATTTTTCAAAATATGAGCTAATTAAATTGGACGCTATTATTACTCTATCATTAATCACTCTTAACCAAAACAAAAAAATCTAGAATTAGTACTTTCTTTGGAACAGATCTGTGCTCAACAAATTCATACTATTTTGAATGTATTGTCAACATCGTATTTCAAACATTAAACATTTGTCTAGAATGTATATATATGTATAATATGCATCAATACCATTTCTCTCTCTAAAAATGTTTTTGACTATAAGAGAACAAGCGAATAAAAATCTACATATTTTATATGTACACTGCATGAAATAACTTTATAAGAATACAACCAGCTATTTAAACATTTCTGCATCTATTTAATGACTTCGAAGACAATAAATTTTATTTACTTCAATGACAATTGCATTTGTAAATGTTTGTTTCATTCTTTTAATTATTTAAAATAATCATTTTGCAGTCTTTAACATATTTAAGTATAATACTCTTTAATTTAATACTTGAATCCATTTAGATTGTATTTATGTATTTACTGTATGAAATACATTTAAGAACTTATAATTATAGATTGATGTTGAGCCATAAAAAAGAACAATACAATTAAACACTAATAAAAAGTACTTTAAATGGTTAAAAATATAAGTGTATAATAAGACTAACATATTATTTTTTCTATCTGAAACAAATTTGCTTTATTGTTAAGTTCTTCAACACACAAGATAGATTTTTTACTTATTTTCACAGACTTCACATTTGAATTAATGTGAAACTTTCTTTATAAGCTGCATACTTTTTTGTATGAAACACACAAAAAATAAATAGATACTCAGCGCAAGCAGTGTGAATTTCTCGGTTAAAGTTTGTAAAATGTAAAGTTAATCTATAACCTCGCACACTGAACAATGTAACAGATAGAAGTTATTGAGGGATTCTGCAAACTTCCACTGTATAATGGTATTCCTAGAGAATTTTCCATTGAGAGTTATTACGTGAAGCAAGTGAAGAAACCTGAAAACTAACTCCCAAGTCCCCTTTTCCCTTTTCAACAGTTGTACAGACAAAAACCAGACTACTATTGTTAAGCATCCATCTACTATCGTTCCACAATTGATGAATTTCTCTTACCAAAAACAGTTTACCTGGACTTTTCAATGTGAGCTTTAATGGTGTGTGTGTGTGTGTGTGTGTGTGTGTGTGTGTGTGTGTGTGTGTGTGTGTGTGTGTGTGTGTGTGTGTGTGTGTGTGTGTGTGTGTGTGTGTGTGTGTGTGTGTGTGTGTGTGTGTGTGTGTGTGAGACAGAGAGAGAGAGAGAGAGAATGTTTAAATAACCTAAATTTCCTGTGTCAAATTTTCAGTACAATCATTTTGATTTATCATTTCGGAATATTCAAAATAGATACTGAAACAAAAATAATAAGCTTTTCTTCTACTCTTTAATTCTTTCTTGGTCCTAACATAATAAATTCATTAACAACAAAATGACCATAAGTAATGAAGCTCATTTATTTTTATTGGATAACTATAAAGCATTATATAGTAGTAACATTTATATACTACTATATAATGCTTTATAGTCATCCAATTTTCAGAATTATCAGATATGTCATAATGAATATAACAAAAATATCCAATTATTACAAAGATATTTTATTATACTGTTACTTAAGCTTTATAAAAAAGTAAAATATATATATTTTTATAAGATAAAAGGATTTAATTAAATAGTTATCAACTAAATAAAATGATGCCAAAATAAATGCTTATTGTTTGCTTTATACTGTAAGACTGAAACCTCAACATTAATAGCGAATTTTTTAGCATAAATAAAAAATTTTTTCTATAACACTAAAAATCATTTTTTCCTATTTCTATATACTTATCTTTATTTACAAAAATTAAACAAACTTCGAGAAATTTTGCTATGTAAAAATGGCTTAACACGAATTAATTATGATCAGAATAAACTTAAATAAGAAATCCAAAATATTGCCATTTTTATATTAATAATAACTAATATAAAAACGACAGTATATTCTGGATTACCTAAAATAATTCCTTTATTTAATAGTAATGCTTTAAAAAGCTTCTTCGTATTATATGAATGTACTTTCTCTCTTCCAGTCCCTCATATTTAACATGTATTTAACAGTACTCATATTTAACAGCATTTAATTTAGATTTCCTCTTTAATGTGGTTTGTAATGGTTTGAAATCCACTTTGAACTTTAGCACTTTTGTGCAAATTAATGATTGCTGAGTGTTAAACAAACTAAACCTCTTATTATTAAAAATACATCTTTTCTAATCTCTGAAATTAGGATTCCTTAGCTAAAAAATAACACACCTAACGATCACACATTCTGAAATCCATCATAACTTCAACATATATCTATCTAAATCCACTCAGAGTAATTTTGCTTACACCATTACTCTAATTATTAGGTATCTTAAAATTCTAAAAATTCAGGTCAATTACACTTCTGAAAAATGTACGTAATTCGTCTACAAAAAACATTGGTAGCAATTTGATTTATTAATTTTTTGAATATTTAAATTAAATTATACAATACTTATAGAAAAAATAAGCATTTACTTAAATTGTTAACTAATTTTAACAATAGAATCATATTTTCTTAGTAGATGCTATAATTTTTACTTTATAAACACTATCAAAGTTTGAAAATATACATATAATGTCTTTATTATGTGTGCTTAATCTGTGAACATTAAAACCTTGAGGGCATAGTATTATACAAATAATAACAAGTATTTCTTTTAATTGAAAAAATGAAATTGAAAAGGACAGATATATGAATGTTTAGAGAAACAATATGTTAATCTAAACGCAATGCTTTTAAAATGAAAAGTTATAATTAAAGAAAAGTTCACTAAAGCTTTGATATCCATTATTTAAGAGGGCAAAGTGTATTTCCAGTAAGCAAATCTCGTATTATTTTCCAACTTTGCATTCTTTTAATATCTTGGAAATAATTCAAATAAATAGAAACATGTGAAACTATTGGATTAAAGAATCGTTCTCAGCATTATAAATAGTTTATACACTTTCTAAAGAAGTTGAGAACTTTAATTGAAACCCTTTTAAAAATGTCATCTCATGCGATCAATAACTCTGTGCACCACGGAAGAAAACCTATTTCACTAAGGTGAAATTTACTCCATCTAGTGACGAATATTGTCAACCAAAGAAATCTGCAAGTGTTAAAATAAATAAACTTAAGTAAAATTTCGCATAATTTTCAGTTTTCTTAACTTTCTATCATCTTTATTTTAATTAGAGGAATTCTTGGAATTGCTTTTAATATAAAATATTCTTTAGTGAATCATATTCATAAACATTGATAATATTTAACTAGAGCATCAACAATTCGGCATGCAGATTAAAAAGCATCTGGATTTACATGATTGTTTCTATTACTTATGGCAAATAATAGCATGATACAACGAAAATGGAGTCATTAACTCTCTAAATAGCAAATATTAGAAACGTTCTAATAAGAATCGTTTAATTAGAAGAACTCGGGGAACAAAGTTCATTCGAATATCATCTTCCTAATCTTACTGGAATGAGTTAAAGCGAATGAAAATATTAATGATGATATTTTCTTTACTTTTTAGATTTCTTAGCAACGTGGAAAAATAAATCTTAGAGTCATTATGCTGGGAAATCCCATAAGTCAAGATAATGATTATACTTCTGAAAAGAGCTTATGAGACTTGATTTTGAAACCTATCAAATAGAAGCATATTACAATCACTTAAATTTGAGCTTTATTATACTACAAAGAAAGATAATCTGAAAAATTAGTTGCTTAATATTTCAGAAAGCATATTTTATTAAAAATGACTGACACTTTAATTTTCTAAATGATTTGCTTTGTTGAAAGAGCTGAATCCAATTGTAAAACTTGCTATGAAACGATAGAAATCTTACATAATATTTTATATTATACGCACGTTCTACTAATTTAAAATTAAAAACATTTCCCATGAATAATGCACAAATGTTAATCTTTGCTCAAATTAAATAATAAAATGAATTTCTAAAAAAAATACTTTTGAAAAATGTATCTAACTATCATATGAGGAAAAGTTAAATTAAATGTTCAATATAATTATTTTTACCCAACTTTTTTATTCATATAATTATTTATTGCCTTATTTCCCTAATTTATCATATTTTCTAAAAACAATCATTACATAAAAATGTGTCTTTGCAACACTTTTTTTGTAAACCTTGAAAAATTATAAAAATACTTTGAATTCAAAATTAAAAAATACCATGCTGCTTTTAATTTTCCTGTTTTCTTTTCATTATTAATATATTCTATTGCTTTATTAATTAATTTAATTATCTTATCACTTAATATTTATTTTAATCATATGTAAATATATATATATATACTATTTGAATTGACTAATCGATTCAATCAAACATCATACGGAATTCCTTCAGATAAAAAGTAAAAATCAGGAACAATATTGACTCCTAGCCAACAATTTTCTGAAAAAGCAATTCCAAATTTATGCAAAGTTCCATAATAGGCACATTTCTTTAATGGGAAGGGAAAAAATGTGGTCAATGTGGTAAATAAAAACAAAGTTTTTTTCGCTATTCATTAAGTCTTAACCTTCCCCAAAGAAGTTACAAGCCTCTTACAATAACAGTTGCTACTTTAAAAGGCTTTTAATGCTTCGAACAAGAGCCCTATCACAAGTAAACACTGTGTTAAGCAGTCACGTTCTTTTTGCTCACTTCGTATTCAAGTAGCTTTTCGGGAAGTCGATATCAAACAAAGATCTCTGAGCTTGTTACACTTAACGGCTCAAAGCTAAGGCCATGAGATAGGTTTAAGCTAACCAAATAAAATACAGTCCATTCTTTCTACTTAATCGCAGCTTATTCAAACAGATGCTTCTCAGAATACTCATTTTAAACTTACTTGCATTTAATTAGCATGTTGCATGAGATGTGCATCATTTTGACACAGTTGAAATAAAAATTTAAATTAAGATATTAAGCATTAATTTCTTACATTTTTAACACCAACATCTATTACATACTGTTAGTCTTCTTCTCCCATGCAATACATTTTCAGTTTGATTAATCGATAGATATTAACACCATATAGATATTAAGATTTATAGAGTTAAATTGATAAACAATTTTAAATATTTTATATTGCCATATATCGAGAGTAATAGTAATATGTTGATTATTTATAAAATAGATAAATAAGAAACTAAATTACTGGGCCTTTAGACGATGAAACATATAAATCTATATATAAGTACAATTTTATTTATGCATTATCTTTCTACTTTTAAGATATTTTTACTTTGTGAAACAGTGTAATTCCTTAACAAATTACGAATGGATTTGTACTCATAGTTTATTGTTATTATTTTAAAGTTAATAGAATTCGTTTTAATTTTCTATGAATAAAAATATATAATATACTTGTGAGTGGGGGGGTGGAGATAGAAATCTAACTTCATAAATAATTTTTTCTAAAGCCATTAATAGGAAATATATTTGACAAAATAAAACTTAAAACAAATTTTTTAACATGATTCATAGGAATATTTGCAAATTACATGCAAAATTATGACATTTCCTTTCAGTCTTTTAAAATAACATACGAAATGCACAATAAACATTTTTAGATTGTTACCCTTTAGAAAATCGTACTTATCGATTTTGAAACAAACTTTGGCCCTTCTCCATACACTTCCTGAATTTTGAGATGAAATCACGTACAAGAGCAAAAATAAAAAAAATTATTTCAAAATCTAGAAACACGTTCAGGAAATTTTTATCTAACCCTATTCACCGATTATTTGATGAAATAACGCTTCTCTTAAACATTTAAAACGATTCAAAGTATTCAGAGATCTTCAATTTTGTCTTTTTATTTAGATGCCTTGGGACCCCAACACGTTAGCTATTCGAACATTAAACTGCATTTCACGTATAAAACCGTTTTTCAACGTGACATTTACCTTTTTTTTCTTCGAAACGTCGTGGTCGAGAAAAGTTGAAACAAAAATACAGAGATGATATATAACTATATATACGAAGTTGAAAATTACATTCCTGGTTAATTGTCTACGATTCTCCACTCCGTCGTTATCCAATTTTCCTTCAGGGATATTCTTTTTATTATTCTCCTTTCACCTTCTTATTGTTAATACATTTTGAGGAAGTGATGATTCTGTTACTTTGTGAAGTGATTTAATCTAACCCGAAGGCTTCTTACAAGTCGTTTCGTATTGGCATCAAGGTCTCCATTCCTAGATTCGTTTATTTCGTTTTGAGGGCAAGGTGTAAGTTTGAATGAAGCTATTTAATTTTGGTTTTATCGGCTTTGGCAACATGACTATCGTACCAAAAATTCTGTTCTAGAAATTGAACTGCTACATCACGTAGTTCATCGGATAAATCATAAAGAATTCCTATAATGAAGACTCTCTTGGAATTACAGTTCTTTTCAGAAATCAGAAAGTGTATTATAAAATCTATAGTATACTTCTTTAAACTTATTTTCATAGTTTAGATGTTACGTTTATTTGGTAGATGAAAAGAAATCTAGTGTTTACTATCAACTTTATTATTTTTGTGAGACTTCTATGGATTAAATTAGTGCTTATCTTTTAATATTTTAATTTTTAATGCTTGGCAAATGTATTACAACCAAATTTTTCTGTAGGAAAAATAGCTGCTGCATGTTAATAAACTAAAAATAAATATTTGATCAGGTCATCAGTTCTTAATAAGAAAATTTGCCGATAAAAATGGATAAAGAATAAGCATCATATCCTATACAAAAGAACATTGATTAATTCCTTAACAGTGCTTAAAATCTATCAAAAATTATGAAAGAAATTTCTGTTAATATTAAAGTGTAGGCTACGTTTTCTAAAACATTTTTCAATTTAAAATATTAAACTAAATTACCTTTACATTAATTATAAATTGCACTCTCTTAAGCTACTATTTTTATCAATGAATCCTATGTAAAAGCAAGTCAGTTTCAGACAAAATTTGAAGTAAAGTTGACTGACAAATCAAATTATTTTTGAATTGAATATTAAATACTTAAGATATAAAAATAATATTCAAATAAACACATTAATTTAAAAGATTTTTTAAGCAAAACTTCATATTATATAATTTCCGATGCATCGTAATGAGTAAATTTATTAATATGTTTCAATTATAATAAGTCACACATTTGATAAAAAAAAATAATAATAATAATAAAGCAAACGGAAAAACGCGTTTTCCTTCAAATTTCTTTTTATGTATTTCTCTTCGATATAAAAAAGTTATTTAATACAGTTATAACATAAAATAAATTATTCATTTCTATTAAAATAAATCATTTTTATGGCAAAATCATTATACATCTTGAAATAATTTATAAAGTAGTAATATCTATAAAAGGCATTTCTGTAAAATGTGCAAATATTAAATTTAGTAAAGGAAAAAAATATTTTCTATAAGCTTCGGAAATACTAATAAAACTAATTTAATTTCGAAAAACAGTAAAAAAAAATTTGAAAGAGTCTTTTTCCTATAAAATGTTAGAAAATTAAATTATAATATGTTTTTGCAAATACTAAATACAATATTAATCAAAATATATCAGATAAAATATGAAGAAATATCTAAAATATGTTAATCATTTAAATTAAAAAATATAGATATTTGAAACAAGCGAAACCATGTACTGTCAAATAGTATTTCTCTAATTATGTTATATAAAGTATGATTTTTGAATTAGAGCCCCACTTTGGATTTTCTAAAGAAGTAATTACATTCATTCTAAATTATTTAAACGTTTAAGTCAATATGGCTCATTTTGGCTTTCAAGAATTATTTTGAAAATAAAATATCTCTGTCAAATAATTCAGTACGAAATAAATTAACTTCAGACAAATTCTCAAAAAAAAAAAAAAAAAAAAAAAAAAAAAAAAGCACAGTATATTTTTTAGATTTTTAAATTCTAATTATTTAATACTTTTAACCATATCATCTCACAAAAACTACAAAACTAACGCAAGAAATAAAACATTGCTTATATAATTATGAAATGAAATGTTTTTAATAAAAATCATAGTAATTTGAAGGAAAATAAAAATATTTGGGAATACACTAACTTACAGAATACTCTTATTTTATCTATACATATTTATTTTAGATTACTGATGTATTAGTATTAAGTAATGAAGTTACAAACAAAGAATAAGCATTAGTGAATAAATGTAATCAATTTTATAGAATGTTATATATGAATTGCTTTCATTGGCTCTGTCAAAACTATCTAAAATCAAATATTTTAAATTTTATTCTTGACTTGCATTTTCAATTGCTTAGTAATTAGCTTTCATTAGTAATTATTTCAATCATATTTCTGAGACAACTCATTAGTTTCATTTAATCATTTTGAAAGAAAAATCGTGAATTTAGAAATCAATTTTATAAATATGACAAAGTTAGTGTAGTATCATTAAAAATATTTTCAGTTATGTTCCGATCATTTACTTCCATTAGAAGCTAATATTTGATCACACCGGGTTCAAATAACAAATAATTTGTGCTAAATTAAAGCAAATGACGGTAAAGGTTTTGTTTTGGAGATGTTATCCAAATTCCAAATGTTGACTCAAAGTATAAATTTCGTAAATCACAAAATATTTTATGTCTAAATAACTATACAATTTATAAGTTTCCTTTTGTGAGATATATGTCCATTGATATAAATACACGTATCTTAATAAACCGATTTATAAGTACTTTAAATACATTACTAACATTTATATTTTGACGAAATTATTTCCAATCAAGTATAAATTCGAATTCGAACTTGAAGATAGTTTTATAAAACAAGACACTAATTAATCTTCGTTGAAAATCCTGACTTTTGGGGTTTTTTAATGTCTTCCATTTGCTCGAAGCCCGTTTCGCAAAGAAATTATTGCCAAGAACAGAAAAGGAAGTCAATATGTCCGAAGGGAAATAAATTTTCCTCTCTTCTTGAAAAATCACTGACTTCTCAAGAAATCTGTAAAATATTGCATGTACATTATTTAATTCCTTTGATCTTAAAAGATTTACTCTGTCACAATTAAGGATTTCGCTAAATATATTTGGCAGGAGAGGAACTCCCTTTTGATCTATATCTACGAATCAAATAAAGGAATTAGAATTCCAAAATGCTGCAAATGTCGGTGAAATAATCAAACAACATATGCAATAACTTATTCTAAGTAAGAGAGTTTAATTGTAAGTGAAAACATTTAATTAAAAATAGCATTTGCAAAAATATTCATTTTCCTTTCCAAATGTTGCTGTATTTAATTTTTTATAAAAAAGATAATTATATTATCTAATTATTTTATACATTTATTGATGTTTCAGAAGAACAAATTTTTCCAATAAATCATTAATTAATTACTTTGTTAAAGGATTTTTAATATGAAATTTCATATTCAATTTATTATCCCATTATTTTTTATAATATAACTTAAATTCACTTAAGCAGCTTGTTTAAACACAAAAATAAAATCAATGTAAATTTAGATTCCATTTATATTTATATAAATCTCTCTCACACACACACATTAGTATCATGCCATACATATTTAGAAGAAAACTATCTGCTTATTTCGTGTACAAAATAAAAAGAACAATTTATGAGCCATAAAGCACAACATAAATAATAAGAATATTAGATCGAATAAGTTAATGCATTAGCTAGACAAATTTATTTTAGTTTATTAAAATTAAAATAGTTTTGATGCTTCCATAAAGCAATTTAGCATACTTTTCTTTTCAAATTAAATAAGGAAAGATTTCTAAGGGATTTCTTCGTGCAAATTTCATATGATATGTATTATTTCGATATTAGCTCATTGTAATTTAACATCAGAGATGTATTTAATATATGTGAATCGATTAACTTATTGGTTATTGAAATGAGAAGACGAGTTTCATATAACATGCACACAAATCATTAAATTATATCAATAAATACGATAAATTATGTAGCATTAGATTTCTTGTTGTAAAACTGTAATATACAGTTCTAAACGCAATAAATTACGTTAAAAAATAACTAAAACACAAATAATGTGTAAAGCAAATAGGTATGAAAGCAGAGTATTCAAAATTGTAATATATATACATAGATAGATAAAGTGTGTTATGTATACATCAGATTAAAAAAACTAATAATGATAACCAATTTTGGCAACAAAATTCTATACTAAAATTTCTACTCATAAATTCATTCTGAAGTAAAATATTAAATGACTAAATATATTCTTACAAATAACAAAATGACCACACCTCATTTTTCTTATTAAAGAAATATAAATGGAAGTGATATATTTTCAGTTTCAATTTTTTTAGAATACATTTGTTTATTTATTTGAATAAGTATGTTCCCTAAAAATATTAATGATTGAGTTTCTTACCTCTTTACACTAATTATGTAACTTCATATATCAGCACACGTAAGATAATATTATAAAATATCAATTAAAGTAACTCAGATTCTAATTATAGACATTAAAGAAGACGGAATGTAATATCAGGAAAAGCACAGAAATTATTATATTTCTTGACTCAAAATCATAAATTATTGTGTTTTTCTCATATTAAATAAATTGAATTATCTCTCTCTCTCTCTCTGTGTGTATTGTATTATTTATATAAAACAAATGTATTGGTAGGGTGCATAAAGTTAGTATATATAAAATTAAAAGATATTACATAAATTTATTGTGATTAGATTATTTAAATTTATAGTTAAAGATTTTTTTTTCATTTCGGTAATATAATTATTTTGTGAATTCCTTATTTTTTGCTTTCGCAGTTTTATAATTATTTAAACAAAATATGAAGAAAATATACTTCAGTTTTCAAAACTATTTATAACTCAGTGGAAAAATTAACTATCGAAGTAAAAAATAATTATCATATGAATAGAAAAATTATATTCTATAACTGCTGTTTTACACTTAATATTACATACTTTTAAGTTAATTCAGACAAAACTCGGCATCCTTATGTATAAAGACCATTTTCCACCGTAATAATACCCAATTTGAATATTTTCTCCATATTTAAAACATGTTTCCACGGATATTTTCTTCCTGACATTTTAAAAAATGGCAGTCAGTAGAGATTATAAATCGAGAATCAAGAGAAAGAGTAACCAGATTGTTAAATCATCACTACGACTTATACTTCGAGATGGATAGTCAAGTTTTTCAATATTATTTCCAAAAACTGCTTGTTAAATAACTTCTATTATATTACATGGAATTTCATCAAACTCTGTAACAGGTAGAAACCCATAGTTAAATATTGTACTATTAGCAAATTTTTCCAGAACATCATGAAAAATAACAGTCCATAATTAGGAATTTCATAGTCAATAACATTCAAATTTTCAGTATTTAATCTAAATAATAATAAAACGATATAAGAATCAGTTGAAGACCATGATCGAAACTCCATTGAATTTCCCCATGAGTTCCATACAAACCTGTAATAGCAATTCTTAAGGCATCTGCCAAACACGTCTTTCGAATTTTAAAATTGGTAGTCTAATTCAACTTGCCCTAGCATGTTTTTTTCAGTTACCCTACAATTCTGTGACGTCCTGTTCAAAATTAAATTGAAAATGACAAAGAGATGTGTAAAATGTGTTATAGAAACTGCACCTCGGCCATGAAAATTAAGAGTTTCTGGCATCATTAAAGGAAGTCAGTAAAATTTTCTTTGTCATCTTTTCTAGGGACAACAGGATTTTACCTTACCATAAGTTTTAGAAATTCGTGATCCCATTTGGTTCACTTTAAGAGTGTGTAAAGTTTGGATTAGTATATTTTAGCTCTCGTTGACTTTCTCTTCTCTTTCTCTTTCTTTTCATTAAGGTACATATTATAAACATTTTCAAAAATTCAATATCTTTTGTAAATTTTATGTTATATGTAAATGATCCTAAGAGCATTTTGAGAGTTGTCTTATGACAAATCGCTAGATAGCGTAGATATAGAAATAAATTATTATATTTTACCATGTAATCAATGAATATTTAGAGTTTTAAAAATTAAACTAGTAGTGAATTCATAATTTCACTTGAAAACTAATTTCAAATTTAAATTAAATTTTCATAGGAAACGTTTCTCCCAAAATTTTATTAACCTAATAGTTCACAATATTTTAGTAACGTGTTTATGTGTCATTATTTTTATATGACATTAAATATTTAGAAACAAATAATATTGAATAAAAATAAAAATGTTTGGTGTTATGTTATGTCTTGCAAGACTAGAAATAATAGTTTTTAATTTTTCAACAAAAAGATCCTTAATTACTTTCCCAAATTGTACAAATAACTCTGATATCATAGTTTATAAATCTTTGCTTCTGAAAGAATTACAACACAAGTGAGAAAATTTATTTGACACGACATAATTTATTTGAAATAATTACAGCTTACTTCGTTTCCTCATGATATGAAACAAGGAACGGGATCATTGCCAAGGATTTCGAATTTACGCTGTTTTGGATTCTATTCGTGTTTCTATTTTCTCTGTTATGTCATTAAATGCTTGGAAACTTTCATAAGCTGTTATAGAAAAACCTACCATAAACAACGTTTGAAGAACCGTTAATTACTGTCAGCAAATTGGCGAAATTCTTCATCTTTTAACATCAATGATAAAAAGATGCTCTAAATAATGATCTTTAGTCTCTTAAAAACATAAATATAGATTACTAATAATATTTCTGCGCTCAATATTTTGAGAAAGGAGATAGAGTAAAAAGATATTTGACCTAAAAGTTATAGCCTTTTTGTGTTACTTTTTTTTTATCAATATTCAAATAATCAAACATTAATATTTAGAGCAAACAATTTGTGGAAATAAAATCAATAAGAATAATTAACAATTGACGGATAAACATATGATAAAATAATAAAAGTCCAAGCTGAAAATTTCCCAAATCATTTTTAAAAAATATTTTGGTTTAAAAAGTAAATTTTTTAAATGCATTAAAAATAATTTGGAGCAATGGAGTCAATAATGAATATACTAAATTTCATATTCATGATTTTGTTAAATTTTGGGTTTCATCATTTTAAATTTAAAAAATGTTTCAAATATACCAGAAATTTTTAATGCCTTAGGACAAAGTTCTATTTTACTTTATGACACTTAAAAACATTCAAAAATCAAAATTAATCGAGAAACAATAATATATAATAATTTAATTAAGTATTCATAATCCCTTATTAAATAAGCAGCATATGAAAGCAAGAATGAAGATCTGTAACACTCCAAATGTAAAAGAGAGAAATTTTAAAAATGTGCGTACTGTTTAATTTATTTAATGGCATGGTATTTAAATTTGTTTCTCTTTCATTTAAGAATAAATATTCGTAAAAAAATAATATGATCGAGTGATATGTGAAAATGGTCAATTAAATTAGAATATTTTTTAAGCAAGCATACTGTTATTTGATGGATTCCCTAAATTTGAAAGCAGTTAACCGGAGACTCATGTATTTAAGAAAATTTTATGATCTAATAGATATCAAAGTTCTTAAAATTCATTTCATTACAAACAATATCCACGAAAATATAAATTTGAGAATATTTTAATGTTTTTTTAAATAAAGAGCTTCTGTCTTGAGCTTCTTTACACAATATGCTTCTCATGTTTAAGAAAAAGATTTTATATGACTAATGGAATTACAGGAAATCCTATTTATGCTCTATTAACCATCTTTAGAACTGAAAGAATTCTTTTGTAACTAATTATAGAAACTACCAGTACATTGTCTCATAAATTTTCCTCTCGTGTTATAAACATAAGGTGCTGTTTCATCGTTATTCATTAAATCCATTTCAAATTAATAACAAAAATACAAAATATGTTTAATTTTCTGCAGTATCTTGAGTGGTAAGGCTTCACGTACAGATCATCTAAATCGAATGAAGTATTGAACGCTTGAAAACTCCTTTTAGCTATAAGGCACGGCCATAGTAGCCTAGTGGTTAGGCCATCAGTCTTCCTTCAGGAAGGACTGGGTTCGATTCTCAATGCAACCAAAGATCCACCGAGTAAATGGGCTCAATACACATGCTAGGTAAATCTGTAGACTCGGAAGTCCTGCTGTAAGTCGCTGAGCCGTTACTATAGGTGTAATGATCTGGAGAAAATTTCATCATGTCATGATCAAAATTAAAGGAGTGGATCCTCTGGTGGCGCCATTTATCGGAAGAGTCTTAGAACAAAATCGTACTTTCATATTCGCGATGCTCTGATTAAACGAATTGCGCACCCTTCTGATTTAATTTCACATAGTCGTCGGATAGCTAGCTTGATTTGTCCAAGTGCCATAAGTAAGAACAACAACTACATGGCTATTAAATATCGAAGAGAGAGTCTGGATCATTTTCATGCTCATTTCAATGCATATCCTATTGGCGACATATTGTAAGAAGCATAAAAATAATTAAAAAATTATGCTTTTCAAAACTATTAAAAATAGAAATCATTTTATTTTTCAAAAAATTATTCTCAGGGTATGCAGAAAGAATACCACTGCCATGGATAGCAATTTTAAAATTAAGAATAAAATCATATGTTGCTATTATTAAAGAGGGATGAGTTCCGAAATGGATTTACATTGTTCAAATTGATTACATCGTCACATAAGCTAATTAACAAGGAGTCAAGATCATAATTAATTAAGATTTAATTAATAACAAGTTGTAATCAAAATTTTAAAATAAAACAAAACTTAACTTACTTTTTATTTTATATTTAACCGGACACTTACATCCTAATATAAATTTCATTAAATTCTTCACAATTAAACTTTCCCTAATTAAAAACAAACAAAATTTCGGTGGACAAACAGAAGAAAATATTTATTTATATAGATCATCATAAATAGTTCGTTTAAATCCTTATTTTTTCTCATAGTTCAAAATATGGAAGAGAACATCAAACATTCCGCAACCATTTTGAAAATATTTTTTATCTAAATTTCAGAACAGAATAAATTTTAATAATGATGAAAGAAATTAATGATCAGAATACTATATATCATCTTTTCACTTCTTAAACTTTACTGATGATATGAAATTGTACTACAGAATTAATTGACCTTAGAAGATGAGCAAATAGCCTTAAAAAAATCAGTTACAAACGCGAAACTTATTTGTTGATTGAATATCACTTGCATATTTTTGGACTTATGCATAAATAATGTATATATATATATATATATATATATGTCCTGTGTGGCAAAATAAATTCAACTAATAATAATTTAATATAAATAATAATACACAACTCATAACGTGCAATACTGAAAATGTTAGTTTTGTTAGTATATAAGTTATTCGCAAAAATATATTTAACTATCTTACACCCGTAATATGGATTTCAGTTGAGAAATAGTTATAGAAAATGCTTTTAATTCATTTATATTTCTGGTAAAAGCTCTTTATATGGGATTCCTATTGATTTGTTTATAATCACGAAATTTAACTTAACTAAATTTAATTCATATTATCTCATTTTAGGATTAGTTCTTAGAATTTACAGTTACATTGATACAGCAAAAATTTGATAGTATGAAAAAAATACACCATTTATTAGTTAAAAAGAACATAAAACTTATGTGTGAATTTCTGAAATGTTAATAAGAGTGGCACATTTAGCATACAGAATGTTTAATTTACTTGAAACAGCAAAGCAAAAAAAATTCATATGAAATTATTTCACTTTAAAACTGTACTTCATAATCTGTGCAGAATCTGTTAGATTTAAAAAAAAAATCAATGATTTTGTGATTATTAAATCATGTCTTTAATAGGCTGTCCTGATAATAGGCATCTTAACTTTCCATAAATATTTCAATGAATATATTGAATAATAAAACAGCGTTTGAAAAGAAATCATAAAATATCAAGCAATAATGTATGTAATTACATGCATTATAACTCTCTCTCTCTCTCTCTCTCTCTCTCTCTATATATATATATATATATATATATATATAACGAATATAACGAAATTAACTTCAAATAAAAGCGTGTTTAGAGAATGTATCTGAAATATCTTATGGTATTCATCACTAATATTAATTTATAAGTAATCAGATTCTTGAATACATCATAGTCAATTTCTCTCATGTTTTATGCATTTGGGAGAAATAAACGCTAAGAAAATCTTTCTTTTTCCTCTGGAGAACGGAAACGTTTGAACTACTTTTGAAGAGTCTCAAAGGCAACCACAATCAGCGGAGTAGAAAGTCGCAAAGCGAATATATTTGTCACTTGTTTCTTTTCTTATCCAAGTAATGATAAGCTCTTTTGAGCCTTTATCGAAAATAATAAGATTTATTATTCGTGATCCCTTTGTGATTCAAGGCAACAATCTAAGACCTTTTATACCGCTTTATTCTCAGAAAGAAACCATTTGAATTCATCTCAAGAGGGGGGAAAATATTACTAGTTCTGGAGGATTCTTCTGAAATAATCTTACAAAACGGCCTGGAAGAGTCTAGTGTGAAAAAAAAAATCATATAGCAGTAATTCTTTTGAAAGAATTATTAAAGAATTGATTAATTAGTAAAGAATAATTGTTTTGAAAGAATTTGTGGTTAATAGTAAACAGGAAAACATTGCTTTCCAATTCTATTCAAATAATTTATGATTTGATCCATTGGGAGTAACAATTTTTAAAGTGAATATATTTTTGGATGGAATAAAAATTATAAAATGCATATTTTTTTCATTAATTTTCCACAATATTTAATTTATATCAAGCATATTCTGACGTTTTATTAAATATATATACAAAAAACGGAAGTTTAAATATAAACTCATCCAGAACAAAAATATCACTGCATTCTAGAATGCAGCAGTCAGTCTTATATTACAAAAAATTAAAGAACGTGTCATTAATCAGATCACCAATTATTGCGTATGTTATCCACCTTGATCTGTTAGACAACGATTGAAAGAATAATAAATGCATTCTTATTAATATTTTAATCAGTTTTATTTTCCACTTATGTTTTTTAATATACTTGATTATTTTAATAAACTTGCCTTTATAGATTATTGTTTCTGTTAAATTTCATTAAATAATACTTAATTCACTCGATTAGAAATTCCACTGACGAGTTTGGTGTATTTTTTGCTCAACGATAAGTTTTTGTAGACAGTTTAAAGTAGATTCCGAACCACAGAATCATCCACCCTTAAAGTAAGATTCGTACACGTGAACTATTGAATCAAAGGCCGCAGCGGTATCCGTTCACTTTACAGCTTGTCCCGCTGACAAGAGAATGAAAATTAGCTTAGCTTAGTTTTCAATTATTTGTTAGTGACTACTTATGGCATATCTTTAAATTCGTCAGAAGGGGCAAAGAGTTGAATTTTCTCTTACTTTTATATACATCCAACAAGGCCAAAACTGAAAGCTGTGTAAGAAGTAAAAATTGTTTTGATCAACAACACTACCATTGAATTTTAGGGGCTGAAGAACCATTTGCATTGATCGTTGAATCCTTTACTGTATAGTAAATGCGCATAGACAGTAATCTGGATTCCGTTTTTTTTTTTTTTTGTTGTTCCTCTTGCATAAAACTAGAATTAATTTTCAACGAAATAATACCACACCATTAAAAGCACGTAGTATTTTAAATTGGCTTCAAGCATTCCGTGCGTTTTAGGCCATCCAAGCAGTTTAATTTCTACCCCATGTATCCAATTTAAAAGGAATTGAGAAAGTGATTTGAACTTCCTCAGAATATTGCAGTTTTCAAACAATTACTAATATTTCGAAAAATAACACAAAATACTGCAAATTTATGTGAATTCTTAACAAATGATATCTAGCAATTGACATACGCCCCATTGATATATTAACTTCTTAATATTGTGTATTTTTGATGTATTATTTGGTCGTCTATCGTGTATTTAATAAACTAGTTTAAGTTGATATGCTTTTTCTAAGCATATTGTTATTTTATAAAATGTATTAATTTGTCTTCCATTCTGAAATATATAAAATTCTCAAATTTTAATATTTTATAGGAAATAAAACCGTAATATTACATATGATTGCGTGAGTAGCTCTCAGAATACTTTTCTTAATTCGTAAAAAAGTTTGTCTAGTTAAAAACAATTTCATAGTTATTCATTGTTCCATAAAAAATATTTTCATCAATGAGTTTCGTTAAAACTTTGTTATCGAAATTATTCATCTACAAGTTACTTTTATTTCAAAATGTTTGTCCGGTGAACTAGTAACAGAGTCATTTTTTGAAGTGGAAGACATCAAGTTCGATTCCAGCTGGCAAATAAATAATGGGAAATGGGTATTTTATTTCAGCTTTATGTATACCCATTAGCTTTATGAGTAAAGTATTTTCCTGATTTCTTCTCATGCCACTCACGAGTATGAGTGATAAGTGTCTGGTAATATCTCCCATGAGATATAAAGATGATGGTTGTTCAAATTGTATCATTGCTTTTAAATGCTATGCAACATCATCTTTCAGAAAAAATTTAACTGTTTAAATTTTGTTCCTTATTAAGAATTATTTATGTTTTTCTCATTACTTCAATTCAATGACTATTATTCTCCTATCTGTGTTTACTCTTCCCCTTTTATTCTGTCTTCTTACAAATGACATTGTTTCCTTTGTGACGACAAATGAATAAAATCCAAAATTTCTCCAAGATATGCAGTGGTAATCATATTCAAATCAAATTCACCTATAACTTTTGCTATAAGTAAAATAAAAGAAGAAACTAGGAAATTAGAAGTATACTTTATGTTGTATTGAAAGCATTATAACCCAAATTTAATAAATCCATTATATATCCGTATTAGTGAACGAAATTCCTAGATATAAAAGACGTTATATTTGCTATGCACTTTCCTATTCAATTTTGTTTCTCCAAAGGATTTCCCTTCAAAAAATATTGGCATTATTCACAAATTTTCTCCTAGAATAGTCTTAAATAAAAAATCGGAATCTCTGCACTTGGAGTTGTCAAAAAAGAAGAAAATATCTAAAACAATATCTCCATAAAATGAAAGAAGATAGTAAAAATTTGATAACCTATCTTTTATCTAAAATAGATCTGGTGAAAAACGGGAAAAGATAAAAATGAAAAAGAGAAAAGGCATCATATGATTCTGTGCTATGTACATAAATACTATAAATAACATAAAAATGATAAAGAGAAATTGTTTTATAAAATGCATATTATCTAAATTATGCTTCCCACAGACACATAATTTTTGACGTTTTTTTTTTTTTTTTTTTTTTTTTTTTTTTTTTAAATATTTATTAATACAATCAAAGGTAAATGCAACAAACAAGAAGGAAAGTATAATGAAAGTTTATTAATTATAATTGAAATAACATCTAGTAAATTTTATTTAAAAAATTTAATATCACAATGCTCATTAATGATTCAGTTACACGCATTAATCACATTTCCATATTTACTCAAATGCAATAAAATGATTGATAAGTCAACAAAGCTAAAGTTTATTCTAAATAACAAATTAGTACATTTTTACTGCTTTATAGAAATTAGCCCTTATCTGGCACAATTGTAACTGGATGATGTTTGATAGTATACTAAACAATAATACTTTAATACATTTCAAATTAAAGAGGAAATACTTCTAATGGAATAACATACAATAAAAAGGAATTTTTATCTGATAGTTCAAATTATTCTTCATATTAAAATAGAGAATAGCCCTTTTCTTAAGAAGTTTAAAGAATCTATTCTTGAAACAGCAAAATATTAAAATGCTGTGTAGAAAAAAAATTATAGTTCCATTAAAAGGAATACTTTCGTGTTTAGAAATGCTTGCAGAGAGAATTTAAAATTATTGAAACTTTAAAATTTGTAAGTTAATAAAAAATAAATATAAACTGAAGTTTCAAATGTAAAAAAAACTAAGTTAACTAAATCAATCAAATGTGATTTGAAAAAATTTCATTGAATAATTAACTTTTGTTTCATTTATTTGCTTCGATTCTAGCTTTATTCATTGTAGTAATTCATTCTAGTAATTTCTTTGAGTTACTAACTTTGTATTTCTTCTCATTTCAACAAAATCCTAAATTTATCTAAAATTTGATGCATTCATTTTTTGGATAATACTGTTGTGATTTGAAATTAAATTGTATAAATTTTTACTTTTTTTGTACATCCTTCCTAGCTCTTGAAATTGCCATTTCTAAACAATAATGTTTATTTCATAACATTTCCCCTTAAAGTAAATTCCCCTTAAGCGCTCCTAATCATAAATTTGAAATGATTCTTAAATATTTTAAATTTTTAAGATGTCGATGCTGAACAAAGTATAATTGAGATTATTCGTTTTCCCTTTTCTTATAGGAATGCATGATTTCAAATTGCCGTTCTGGATCTTCTATCCATTATGGATTGATAATGTATACTTGTAATCTAATTTCTTCTCAGTTTTTTTCGCTAATAACTTTAATGTTATTTTTTTAATTAATCATATCCTAAATCATTATAACACCTCCTTCCTTTTTCCGTAAGTTCAAAAATAGTTTTTTTTCTGAAAATCTTGCCAATGGCTATGGCCAATGGCCTGTCAATGGCTAATACGTCAATGATAATAGACGTCTGGATCATTTAAGGAAGAATTTATTGGTTTATAGAGTATTATTTTAGAGCATGTTGATTTCTTTACAGAAATGATCTTTTAAAACGTATGACGCTTCTTCTATATTTTTATAGAACTTCATTTTCACTTTCATATGCAGTTTATTTAATAAAATATTATGATTCCTTTTAAATGCGCTAGAAACGAAGTCTGGTTTAGCTATTTTAAATAAGTATATCCATATGACTACTCAAACCATTTTGTCGCACAAATTTTAATGACTTTATAACAAGATATTCTGACTTTCTAACTAGATATTCTGTCAAAATATATAGCAAATTCCGGATTAAATTATTTGAGGTTATCCAGAAAAGCAAGTTTAGCATCAATTTCCAGAATTCATAACAAATTTATAAATGATGTCCTGTCTTCTTTTTAAGCAGAAGTTCTGTTCAACTATTTGAACATCCATTGTTTCAGTGTTAAAAAAACGCTTTTATTATATTCTCTCGATATGTGAAAAATTCTTCCCCTTTCTAATGAGTTATATGAGCTTATAAGATTACATTATGTAGTATATTTTTATTGAAACATAGTATAAAAAATAAAAATGAAAATTAAATTTTATATCTTTTAATAAATTTTGCAGTACATTTGTATAAATAGTTTTTCTCAAATTCATTGGCAGTTATTTTAACAGTACGTCTATCTTAGGTACGAAATCTTTTAATAAAAAAGCAATATATACATTAAAATGTATGTTTGAGGACAAGCATCGTAATAACTAAGAAATATTTGTCACTAGTTCAATTCATTTTTAGTCATGAAATAAATTACAATTTTTGTTATAAACTTAACTACGTAATAAGTTAAAATTAGTAGTCAAGAATTCATTCTGTAAATACTTTATAAAACAGAAGATTAAGCAATTGGCTAAGTAATATATTTTACTTCACAACATGTACCAAACAAAACCAAGTAACATACAATTCATATCATAATCATTTGATCCTATATTAAAGAGTTCATAAGAAGAGATTTCATCACATTATTAATGAGATGCACTAGCAAAGTCTCAAATGCATCGAAAATCATCACTCAATCGAAAATAATTAACTTCTACACCCTCTCTCTAGTTCTTCAAATAGTAAATTCCTTCTTTATAATTACTAATGTATTTTACTTATTCTGAAGGCACTGCATTAAATTTCTTGTAGAAAAAATGTTTACATTATCTTAGAAAGATCAAAAATGAGTATGTGTGTGGGTATATAGACAGGTAATAATAATCCTCCTTCTTCAAAAAGCCGAACATCCCAGATGACTGGTGATTTGATAATGACATTGCTTATCACAATCTGATGACAACTTATAACTTCACCTTTTGTTCATTCAAAAGCTTAATGAACCTTACAAATACGCCTTTTAATTATTGATCCCTAACAAACACGTAATTTACGTACATGCAGTAACATGACAGCTCATTGTGTTTCTGTCTATTTTTTTCATTCTCCGACATAATTATACATCTATAACCTTTTTGTAAGTTCAGTCGTCTACCAATATAAGTGGCATAGTTTAAGAACCCATAGGGCATAAAAGAAAATATTTTCCATATGAATCTTGTCCCCATAATGGAAATTTTCAAAACTATCTATGGCAAAAAATATTTTAAGAAGCGATTCCCTAAGTTTGGGGAGTTTCAAAAGTGGTATTTTACTGAAAATTTATCTTGTAGCATGTGTTTCAAATTTATTTACTTTAAAAAATAAGTTCACAAAATATGATAGAAAAAAGTAAAAAGTATGTTCACAATACTATATAATAACTATTATTAATTTAAATTCCTAATAGATAATATTTTAAATCCAAGATTCTTTGTTTTTGAAATATTTGATATAAATTTTAAAACGTAATATTTCTATGTTCATTGAAGTTTTTTGTTACTAAACTGTCATATTTTATTTGTTTGGTTGGTTGGCTTAGAATGTTAGTCACTCAAATAACATTTTTGCCCTGAGAGCTAATTAGAATGGGGCATACAGTTTAAAGTGGACTCCGAACTAATACAAATATAAAATTCCAAGATGGGATTCAAACCCACAAACTGTTAAACAAGAGCGCTAACCTTTCGGCTACCAGCTTGGTACATGTTTTACTAAACTATTAAGTAATTCATTTAACTTTAAATATTTCATATATCTATTCTTAATTATCAATAAAAACGTAAAATAAACAATCAATAAATAAATTTATCACTATCAACTATTTCAAAGTATCAATATTATTTTTTAATATTATTGTTTTTATTTGTTCCACATACACAATTTTACATTTCAGAGATTCTTAAATCCCAAAATTAAATTTTTGAAGTAGGAACGTTAAAATTCAATATTTAAAAGCAAGGTAAAATAAAACTATTCAGCTCTGGATTATTAAGAGTTTATCAGAGACTTTATTATTTTTTTTTACATTAATATATTTATATTAGGCAAAGAGGATTTGTTTTGTGCATAAATCACACTGTTCCTCTTAAGATAACTCAATTATTTCATATACCTCAAATATTGATTCATAATTTTCTTACAAATGTAGTTTCACATTTATTAAATTTCTCAGTTTAAAGTATTTTTGCTCATTGTGTAGTTTTATGTAAATTAAAATAAACTGTACGAATCTCAAGCAAAATATTATGTTTTTATGCTTCAAATTCCTTTTAAATTTTACAAGATATGTTTCAAACATGTGTACTTTCAGATAAAACACGAATACTATTCCTATTTTTCATAGTTTATAAACATTTTCACCTCACTATTTAATTTTCTGAATATGAGCATGAATAATTATATATAATTCAGGAAAAAAAACACTAATGCATTATATTTACAAATCTCTCACTTAGACCTATATAAAGGTGTCTAGATAATACCTAGATAAAGGTGTCTAAACCTTTATCTTTAAAGATTAAAATAAAGTAACTTTTTAATTTATACACCGAAACAATTTATTTGCAAAAATATTTTTTGCTTATTTCAAAATTGAATTTTTTGTTTAAAAATATTTCATATAATTTGTCACTAGGCCAAGTGTTCTAAATTGCTTTCAACTCAAATTTTTATTTCCTAGAAAAATCAAGTATAAATGAAACGTTATACAGATTAAGAAATGAAAAGAGTTCCAATTGCTTACGTTTCTTATTAAATTAAGAAATTTATTCCTTTTATTTTATAATTCATTTGACATCTTAGTAATATCTAGAGGAAAGAGTAAAATATTTTCAAATAAACCATCTTGATATCTTTTTTTCCCAAGAAATCAAGTTTATGGTACACAATTGTAAAAAATTGTATGTATTTTTGTAATGTATTTGTATAAAATGTATTTTTTATATACAAATATAAAAATTACACTTAAATGAAATAGTCTGATGAAAATCATCATACTATTGTAAATATTAGTAAAATAATGGGATAAAGAATTTTTTAAATTAAAATTAAAAAATTAAGCAATCTAGAGTTTGGAAGGATATGTGAATCATGAACACTTATAAAATATTCAACGAACAGTACAATTTAGATTTCTCTTTTAATAAGTTAATAATTTAAATTAAAATAGTAGATTTCTGTACTATGTTATGTTATCTTAAAACTGATTAAAAAATTTCTGTTAATAAAAAAAATTTCTAATCATAAAAATCTAACTTTTAGCATTAAAAGTTAAATTCCTGAATTTTAGTTCTTGAATTAATGTAAATAAAGTTATATAAATTTTTTTGCTTAAGTGAATATTGATTTATAATATGAATATATCCCATTATAGATTCAATGTTAAAATGAATGGTAAATGAACAATTTTATTAATAGTGAACAAGAAGTTTGAATTTCACTTAAATATATAATGGATGCACGATTATGTGCTGCTTCTCATGCACTTTGCAAATTTTTATCATATTAATAAAATTCTTTTGAAAAATTAAACTTTATTATTAATTACATTAAATTTTTACTACACTTTTTTTATTTTTTTCCAATTAGCAGATTAGATCATAGCATATGTGCATTCTGAAATTATTAGAAATTTCCCATTTCATATTGCACATATTTTTTTTAAAAAAAAATAAAGGTAAAGGATACTTAAAATAGGGTACATGGAGCAAGAATAAAGAATTTAAATATATTTTATAGTATAAGTTCGAATCAAAAGAAATATATATGTATATGCATACATATATATAAAGTATATATATATATTATCATTATATTTATATATATAGTGTTGTACATTTATTATATATTATATTATAAACTCTTATTAATGAAATTACTTTATTTTTTATTACTTCAGCTTCTATTAATTAACTAAGCACAATGTCCATATACATTAGGCATGAAATGTACACTTCGGCAATTAAGCTTTTCTTCATAATTAAATGTTTGAGCAGTTTCATATGATTGGATGATCTGAAAAATAGATGAGTATCCCTGGCCATTTATAAAAAAGTTACACGACCTGCATCATAGACTTATTTCAAAAGTATGTAATCAGATATGTAAATAAAAATTGATTTACAAAATATAACTTTGAAATACTAATGCAATTCATAACATATGCAACATTTATATTCTATTTATAAGATGCAGAAAAAAATTGCTTAAAAAGGAAAGTTATGTATTTAAGTTAGTAACTATGAAATATTTATTCAAAATTCTATTCAAACATTTTACCAACTTAGGTATGAATGCAGTTGGAAATTATAATATTTATGAAAATTATAAATAGAGCCATAAAGCTTAGATTGTCATGTGATGCAAGAAATAATTAAAATATGTTTTAATACTGGCATTTCACTTTAAGTTATAAAATAGATTTGTTTTTATTATTTAATACAAAGTTTTTTAATTTTAGTTCTCTTGATAATGATGAAAAGTCAGATGTTTTTATAGTTTGCAATTTTCAAAACTTTGCGTGAAATTATATAGAAGTGATTATTACCAACTACGCTAACTTTTGATAAATATTTGAAATTTTAAAACTACTTTTTATTGTTACAAGGTTCAAATAGATTACATAAATTTATGCAAATGAAAAACAGAAGAAATATGCATGAATTTGTGATATCTCATTAAAACTATTAATAAAGCAAATATAATAAGTACCTTAAAATTCAGAAGCTATTGAAACATAATAACCTCGTTAAAATATAATTTTCTGAAATCTAATACCGTAAAATGAATTTATAGAGATATTATTACGTGGTAACTTACAAATCTATTTAACCCTAATAATATTAAGGTATGGTAATTGACTCAAAACAAGGCTATCTCTTGAATTTATGCATGGCTAACGACTCCTCCAATAATCCAAAAAGCTGATGGTTAGGACATGGAAATATTCAAGATTCGAATCAGAATATTAAATTAGTCAGAATAACAGAGAACGCAATTAGCAGCTGTGTGAGCATTCCATGCGTCAATTCATCTCTTGTAAGTGCTAACAGCTGCATCTTCAGAGAGACCACATGACGAGAAGTTTGAAGCGAGATGTGCTTGAAATAGAGCAGATTTCAATGGCGGGAATTAATCAGCCTCCAACTCACTGTCCTCTTGCATAATGGGTGATCTAAGAATTCTTATAAATTTAAATGGTGAGGGTTCTATTTCAATATAAATTAGAAAGGAGACATTCGAATCGCATATGTTTTGAAAAATATTAGCTTATTTCGTTTTCAATCACTCAAATCACTTGAATATTCCATAAAGAAACCATTTCCGTTTGAATTTAAAATTTTAAAATAATTAGATAATGGCCTTTATCCCCATGTTCATAGGAAATAAGTGGTATTTTAAATAACACAATTAAGAGTCATAGCATTATCATAGCAGTTTGATTTATAGTTAATCAATTTAATCAGATGCATATTTCAGCCATCAATTTTTGGTCTTTATCTAATTTCTTAAACAAAATTCTGTAATTTAGTTTCTTTTTAGAATTAAACAACTATATAATTCTAGTGCTAAATTTTACTTTCTAAATTTAGGTACTATAAAATACTCAATTAAAAAAGAAATGCTTTATATTTTACTAGATTTTTCTCATTTCTATTATCTCTATAAATTTTTATACTGATTTTGAAAATTGCACAAACACAATTCGTTTTCTATTGACGACAATTTTCAGATTCTTCAATTAGAATTTGTTTACATATTAAGGAAATGCATATGAAAAAATGGAAAAAATAGTTTAATTTTTTAGATTAAGAAATGAAGAAAATAAAGGTTAAAAGAAATAAAAATCCAAGCATACTGTTTTTCATGCATCATTTACAAGATAAGTGATATTTGTATGATTCAAGAACTTTTACGATTTATTACAGAGAATTTTTAAAACTTTCGAACGCATCATCCCCATACTTCTTATTATAAAAATTACCTACTTTGAATACCGCAATTTATGTAGATATTTTTGGAGAAGAAGTTAACATTCTTTGCAGAAATATTACTATCATTAATTGCTTACAAAACATTTTTCCAAATCTTTTTTAATTACATGTTTTGCATATCCACTGAGTATTCAAATCAATTGATTTCTCATACTATCCAAGACTGGTTTGATTTCTTACTATTCCGAAAAAATTGTATATACAGCAAATGCATAACAATAGTAACGTATACTTATGTTACTCACATGTGGTATTCATTTATATAGCCAAAATTCCTAACACAATATTCGTGCTTTCGGCTCATAAACGTGAGTTTAATGTTAAGGCAGCGTTTCTGATGTCCTATTTGTCTTAAAGGTTAACTGAGTCTGTCCTATGGTTAAACTATGTTATAATGCTATGAAATAACCACTAATAAGAACCTAATAGGATGTTAACTTAGAACCATAAATTGAATAGAGTTTTTTTTTTTTTGAGTTTCCAAAACATTTTTTAAAAGAAAACAATTATAGTATTTTAATGTCCAAAATCTAAATACATATATAATCCTGCTAGAAAATATGAATATATTTTATAAAGCTTAAGTTTACTCATTTTACTTGAATTATTTAATTTTTATCAAATCATGTTTGAATACTGTAAAAAATCAACTAAATAAACCGAGAATAGATCAAGGCTACTGAAAAATTTTTTATTAAATATAAAAAAATTAAGAATTTTGATTTTAGACGTGAAATAAATACAGCTTTCACCAGAAACATTTTCAGACCATGAATCATATTTTTCGCTTATCTTAAGAAAAGGATTTTGATAAAAAAAAATATTTCTTGATGGTTAATCTAAAAAGATCCCATGCATTTTACATTTTTAAAATTTATTATGCTGTAAAAGTATTCGTAAACATCCTGCATTCCTTATACATCATATTGAGAATTAGATTTCATATTTGTGTGTATTTCAGCTCCGAATATAAAAACAAGCATTTCGTGTAATAAAATTGTCAAAATCCAGAAGGGCATAAACATGTGTTCAAAGACATAAATTCGGTGGCTTTTGATCTGTAAATGCATCTTCGTTGCTAACGTAAGTTTATTTTCGCAGAAACCAGAGTTGAGAGCTAAAAAAAAAATAATGATCTAACACCGACAAAATAATCTTGTATTTTGCTGTTTTTTTCACAATGAACTTCTTTGAACTGTTTAGTAAACAGGCATATTTTTATTATATTATGCAAAAATTTATTTTATAAAGTTATCTTTCGATTTAATAATGTGTACTTTAACCTCTATTCGAATAAACTTTAGTTTAGAGTGATGCTTTTACTCTGTTATCTCTAGCAAACTATTGAAGAAATTTTTTCTACTTCTTCGCTTTTGAGTTTTGGGTCAAGTACTTGCTAAAAAAACATTTTCTATGAGTAATTCACTTGAATTCTTTACTGATAAACTCTTCGATTTTTTTTCAAAACTATCCTTTGTTATTGGTTGGTTGTAAATAGAGGTACGAAATTCGAATGCCTTGAATAAAATGTATAATATTCATAGAAATTTTAGTTGAATTATTAGAACATGTAAATAAAACAGTGGTTTGCTGTGAATGTTTACTCAAATTAAAGTTTAAAAATATATAAATATATAAGATAATATGTATTCCTTCCTCTTTTAAATTCTATTAGGAGACTATATATTGTTGCTTATGTATTTTATACTATGTAAAAAGTTTCGAGAATGAGAATACGATAAAAATGCTTAATTCCAATTAATTTGTTTAATTTTTTTCAATTAATTTGTTTAACAGCAATGGAAAGATACATATGCAGGGATAAAAAAATGAATTTATAATAACTTATATAAATTAACAAATAGTTTTTTTAATTCATAATATTAAATACATTTTATGAATTAAATTGAAAATTCTGATCACATCATTTCTTAATCGCAGCATGTTAGCTTTGCAAATATAACTACAGCAATAATGGTTTGTTATTTCTTCAACAATTCAATTATTCGTTTAATTTTTTTTTAAATTTACTTATGATAGAATATTTTGTGTTTAACTTCATGCATAGGAAGCGTAAGCTTCTTTAATGATTTCTGTAAAACTAGTCAAAATTAAATTATCTTAATAGGATGTAATAAATATAGTTTAAATTATGAGATCACATTCAAATGTTTTACTTTGAAAATCATTTAATTTTTCATTTTGGTTAGTTATATTATTAATATTTTATTTCTCTTTTTGTCTTGTTCTTTATTCTCATTCCTTATTTTCTACGCCAGGCTATCAAGGAGTCTCCTCGTATCCTGTTATTAAACAGATATTAAATGAAGGAGCACAAAATAGTGTTCAGTGTCATGGAACATCAGAGAAAGACATTCTTTCCAAGAAAGTTTAATGCATCGTTAACAGGTCTACTTTGAACATTCCCTGAGAATTACTTTAATTTATCATTCAAGCAGAAATGCTTCCGCTGATTTAACGTGATAGTGTGGTAAATTTATTATTACTTTTTATGGTGAATAAATTTTAATATAACAAGTTTCTTTAAAAGAGTAACATTGAGCATGTGTTATAAAATAAGCATTCTTCACAAATGAAAAATGATATTTTTAGCGTAATATAATTTTGGCTTTTAAAAATAATGAAAATTAGGTAGTAAAATCTGTATAATATATTATTTAGGGCACTATATATTTCTCTCTTTTTAAAAGCAATGAGAGTTAAGTAGTTAGATGTCTGTAACAGGAAACAAAATATATATATTAAAAATAAACGCAAATAAATCAAGATTCTTATTTATGTATTTACATCATTCTAGAGATTATAATCATTGCAATCAAACCATATATTACTACATACGTCTATTTCGCCTTTTCTCTATTAAAAAGCGTCTTTTATTTCATTTTTTTTAAACTTTAGTGCTTATATTTATCGAGAAAAAAATTATCATCGTTCATTTATTACAAAAAAATATAAAACTATCTCTTGAAATCGAAACTTTAATCGTGAAATTTTCTAAAAGGAAAATGATTTGCGGAGAATTATTCAATCAACATAAATCTAAGCATTATCTCAGTCACTATAAGTCCATACTTTAAAATAAAATAACTCTCAAACTTTATAGAAACTAATAAAAAGTTTAACCAATTACTTAAAAATAACTCTTCGTTAAGATTATAAAGATTTGATTGAGGATTTTTATATATTTATCTTCAAGGATGTATATCTCTCTAGTAAGAAAAAGTTGACCGTATATGTCCTATCCCCAGTTACCATTATATCTACATATATATATATATATATATATATATATATATATATATATATATATATATATATATATTATATATATATATATATATACATATATTATATATATATATACAAACAAAATCAACAAAATGAGATTTGTTGTACGTAAACAGTATGGCATGATTACAAAATAAAAAAATTTGCAAGAAATTTGAAGGTTTACAAGGAGATGAAATTAATCGAAGCAGTTGTCGGTAAAATAGCCCTTAGCGACTTAGATATGGAATCGAACTATGGTTGGTTGCCGGAAATAGGAAATTCATATTCCATAATACTTCAAATCTATGCAATACTTCATCAACTAAAGTAGCCGGTGATAGAAAGAGGAATAGTCTTTCAGTAACCTATGACCAGATGACTTTTAATTAGTAAAAAGCCTGGAGACCATGCAGATCAAAATAACAGTCGAACACCATCTGTATCGAGGAAGACTAAAATAAAGAGTCCAATACGTTCTCATCATTGTTGAATGAGAGTGTTTCGAAGGCCTCAAAATAATGCGCAATTGGAATTAAGATCTTAGATATGTATCTATTTTCATTTAAATTACTATCGATCAGAAATGGGAGTGTACCTTTTGTATTTCTAATACTGCCCATAGCTTCACACCAGGTGAAGTCTCCGTGACGATAATCAGAAAAAAGTTTTTTTTTTCCCTCTGTAACTCCAAGCATAAATATTACCATTAGAATACTTCACATAGAACCGGTGAACGTCTGAAAATATGACAATGTGACACTCCTGTATCCAACATTGGCATTGTATGATCACAGTTGTTGTCATCTCTATGCTTCAATGTGAAGGGTAGCCGAAATAATGGTCGCCGTGTTACTTCAAAACATCTTCGCACTGTACAAACGTATACTTGAAATGCTGAAAAATAAGCCCATATCCTGACAAATGGTTCATGATGAGGTTAAATGGTTTTGCAAGTCCAACATCGCAATATGTCTCTCTTCTCTGCCTTTGGACATGAGACGTTGTGCATGACATTCATCATGATCTTTGGCAATCTATTTAATCCATATCCGCAAAACATTGGTTGGATTTGTCCAGTGTGAATGGTAATATCAAGAAACGATAATCCTCACTCGCAATAGGAAATAATGATTCCTCTGTAGAGTTTTGAGATCTACTATCTTTAGCGAACACTTCTGGTAAACATTTATTCTACTTATTTCAGGTTTGATACAATATTTTGAGAACACTCCAACCTACAAAATTATACCCGAAATAGAAATCCATGCCATAATTTTCCTTTCATGCAGTGCTTCAGATGATGAGTGTTCTTCCTACATCATCAAAAGGCTCTGAAACGTTGATCATTTGCATATTGGAACGTTTTTTTTTAATTTCATGTGATTTTTATGTTTTTTAATATCATTACTTCCTGGAGTTGTAGTTTAATGCCCAACAGTGTATATGGCTAAACATAATAAAATAAAGGAGAAATAAAAATTCTAAAATATAAAAATTAGATAAAAGTATGCGAACAAGGGTTTTTCAAATTTTCATATGTAAGTCAAATTTTATAATTAAAACCATTGTTGTAGCAAGAAGAATCATCATTTATTAATGCATTCACAAACATTAAATAAAATAAGAACGTTATTAATATTTATTTCATAGTGTGATGAATTTATCTCTTCAAGTTAAACCTCTCACTGAAAATAATCAGATAATAGTTTACGAAATTCATGTGCAGTATACTTTTACATATATAATTAACTCGTTTATACACACTCTCTTTGGGGGTGAATTTTATTATAAACAAATAAACAATCGTTTTAAATTATAAAAATGTTTAGTATTTAAAATGGGCAATAAAATCAGATCTATGATTCATCTATGAAGATTAACGATTAATTTTAATAAGATGAAAACGTTATAGTATTCGTTATAGCACTTTTTTGTGATTAAATTCAACTGAAGTTAGAGAAAAGCACATTTTTATTAAATAACTCTTTCATAAATTTAAAGGGGTTTGTTTATCAATTTACAATTATTTCTCGGGTAAGATATCCATTTCGAGAAGTGCTTATTGTTTAAGAAGAGCTTTAAGCAAAATAAGCATGCAAACCCAAGGATTCGAACCCATAAAGGAATACCAGGAAACCAGTTAATCCTCCATTTCCCAGATATGCCTTACGCTTACCATAGTTTCATGAAATGTCAATCAAAAATATCAAATTTAATAAAAAGCATGTGAAAATTAATATAAATTATTTTAAGACACAAACCACGTTTGTAATCAATTGCATTTAAAAGTTATTAAATCAGGCGATATGGAATTCAAGTGTAGAAAAAGACAAAAAGGAAATGTATTTAAATCTATAAAATATTTGGATGATTTCGTTAAAAAGTGCAAATTAATTAAATAAAATACCTAAAGAAATTATTAGGGACTGATGTAAAAGGGGTAAGAATTTTTTCTCTTATATAAAATGATAAAGACGCATTAAAAGCCAACAGGAAAAAAAACTACATAAAAATGTATCATAAACTGAAATAAAGTTATTAGTTCCAAAATTAAAATAAATATATTTTTAAAAATATTTTAGTTGATATACTTTTAGATAAATCACGAAATATATTTATGAGTTTCATTTTACGATGTAAGAAACGAAGCGTCACAATCTTTTGCATGCTCTCAATAAATGATATTCCTTAGATTCTGATCCACTTACTGCCCCATCTTGTAAATTGTATCCTTGAAGCAGATGCAGATGTAAGCATAACTTTCCATTACACTTCAGTAGAAGATATAAAAAACAAAAACAAGTGGAAATGTTCGCGAAGGTCAGAATTTGAGAGTCGTTCTGTTTCATTTCTGATCTTTAATTCAATTTCTGTTGTTTCAGTGTTGAATAATTGCTTACATCAAACAAAATGTAAAAAAAATATTTTTTATTGAGTGCTCTCTTAGGAAAAGCCTTTTTGATTTGAAAAGCATCCCTAGAGTGTCGTTAAAAATAGCCTTCGTAGTCAAGTTTCAAAACACGTCTTTTCAATTTTTAAACTTACAATAGAATTTATATTCTCTTAGATGTACAAATGCAATAAAAATGATAGAAATAAAATTTTAATCCAACAAAATTTAATGCTAGCATTTCAGATATTATAAATAAGACTGAAAAATCCTTAATTTATTTTTCTAATAACTGTTGCATACTTCTTGAAATTTAATTTAGTTTTAGTTTAAGTTAATATACTGTGTGTGATATAATTATTTTATCTTAACAAAACACACTGTATTAAATATGAATACGCAATTATTTATCACATACTATAAATAAATAATTTAGTTATATTTATTTTAGTTGGTATACTAAAACAAATATAACCAAATTATTTTGTTTTAATTTAGTTGTAATTATTTATACGCCCAAAAGCTACTAAAATAATCATAAATTTACCATGTGTATAGTATTAAATACAAATGATAAATTCATGATCATTTACTATTACTTATAAATAGAAAAATCTTTTACACACTTCAGATATATTTAACCATTGTTAGACTATAATAAGTCCTTGTTACCCGATATTTCTATTATAAAAAACTCTCCAAGTAAAGGAACGTTCAAGTATTGCAAAAGGATATATATTTTTTTGATTGTATCTTTTCCCCTCCCGTTTTATGGGAACGTTTTATAGTTTTGAAAGCACTTGTTTTTCTACTTTCTTATAATTTTTTGTTGCATCAGTTAACATTTAAATGAATTTATTAATAGTTCAACACACACACATATCATATATTTTAATTAACACTATAAATTTTGGAGCCCTTAATTTCATAAAGTACAATGTACAATTTCGGCAGAAATATTTTTTTATTTTATTTTATTTTTTAATATTATTATTTTTATTATTTGAAATTACAAATTTTAAATTTTTATTCATTTTTTAATAAAATACATATCCAATCAAAAAAAATCATCAATAATTTCAATTAGTTATGTTTAATTACGAATAATTAAAATAACAATGAAGATACAATTTTGGAAACCATCTGAACAATCTCATTCCAAGCTAACAGGCACTGGAAAGAGAGGAAGGCCGGAACTTGAATGGTTGGACTGCATTTAAAATGACTAAGTCCATGATCTGAAGTCTAAGGCTAATTATTTGTCAGTCTGGTATTGAATATTGGAGAAAGCAAAGACCCATTTTTGGGCTGTCATGTCACTGAAGAAGAATACGGTATTTTCGACAATCTCAATGCACAGAAAGCTTCCATTGATACATAGAAACGAAATCAAAATTTAAGACACACGATTAACTATGAATAAACTCTAAAACAAAACTGCTATTTCTAATCATGAGTAAAATAAATCAACAAAATAAAACTACCACTATATCCAGCATTTCACACCCCAATTGTTTTTAGATACAAAATGCAAGATTCGTGGAAACTTATTTTAAGGACCAAGTTTCAAAATAGATACTCACATATTTCTTATATTATATGGAAAAATAAAATATAAATAAATCTTCCTTTGAATGTTTCTCTGGAGGACAATTTGAAAAGATTATATAACAGCAGAAACATCCAAATTATTATTTTAGGGTAAAGGAAAGCTGAAATTTGAAAAAAAAATTCAGATTTAAAAATTTATACACACACACACACACACACAAAATGTGTTAACTTTGTGTGTGTGTAGGTTACAATTGTTGTCTTGCCAGGATGATAACATGTTTTGCACTGCTCCACTTTTCCTACTGAACCATGTTTTGGCATGGAGTCCACCTTCCTCAGTACACCCATGCCCTAGGAACCCGATTATAGGGTAGGCAACCATTCACACAAGGAAAGGACAAAGACAGGATAGACTGAGAGAGAAAATACATCCATGCCTGAACAGGGGCTCGAACCCAGGGCCTCCCTATCTGCAGTCCGGCACTCTGACCACTAAATAGAGTAGGCGGCAAGTTTACTGTTGGAATGGTAAATAAAAGTAAAATACTCTACGGTTTAGAAAATCAAATTTATGAAATGTTCATATTATTTCTTCACTATTTAATAGATTCTATAAAAATGAAAACATCCTAAAGCTAGGTTGATAGGACTTGTGAATTTAGGAAGTTTCATGATTAATAAAATATGCAATAATAAAGGATATAAACTTTCAGCAACTAAAGGTTTTATGAGAAATTGATTATGCGAAAAAAATGTAGATATAAAAGTAAATCTATAAGTAGAAAATGGTAGTAAATGGCAGGATGGCATATTGGTAGGACAGCGCTCTTTAGAAGGAAATGTACCGGTTTCGATCGCCACTACTAATAAACTACGGAAGAGCAATACTGTTCACCTGCCTTCTGCATGCCCTCCTGATGAAGTGGGTGCTTGGGAATCTCTCTAGATTTATTCCCTTGAGACACTTGACTAAGTCTTATTATCGGTGAAATGTCATTCCTATGAAGCAATTTATGCGATGGACATTAAAGATGCCTAACAACAGCTTTTGGCAGTTCGTGGTGCCAAATCAAAGACTGTGATAGAATATCCCACTCACTATTGAACAGCGAGAGATCGATGATAAATTTTTGTTTGCTTCATGCATGTTTGCTAGGATGGGTGCTCAGGAAGTTTTCAATTTTCTTCCCTTGTAACACTGGAATACGGTTAACTATCTATGAAAAGTTCTTCTAAAAAACCACTTATGTGTGTGGTGGGTTTTAAAAAATACTTTACAATAGCTTTAAGTCATTAGGCTTCTTACTGAACAATTTCAAATCCTGTTGTAGAGTAAAATTTGCCATAACCTAATAGTAAGATTTTGCTCTTTAGAGCGCAAGTCCTCGATTCATTATTAACCACTATTGCATAACGGTAGATGGAAGTAGCGTTTTTGTCTTCTACATGCAAGTCTGTGCTTCCAAAAACCACAAAAATGTGAGGATACTTGGGAGTTTTCTGGGTTTTTTCCTTTGTAACACTTGGATGCAACTCATTTCTATGAAATTCCAACAAGTGAATAGCAGCTTTCAGGGAGGTATTTTCATAGAAAGTGAGAAGTTTAGATATTAATATTTTTCATAGAAAGCAATTTACTTGGTGTATATTCAAAATACTTGACAATAGTTTTAGACTGTTAAGCTATCCACTACGCAGTGTCAAAGTTTGTGATAGTATAGGGTTACCAAGTCCATGTAGTAAAATCGCGCACTTTCGAGTGGAATGCCAAGACTCGATTCAAATTGTTGTTGAAAAACAGAAAATGAGTGTTTCTCTTTTTCTTTCTAAGTACAAATCTGTAAATGGTATGAGTTTTATGATTTTTGCGGGTTTCTCTTTTGTGATACATAAAAACGACTTATTATCAATGAAAGTTCCTCCCGGAAGTCTGATATATAATGGATTCTAAAAAAGGTAGTCTTACAACAATTTTTAGCTGATAATCAATATCTATCTGCTAGCTCGGTCTTCAGAAGAGCTGGCAGCCGAACGGTTAGCGCTCTTGCCTTCTGTTCAACAGTTCGTGGCTTCGAATCTCATCTTGGGCATGGATGTTTGTAGTGGTTCGGAATCCACTTTAAGCCGTAGGTCCCAGTCTAATTAGCCCTCGTGTGCAAAAAATGACCGTTGAGCGACAAACAAACCGTTGTCTTCAACCAGGAAATATTTCAGTTAATATTTTTTTTTTCGTCTCAGTATTTTCACAAGTAATTTTATTACTTCAATTACATTAGTAACAAGCAAATTATATTAAATAATTTAAACTTTCTATATCAACGAAATAGCAATAAAAATATAGTCTGTAACCCTACCTGTAATGATAGATTATATTGAAAACTATTTATATGTGTTATCTTGTAAATGAAATACCAAGTAAATTAAAGAACATGTTAAATTTTTTTTACATTAAAAATTTATTAGAAATTTTATTTAAAGAACTAGACAAAAAATGATTGTTATTTTCAAGAGAGCTCAAATATTTATTGAAATTCTCAAGTTATTTATCAAAATGAAAAATGTTATCTCTTAAGATATGCTTCTTGGTGAAATATCATTTGAATGGTTCAACTTGATATAAAGAAGTAAATCATACTGAACCCTCAAGATGATATAAGAAAGTATATCAAGTTCAAAACAGTTAAATGTAGCTATTAACTCTTATTTTTTGGGATACGGAATTAGAATTCTATGCACGAAATACTTAGCAACAAAAGCGTTCTACAGAATATTGTTAGAAAACTAAAAGAAGTAAAAAATATCTTAACTATTGCATAAAGTTTCATTTTACGTTTCTAAAGGAATTTATTCTTTCAATAATTCTTCCCTAGAATGACAATTTAGATATTATATTCTTCAACCTTTTTAGTAAAACAAAAAGTTATATATACTTTTAGATCATATTTCGGTATGACACACCAACGCCCCAAAAATGATGATAGACTCAGTCAAATACAAATCTACGCCGATAGAAAAATCTCAAAATCACATAGCAGTGTATTGAAAATAACGATACTCGAGGGTTTTTTTTTTTCTTTTTTTAAAGAAAATGCGTTTTTTACTCTCACGTGACCCATCCTTACCTTATCTCTTACTTAAATGACACTCTTTATGATGAGATATAAAACTCAAGTATTGTGCATCAGACAAATATCTTTTTAAGAAAGCACTCAGCTTGTTGAAAAAATTGGCGTTCTTTAGGATATTCAATGGTTATCCCAAATCCCCACAAGAAGGAATTCAACTTAAAACAAGTTGAACACCTCAATTTCAAGCTCATTTTCTTTTACATGGGTCCAATGAAAAAATGTTTCCCCATCATTTCTGCCCTACAGCTAGTAGAATAGCATTCATTTATCTTGGCTAAGGACATTTTTCAGCAGCAGGGTGTATTCGTACTTTTTATTTCAGTTGTGACTATGTGCTAGTCTTAGTTTCATTTTTAAAGTTGTTCGTAGCAACATAAAAATATTCACTAATGCGCTTATATATTCAACAGCGAAAGGTCTTTATCGAAAAAATAAACCTCTACAAAAAGGATTGTGTCACAGTACTTCTGCTTACATTTGAAAATATTAAGCTTTATTTCTTTCTAAAAATATTTTTAAATATTCTATTTTAATATACATGTATTTTTTTTCAACTTAATATTGTGCCTACTTTTATATGAATTAACAATTTCATAAATAAATATACATATATTAAACATGAAACGATGATATCTTTAAAATTTGCTTGAAATATTTTCCATTAAGAATGAATGCGGGTGGTCTTAAGTTTAAGATTTAAAATTTTTCGGTCCAGCTATTTATTATTGTATTTATCTATTAAAATATAAAATAAATCCTTTCCCTGTAAACTTCTGCTTATTCCAAATAATTCAAATTTTTCGTAACTATATAAAAAATTCAGCATAATCTTCCCGAGTAGTAAATTTTTTAAAAGATGCATAGATCTATTCCAAAGAGAAAAATATTTTAACTAAAATTAAAATAGAAAAATTTTCAATTAAATTAGTAATATCTTGTCAAATCCTATATCTATAATTACTGAATTTTCCTCGAAATAGATCATGAGCCAAACAAAACCAGAATTAAAAAAGCTAAGCAAATATTTATTTAGGAAAATAGCGGTTTGTTTGTTATAACAAAACTTTAACCCATAATTACCCTTTTTCTAAACACTTTTATTATAACAATAATTTTACTGTTATAAAAGATAATGCACTGAGAATCAAAGGCTGTAAATGCAAGCATAACAACGTACATTATGTTTAAATTTAAAATTTTGTCAAGACAAAAAAGCTGGAAAACTGTTGGTTGTTATATTAATGTATACCATTATACGATATATAAAAGACAAAATTCGTCGAAAAAGCTACGAGAAACTATTATAGAAAAATAATACAAAGAAAATTCTCGTTTTCTCATTTTAGCTACTTTTTATCTGATAGGAAATTACCAATTATAATGGTTATTGTTTGCTATAGCCTTAGGTCAGTCTAAAATCGAATTGCACTGAAAAAACATGGATGTTTATCGAAACGCATTTCTTCAGATTGTGTCTAAAATTGTTTCCCCTGTATTCTTAAGATCATAATTAATATCATCATCATTGACCTAGAGTAACATAATCACACTAATGACCAAAACACTAGGATTTTCAAAAATCCAGTGGCGCCACCACTAAGTACTAGCTTTAGTGAATGACGATTCATTTATTCGTGCACAGAAATACTCTTTCCTGCCCTTTAAATCTTTTCTAGGTAATCCCTCTTTATACCAGCTAGAAAAAGAAACAAAAGAAAAATTCATTTATAAATGAATTTGCCAAATCTGAATTTAAAGTTTATTTATATTGACCATGATAAAAAAAATTTATATTTATAAATCAAATGTCATGATTGTTTTCATTTCCAAAGATATTTCTAGTTTTATGATCAAAATTTGGAAGAAATATTTTAATGTGGCTTAATTAATGGATTGACTTTGGCGTACAAAATAGTATGTCATCACCAATCACTTATTACATAAAATTTTACTGCCAAACTGAATGTATAAAACTATACTGATTCACTGATTCAAAAATCACTACCAAATTAATAAATGTTCTGTCACGGCTATCTTGAATGATTTTATTGTTTAGATTATAATGTACAACATTGCGTTTAAGATTTAAAAAATTGTTTCTTGGAAAAGATATAGATTCTGATAAAACCACAATTCTTAAGAAATGCTTTCTTTTTTTTGTAAGAGTACTTTTTAAAGAAAAAGGTGTTAATAATCCAAGTTTCTAAGTTCGGCTTCTTCATGAAGTGTACCTTCCGGAATAATCTCAAACTATGGTTAATAATTTCTAAAAATCTTTTCATTTTTTGCAGAAATAATATGAATATTTATTTTGGATATGCTTAAGAGGAGTAAAAAGTTTTTTTTTTTTTATTTCTAATGGCAAAGTTACAAGACAACTAAAACATCAAAAACAGGACAAAAAAATGAAAACTGTGAAATATATAAACTCAAGGCGAAACTCGCCGCCCAATAGCGCTCTCAGATGGAAATGCATGGCAGTTTCGAAGGTGCAGGAAATACATATCATCCTTAAGGTTACACAAGGGGCAGAAATAAACTGATACAAGATTGGTGTGGTTCAGTGCTTTTGAAAACAATCATGTAGAAATGAGGTGGAACATTACAACAGATTACTTTCTTGGTCATACAGGTATTGCATGAATTTGATTAATCCGTGGCTTATTTCTATTGATAGAAATGTATTCCAGGAAAAAGTTGGCTCTGAAGGCTTTATTAAAAATTAACTTAATCGAATTGTATAGCAGGCCAGTATGTGATGTTTAAAGGAAAGTAGCACCTTTCTTAGACAGAAAGTCGGCGTTCTTATTTTCCTGAACATCAAAATTGACAGAGATCCATTGATGGGCAACCTGTTTGCCTCTACTTGAGAATCAATGAAGAAGATCGAAGCAGTCATCAACAACTGAGGGACTGGATTGTGAATCAATGGCTTGAAGGGTATCTTTAGAGTCTGATAAGAAAACCACCTTTGAAAAGAGCCCTTGACAAGGTTGTGGTTGTAAGAGGACTTCATGAATTGCGGCTACTTCACAGTCTAAAGTTGTTTCAAAAAGACCAATGGGTGTGAATAAAGAAAACAGCCCACAGTAGACATCTGAGCTTCTGGAGCCGTCAGTATATACCCGCAGCCATTCTTCTTTCGGGTAGCGGGAACTTATGGTTTCGTAAACCAAAACCTTTAGTAAAACGTAAAAATTTGCTTTCGTAAATTTGCTTCGTTAATTTTTAATATAGAGCTCTACGTGGGAAGGCGATATTGGAAAGATACGAGATGTTCAGCACACGTTTGGAATGATACACTTTTGGCACAGTTCAGCACATTTTTTGCGATGTTAAATTATTTATTATAAGGGTATTCAAGTAATTTATCTATTAAACTAATACTGAAAAATCCATGCAAATATGTTTCAAAAATGTTTTTGTCAATATACAGGTGTTTCGTTAAAAAGTATAATTTTTGGTTTGGGATTAGCTTCTTATCATTTTTGACCGATATTTATCGAATAATTAATCTATTGCAGTGAGAGCGACATTAAAATAATTTTCACACTAATGAATATAAGCCATTAATAGTTATTAAAAATATTACAATGATCCAATCATTGATGCTTATTTTTGCTTCTGACATACACTGCTCATTACGTTAAGATTCTAAATTTCTATTCTCGTTAAGAAAAATGAAAGAAATTTTATTTTCTAATATAATAATTGATATTTAAATTTCTAGTTTAGAAAAATGAGTAAAAAAATATGAAATATCTCAGCTCTGGACCTAAGGAGCATCTTGCAAGAATGAAAGCAAAATAGATTAAAAGAAAAATCCGAACTTTATTGGAAAGACCAGAAAATATTTTGAATTCCTGAAAACATTATTATCAAATGAATATCAGAATAGAAACTTTCAAAGAACAAGCTGTTAATTTAATGAGAAGAAATAAAATCTGCTATATATATGTATGTATGTATGTATATATATATATATATATATATATATATATATATATATATATATATATATATATATATATATATATATATATATATATATATATATATATATATATATATATATATATATATATATATATATTTCGTTTTGCCATCTCGATATTTTTAAAAAGAAATAGGTTGTTTGTTAAAACAATTGAATCGATTTTCTCATAATTTTAAATTAACTTGTGTCCAAACTGTTTTATTATTTTGTGAAAAAAGAAAACGATATACATAAGATAAAATCAATTGTGAAATCGAACTTCGTTAAAAGGATCAGACTTGTGCGTTTTAAAGAATTATTCAATGCATTCAGCTTATTAGATTTTAGCAAAATAAAATACAAATTATAATAGATACAATTTTTAGCAAAATAAAATAAACCTTTACTTACTCATTTTTAAATGTTTCAAGCATTTAACTTTTAAACTTTCCATATCAATAATGATTAGTAAATATTGCAAACATTTATATAATACATTTGAATACATTGCCAGTTGTAAGCTATTGATATTTTTGCACAACAGCAACCTATTGTACATTTGTTGATAGATTTTAATAGCAGTATACGTAGTAGGGATCAGGATTCCAATTATCATTTAGTTCAGTATCGGAAATTAATGTTACAGAAAACAAGATGTGTTAAAAATTGTATTAGTGTTATTTCTAATCACCAGAAAAAAAACAGTAAAATTTTTTGATGACCTACAATGGATTTAACAGTTACTGTTCGTTATCAGTAATATATCAATGATATTGGCACATTTTTTATACTACTAACAGTATATCTATGCCCCAAGCAAATCTATTGAATTCAGTACCTCAAGCTATTGATAAAACTGCATAGAGGAAATAAAAAAGCAAAATTTCTTCCATAACTTGAATACAAAATGTTAAATTTTTCAAAATATTAGATGAAATATACTTTTTTAAGAAAGTATATCCAATAAAGAAAAGAATATTAATACAATATAGAAAAATGAATTCTAAATAGAATTCGTAAGAAAAACAAAATATGGTATTGGCCTTACTGAAATCATTTTTCTTTTCTTTTTTCTTAACAGTAATCATTTTACGTCCACTAATCTGTTACTCTGAACGTTTTGCGGCAATAATATTTTAAATATTAATTGGTGACACTAAACAAACACAAAGACTTACAAATTAGTTTAGATTTATTTTAAATTATAAAGTAAGCGTACAGTTGAGTAAGAACATATACAACAAATTTAAAATTATTTATTTTGAACGAACCAATATGAAATAAAAACTTTAATAAATATATAAAACACTAATTATCATGATAATGTCTTAAGTCAACAAATGAAATATCAAGCTTGTACTCCTCATACTTATTAAAGAAGGAAAGGACATTAAAATAAGTACACTTCAGAAAGTGTATTTCTTATTAATCTGAAGTCTCTGTCTATGTCAGACTAATTTATAATTCTTATACATGCCAATATGAATAATAACAATCTATTTATGTCAGCCCAAGATGCAGTGACATTTAAATGTATAGAAAACGTTATAAAGCTGGCAATAAATAAAATTATTTCCCATATAATCATACTTACTTTTTCCTCATGAACAAGTTTATTTTTTATTCATTTGCATACATTCTATTTAATCTGTTAAACTGTTGATCATCAACGTGGTTTTTTATCCTCACTGGTAGGCAATTGAGATTTCATCCGATGCCGAAGCTATTACATTATGGTGATATCCTATCATAAGTTAAAAATGTGAATTATGAATTAAAGAAAATAACTTATAATATATTAGTATTAACCTAATACCCTTAGTATAAGAACCTTACTTAATATAAGAAGAAAGATTTAATAATATAATATGCAAAAGATCAGTATATTATATTAAATAATTATTTAAATTACAGCTCAATTATATTACTATTTAACAGTTAAATGATAATAAAGTTATACTGCCAATAGATATTCAAATGTGTGGTGTATATGTTAAGTGCTCACTATAATATTTTGTTGATGCCACTAGCCAAAAAAGCTAAATAACAGTATACAGATCATGATTGACCAAAGATATTTGCAAGTTGCTAGAATATATTGTTCAATTAAAAGATATTACAGTAGGATTTCCTTTCTAACACTGTAATATACACCGATGTATGAAAGTACATCTAACAGTAACTTTTGCATATCTATGGGGTGTTTTATATATTGTTATATTGAGTTTCGAGGCAATGTAAAAAAGTTGAGCTGTGTATATTAAGTGCTGACCATTTTGTTGATATCGTTAGCAAACATAACTGAAATACAACGCAGAGATCATGTGACTAATTAGAGATATTTTAAGATTGTTAGAGCATATAATTCACTTAATGTGAATCCGTATATTAGCTCCTCCACACTTCATTCTCTAAATACTCACATAAATAAGTAAAGATTTTTGGAAGATAATTATGTACTTTCATAAAGCCTAGGAAATATATAACTATTCTTAATCAATTTTCAAGATTTTACTATAATATTAATAAAATGTTTTACAAACAAAATCCTGTAATACGCATTCATGTAACATAGTTGAATTTATCATTACACATTTTCAAAACTTTTTCGTAAATGGGCTTCAAAAACTCGTGTAAAAAGCATATTAACTAGCACAGAAAATTGTTTATTATCAGAAAGCTTAATGTCTTAAAAATATGTGCCAGTTTAATGAATTCAAGAATAATTCTCCTTAGTCAGATACACTTATGCACTTAAAATATTTCATTTTACAACTCTAAATGGAATTTTGAAAAAATTGTATAAAATATTTATTTTAATATTCTTCTTTAGTATTTCTTATTTTCTTCTTTATATTAATTTTTCTTTAGTTTAATATTCTATTTTTCTTTAGTCTAACATTATGACTTAATGTTTATTATTTGCATCATTATTTTCAGAGTAAAATGCATTTAGTATATATATATATATATATATATATATATATATATATATATATATATATATATATATATATATATTAATTAATATATATTTAAAACAATAATTAGTTTATGTAATAGTTAGATTATATAATGACTGTAACATTATAATAATGTTTTGCAATAATATACCGAGATAAAGATTGCAATTATTTGATAAAATAAATAAAATGCTTAGAAATAAAATTTGTTTTTAAAAAATAACTTATAACAGAAATATTTCCCAAGCAAAACTTCAAAATACTTATCATATTAAGAAATTACATTAGTAAAAAATTATTTAAATCTTATTCCTAGTCAGTTTATATTTTATTTATATTTTAGATGCACAATTTGTTTCATTTATTCCGATGACTCTTTAGTAAACATGATAAATTACTTATTTTGATCTCATATAGTAATTACAAATAAATTCACATGAATAATTAATCTTTTAGGCAGCTTAAATTTAATGATGTAATCTTATAATAAATTTAATTGCCTCGAATTGTATATTCATAGAATTCGTATACAAATGAATATGTATGTAATATAACAGAATAGAAATAAAAACTAATAAAGCATTTCCCCTCTATGATCAACAAATTATGCACTTTGGACTAATTAATTAAATGTACTCAATATGTGTATTCGAAAGCAAGATCATTTAATATCAAAATAATTTCACTTTAAATAATGTAAAGACAAAGATGATATGTTTAGAAATGTGTGTGAAATTATTATAAAACCAGTATTGATTGAGAATTTTTATTATGCTTCAAGAAGAAAATAAATTGTTTAATGCATTACTCTTGATCTAACATAGAATTAAAAAAAGCATTCCTTAACGTGAAGAATTGGAAGGAAAAAGCTTTAGAATTTTAAATTTCTTTTTGAAGCTATTGTTGAAAAAGGTGCTTTTTTTTTACAGTGGCATAATTTTTTTGAGAATGCAAAAAAAAAAAAAAAACTTTTAAAACTCTATTCAGGTACGAAAATTAATGACAGTGTATTTTTTGCCTGTGAATTTACAAACAGAACTGTATTTGCGAGAACTAAAAGAATTTTTCAACGAAAATGAAGTAATTTGATTATTGTCTTGCAATAATTTGTTTCCTTCGTTTTCAATTTATTTCCTACTTTCACTCGGAATAAAATTTATATTTCATAAACTTAAAGTTCGCAATAGAAATATAAAAGCATGAAACACAAACACGTAATGCTCAGGAGAAAAACTCAAAATTTTAGATATTATTTAGATGTTGTTTTCCCGTTATTTTTGGTACTGAAACTAATCGCTTTTTATTTTAATCTTGCATAGGCTTAACTCGTTTCAAATGCAGGAAAATTATTGAGTAACTTAAAATTATATTTAAGAATTATATACCAATTTTAAATTTTGTGAGCAAAATGTCTCATTTGATAAAAAAATTAATATTTTGTGATACGATTATGAAATAAGATTATGATTATTAAATTCTTATTTCTCTCAACATAATTTTCAGGGTCTGAAAATATTTAAATTATATTTAATATGTTATGTTAATAAATGTTTAAATTATATTTAATATTTTAATTATTAATAATCATCCTCATTAGGCTGGAAATTTTAATTTAAAATTAAATTTAGGCTGAATAATATTGCTTAGATTTTATTTTAATTGTTTTATTTCTTTTTTACATAATTTAAACCACTATGCATATTATTTGTAATAAAACTTTAGTCCAGATAATACTTTATAGTTTAGATAATAATTTTAAAAAACAAAATATATCAATGCATAAATTATGTATGAAACCAAATTTTAAAAAATTTAAAAAGAATTAAATTATATTACAGTAGGCAAAGTTTAGTTATATTAGATGCATATGTAAAAAAATAATGAGCAAATTTTATAGTTGTAGGAAAATGATTAAAAAAATATTCAAATGAATATCAGTAAATGAATGATTGTTAACATAAATGATTACTCGTTTATTTCGAAATTTAATTAGCGTATTTAATCTGAATTTTAGGTGCATTTCAATTTACTAAAGAAGCTATATGTGCGATTAAATTCTCTTAAGTTCTAGTACATCATTAGCAGAAAATAAGGAAAAGGCATTGAGTTAACGTGAAAAGAGTAATTAAAGCTCTTCTGCCCCTCTTTTAACTTTCATTTAAAAGAAACACCTACAAAAGTTATTTCTATTCTTTAATTAGCCTCTCGGCGAAAGATTTATCCAGATTGCAGTTAAGGAGAGAAAAAAGAGCATAAAACAAAGATGTGACTTTGAATAAAATAAATCTTTACGTTTAAGAAAGACCATTGCGTAGGATTAGGTCCGATGCGGAATTTTAAGTGAAAAATTCGAGAAATTCAAATGAATTTGAAATCCTTTGAGACTTTAATACCTTTTCAAATGCAAAATAACGAGTCTTCTGGGAAATAAAATTTGGCCTCATAAAATTTGCAAATACCACTAAATAGTCCGAAATATTTTTCTCAAAAATTATTTACAATAAATTTATTCATCAAACCTAAAATATGGAATGCTTTGAAAATATGCTAGTGTCGTTTTCAATACATTATTTATTTTATACAAAGTATCTCTCGAATATAATATCATTTCACAACGCTTTCTTGAAAATATAATAAATTATTTTTTGGATTCGATTATTTCTTATTTAATCTAGAAAATAATTTAATATCTTAAAAGTTTGTTCATTTTTTTATTCAGTAGTGATAAGTAGTGATCTAACAAATACCTCTGCGAAAAATATTTTAAACTACTCCGAAAATTTTTCGGAGAGTTATAGAAGATTTCAATAAGATTTTATATGTATCTTATATTCTACAGTTTACTAAAAAAAATAAGCATAAAAAACAGTTTTAGCTTTTACAACATATTACATATAATTTAATCCATATATATTTTTCACTTTAGTAAATTAAAGTAGATAAAATATATGTATTTTACTGAAGAAGGAGTCATTTTATCCATACGAAATAAAATTAATAATATCGTGTAGAGAGGATTATATAAGTTCTCCAAAATATTTATGACTGCAACTAGATATTTTCTAAATTCCATAATATTGTAATCACATCAATTGAAGAGTCTCTAAGAAAAAAAATCACAATTTGCAGAAATGTAAATGTAAAATTATATACAATTTTTTTTTTTACCATTTAATTTTCATTTTACAGGATATGTAAAATATTTTAATGCAAAATCTTACTGACAGGAAAATTAGTAATCAATCGAAAGCTGAACACCTAACCTTTTAGTGCATACTGGCGCTTGAACCACGCAGTGAATTACTGAGGGCAGGCAAATAGCTTGAAAAATAATCCAAAGAATTCATATGTACTTTATTAGGAGTATTGCAATACTAATCAGCAGCCGTACATTTTCCCATCGGAGTAGAATCCAGACAGTCTGACCGAGAAAACGACGCATTATCCAATATACCGAATTTGAGACATATATTTATAATCATCATTTACACAAGCATATTTTATGCATTAATTCCTATATATTAAATGTAATAAATAAATCGTATAACAATACTTCGAATTCAATCATCTTGCTTTTATGAAATGAAATGAGTAACCAGGTTTTTTATGTGAACTTATAAATGTTATTTAGTTTTTCTTTTTACAAGAAAATTTTATTATATACTGTTTATAACAATTTCTTTATCATTTTCAGATACTTTTTGACATTTGAATGTTTCTACGATAAATATGCTGCTCACTATATTAAACTACCTGAACATAATGCGTAAATTTTGTTGCAGTTTTCAAATTTCAAAAATTTATTTTTAAAATTTTAAAGTACATATTAAATAAGGTAATATCTCTGAATATGAAATATATAAAATAAAAAGCTTAAATTAATATTAATCTAAATGTTGATAATAATTAAATATACTTTAGATTTCATATTATAATAAATAATTATGAATTAAAAATCTGTCAAAGCCTTAAAATTCTTGAGTCATAATAGAATAAAATTTCATTCAATTTTTATCATTACAAAAGCTTTTCTAATTGTTTGGAGATTTGCATTAGCATGATATTTGTAACCCTAAACTCAATTACACAGAAGTTTTAGTATAATAGACAAATATATGTAGTATTATAATGTTCAGTATATTGGAATTATCGTTTATCTTAAATGATATCACAATTTTTTTTTTGAAAAATAGCATAATATATAGCAAATTTATGATAAGACATAAGTATGTCTTATCAGATTTCTCAAACGTGTTTAAAATTTATTTATTAAACATTATTGTTGAATATGTATTTTCAAGAACAAAGATTAACTATGTGGCATTTTCAATTCAGTAAGCATCAATGCAGCACACACATTCGTTCGTACTTTCTTTTATTTTTATAAATAGCATAAATTTATCACTTTTACTTTATTTTATTAAGAATAAAATATAAGATGTTGAAAAAGGGCTTCCCTTCTTTTTCATGGGTAAAAAATATTGAATTATGAGTATACGAGGAAGCGTAAGAAGTGCGGTTCTTTCTCAATGGAAAAAAAAAACTTTAAAAAATAATAAATCAAACTCTATTTTCGTTATTTTCTTTTTCCTTCTTGCTCTTTCTAATACATGTGGGCTAATTTTTTCCATACAACTTCAGTTCTAGTTGTAAGCTGAAAAAAGCGGATTATAAGGATAAATTACTTTTAATGGAACCTGTATATTTCTTCTAATACATTGATGTAATATCAACTCACTCTGAATAGCTTTTAAGAATTAAAATTTATTAGCTTTCTTAATTAAAGTTTAACATTTTAGGAATATATATACTTACGTAGTTTCCTTGCAAAAAAATTCTTATTAATAATGAAATTTGGTATTTGCTTGCTTAAACATCGCGTCATTTCTTGTAGAAATATGTAATAACCAACCAACCAGCATCAATAACTCTTTCCTGTTATATAAAACTTGAAAACCTTATTTAAATATCTTGCTTAAAAAATGAGGTCAGTTTCTTTTATAGACTTGAAGCTACACCAGTGAAAAAGAGAAAATTCTTGCTAAATAATTTTGAAAAGCAATTAAATTTTGGGTTGAAAAATCATTTATGAGAGAATTATACAGAGTTAATTAAGTACTGCAAAAGTAAATTTTGGTAGCCATTTCTAACAAGGAACACAAATTAATTCCATTAACATTAAATATGTAATGAAGAATATAAGCGAGTATTTTAATATTTAATATGTAATCAAAGCAATATCTCAAAACAAATAATTTCTATTGCAAAAAATGATTCAGTATAAAAGAAGAAAAATCTTGGCTGTTATTATTTAAAATGTCTATTAATTGAATAGTTTCTTTTTCTGTGGTCAACTTTTGCACATAAAAGACAATTAGTCTGGATCTTGCATTTTAAAATTTCAAAATTAGTCAGAAGAATGATGGTAAAGCCAATATTTAAAATTTGGAAAATTAAAAGTGTAGTTATTTTTATGTTAAATCATAAACTCCTAGACCTGAATAGTATATTAATCTGACTCTAACAAAGCGACGTGTTTATTAAGTTTTTCTTATGAAAAAGTTTAATTTTAACAACAAAGTAATAGGTTACATCTAAACAGCATTTGGGTTGATTGATAAGGCTTAAAAATCTCATTCACAGTTTTAGGAGATAAATATATATTTATGCGTCAAATTTAAAATAATCTTAAAATTTTAAATAAAACCACACAGAGATAGATCAATAAATAAAAAAATTTCATTTTAAAAATTTATAACACAAATTTAATAAAAATTTTGATCTAAAATATTAAAATACAATTAATTTCGTATTTGTTATTTTAACAAAAAGCCTCACTTTTTTATGCAAGTTTTCTGTAGCTGTTATGAGTTTTCACATCATACTGATATCTTGTTAAAATTTTCTTTCGCTTATATTTTTTTAAGATTTACTAGAATAGATTATCATCCAACAAATGTCAATTTTTTATTAGACAACTAATGAATACAAGAATTCTATAAATTCCAATAAAACGCATAAAATTTATTAAATTCTGTACACTATTGCTTTAATTTGCTGTAATGTTCACGTTCTCTTGTTTGAATTTAATACATAGTTTACTTCTACACCAACAAACTTTATTTACATGGGCATAATTAAATCAGTCAGGACATTATTCTCAGTTCTTTTTCAATTTAAATTTCAGTTAATGTAAAAATTCTAGTTAATCTACAAATTCTAGTCAAAGTTTGTTGTTTAACTCTCTCTGTAGGTATAATAACAATATAATTTTGTTTTTGTCCTATTCTTCCAAAAGGCATATTCATTTTAGTGACCTTTAATATGTTTTTAGACGGAAAACACGCATTGCTAACACATATTTTGCTTCCTTCAGCATGCATGCCTATAAAAAAAGTGTGCACCATGGCCGGGAATACATGACAGTCTGACAAAACAAGGTCTGAGCTGTAACGATGATGATAAACAATATATTTAACAGTTGCGCATTCATTATCTAAACATTGTCATGTTTCAAGAAGTCGAAGTCATGCTTCTGGTTGATTAATAGTTAATATGAAGCTTTTAAAATGCACACACGCTTTACATTTTGCAACAATAGTTGTTAGTATTGATATGGTCTCAAGTAATAGAAGAGCTTTTCATAAGCAATTTTTTACAATACTGAGTTAGTGGAAGAATTCGATTAAAAGTACTTCAGTTGATATGATTTGAAAAATCAAGTTTTGTGGATAACTCGAAAATGCTCGAATATATCTTTTTTTTATGACAGTAAAACATAACTCGTGTCTTCGTTAGTTATGAAGATCAGTATCACCTACCTGGAAACACTTAAATCATATTTGCATTGTGCAGTCACTTATAGAACTATGACAATCACTATCGCTAATTTCTTTTGCAACTGACTGCGGATTAATCCTTTTTTCCAAAAGAAAAATAAAATGAAACAAATTACAATTGTATTGTCCATTATTTATAAAAACTACTGCTACATATGTCAATAAATCCCTCAAACTGATGTCAAATAACTTATAAAACTTCTGTGTCAACTAATTAAGATTTCTGTACAGAAAATATAATATGTTATGTGACCTACAGGATTAAAATTCAAGACTAAGAAAAGCGAAAAATATTTTTATAATTAATCTTATACTTTTAACATCAATGATAACAAATTCATGGGACAGATCCAACTCGTAACACAATTGAATTCATACTACCACAGTTTAATTAAGGTTTTCTAAGCTTTTATTTTGTAGTTTGTCAGCTCAATTTTCAACCTCATTCTCTGATGATGGTTAAAAATTATTATGAATTTGAAGTTTATGGGATTTGTTAATCAAAATTAGCTAAGTTTGGCATCCCATCACGTCATTGGATTTGTAAGTGCATATTATTTTTGATACTTTATTTAACATATTTTTTATAATAATTTTATTTATCTAAATATTTTTACCGTCTGTTGCTTTTAATTGTATTTATATTATAAAAATCTTTTGAGCTTGTGCTATTATCACGAAGTAATTATGAAGTACTAATACACGTTTGGGTTCCTTACTTGATGTTTTTATTTACAAAAATATTTAAAAATGTGAAATTATTATTTCGCTCTAAATCTTTTGTAGATATTATTATTTTATATATTTTTCAATTTATAAAGTCTCTAATACAAACATATTCCAGCATTTGCTTTAAAAGGTTCTGGGTGAACCTATAATAAAAGAAAGTAATATCGAAAAATAAATGTTAGAGTATTTCTTAAAATTGGTGTCGTTTAAAATGTAAAGACAAGTATTATTCAAGGAGTATTTTACAATTATAATTTGTTAACACTTAAGAAAAGATAAGAAACGTGTAAGACAACACATTTCTGTTTCTCTCATTAATATTTTCAAAGAATTTATTAAACTTGCAGTCCAATAATATTCCACGAAATAATTTTGGTCCTAGAGAGACATAAAAATAACCACCTGTGTTCTATGAAACTAAATTTTAATTTATAATTAATTAAATTATAGGAAGGACTATTTTTATTTTGTGCAGGAAAAAAGTGTTCCTGAGACATATATATCATTATCACATCTTAACATATTCTTAAATACTACTTAAGAATATGTTAAGCTATGCTAATGATACATAATTCATGTTATTAATAGAATTACAATATGAATTGTTATAAAAAGTTCAACTTTTTATTTTTCCAATTTTCTTTAAAATTTGGTATTATGAGATGCATTTTTATAAGTCACATTTTTAGAACTGATCCCTAAATATTCGAAAACTACCATGCAGCGCTTTTTTTTTTTTCTAAATTAGTTGTAAGAATAGCATAGCTTCAAAAGAAAAGTCATAAATATTTCACCTGTTTGTATCTTGAATTAATAGAATTTGACTGAATTTAAAATGTGCAAAAAGGTAATTCCTGTTAACTCGTATTTCATAATGCTAGTTTTAACAATTTTGAACTGCAACTTTCTTTCAGAGAGATAAATTATTAATTTTAAATTTATTTACCTCATTATAACAGATAAAAGAGTGAGAAGATTATTTCTTACTTTATAATGCAAGTAAAAAACAAATAATCCTTGCCATATTCACATAAAAAATGAACTTTATAATATTCAATTACAAAAAGAATTAGTTTACTCTAATTAAAATTATTTTCTTTTTTAAATTCATATGCACATTTTAATCCTGAATAGTTAAAGAAGCTTTCAAAAAATAAATAATACATAAATAACCCCGCGGCTACTTTGAACTAAATAAGCATGGATCTGTTGTATATATACACGGAATTGACACTACTTGGTAAGAAAAACAAAGATTCAGTGTCACATATGGCACCAAAAAACACAAAAGACGGCATTATCAAAGACCAGAAGTAGTATCAAAGCTTGAAACGTCATGTGTAGCTGTAGAATGAAGCACGAGCTTGTCTTAAGTATATGCTTTTAGGGTACTTAAAACACTTCATTTAAGTTCACATTCCACGCGAATTCTTTGAAGAAATACGCTTTGCTATGCCTTTGAGCGTGTCTCAAGGAGCCGGAAAAGGAATAACCCTAAAACACTCCAGGCACGCTACATTTCGTTTTTATAAAAACGTCGCTGAGACATTGCATTTAAAATGAAATAACGTAAAGGGGCTAATTTCATTCATTCAACACAGCACAAATGCAGAGTTTTTTTCCCCATCTAAAACACTTTTCATTTTTCTTGGAAAGTGCGAGAAAACAGTCAAGAAATTGGAAGTATGAAAAACTCGTAACTGCAGTTGTGATGAATCCTGAAAGTTTTAGAAATGTTCATATGACAAAAAAATGCATTCGAAAAATGTAAGTTAAAATAAAAATATTCAAAATTACTTTTTGACTTTTAAAAAAATATATAACAAAAAATATTGCACCTTTTTTTTTTAATTATCTGCATAGGAATGTTTTATGTGATAGTCATGAAAACGCGTTATTTAAGAAAACAGAAACTTAGCTTCTTTATACTCCACACAGTTTATGCTGCTTTATCGTAATTTAACATAAAAACATAAAATTAATGTTATGTATTTCCAACGTGGGATTTATTAGAAATTAAGGAGTACACCAAAATAGGAAACTGATAAAACTACATGTACTTGTACATTACATTAAAAAATATTGAAATAGCATTTCATTCAACTTTAAGTCACAATTAACAATTTATTATTATTACAAGAGGGAAAAGGTATCATGTTTCTCACTTGTAAACAGAACACACACACCCACATCTTTTATTTTCCTTTATAAATAAGCACCAGTTTTAATGGAGTGGCTTTCAAGTGAAAAACACGAATACCTAGCTTTCACGAAAATTACAATTTGGAAGAATAACATTTATTTTTTACTTAGCTTTTTTCAAAACGCTGTTTTATGGTTCTTACGTATAGACCAACAAAAAATAGGTTGTATGAGATGTGGATCGCTTGAAAATTTCTTTTAGTTGCGAAATTTTAAATATTGAATTCAAGACTCTTTCATTTTCTTTTCGATGAAAAAACCAAAAACATCCTCATTAAAGTAATAGGCAAAAATACATTAAAAAAAATAAGAAAATAATGAAATTTTTATAAAAATAAGATACGATAACATGCTGAGAATGAAAAAAAGAGGAAAAACGATATTTATAATTAAACTTTCCCTATAAACAGTATTCTACTGCGCAAATGGGTGAATGGAATGCAACAAAATTTTGTGTATACACGAGATGACTCACAGAATTTCAAAAAACATTTTAGTTCCAAAATGTTCACCAGAAGGCACCTTTACTAGAAAAGCATGAAATTTGACGCAATAAACAAGAAGAACGAAATACAAAAACAATATAAACAATCCAGAATAAGAATTATAAGTAATAAAGTGCAAAACATAGAAAAGCTGTCAGTTGGAGAAAAATGTTGTGATTTACATGTTTGGAAAAAAGGGAAGCATCATGCAAAATAGGATATAAAACATTTACAGGCGTTATCATGCTTGAGATGATGTTTCTGACTGTACTAATTACGGTCACTTCATTTCATTTGAGTGTGTGTTATTGATGAATCTGTTTTACAAAAAAGGGGGTTTTTTCTGCTGTAGTTCGTGAATTTCGACGTAAAAAAACCTGTGACGTGGACTGATGTCTATTGAAGGTATCTGGGCCATGATTAAGAGATTTGAAGAGACGGGGAAATTAGGAGTTCTACCTGGAAGAGGCTATAAGCGTGTCACACCTATCCTAGTTAGTGCCGTCAAGACAGGTGTTGACGCGCAGACATCAGAGTTTGGGGACAGTAGTGAGCATGCAGTTTCTCTATAGACAAGCTATTCTTACAGCATCGTCCGAAAAGTACTCAGAAACATAATGTATTACTTCTCAAACAAAATCTGCCGAACGCAGGAACTGCTTGATTGAAACAAACCACAACGTCTCTATTCACCGTCAGTTTTCTCAAAAGAATGACTGTTGAACTTTCATGGCCTTGGAATATTCTATGGTGCAACGAGGCTCATTTCTACCTCAAAAGGAGAGTTAGTACATGGAATTGCAACATATTGGTTAAGAAAAATCCGTGAACCCACATTGAAATTCCCCTACAGCCACCAAACATTATATCTGGTGTGAATTCCAGCGGCATTTATCCTTGGGTTCTTATTCTTTGAGGAAATCAGTGGATGTAGATCTGTCGCATGTTCGGTTACGAACTGATGATATGATAACATCATGCTGACGTTTCTTGTGCCACAACTACAATAAAGGCAGGTCCTTTCACCGATCATTTACATATAGGATGGAACGCCCCCACATATCTATGGGTCCATGAAAGTGCTATTGTTCCAACATTTCATACAGAAACGTGTTATTAGTCACTCATTTCCTTCTATGGTCACCACGTTCACCGGATCTTACTCCATGTGATTTCCAATAATCGGGTTATTTAAAACGTCTGGTGTATCACGGAGGTGTTGCAATGTTAAAGGATTTAAATAGCTTCATAACGTTTCATGTACAAAACTTCACACCTGATCAGTTACGATATGCTGTTGAGCACACTATCCATTGATTTGAAATTCACGTATTCACGTAGATCATCTTACTCTACTATGTCCTGGACAAAATTAACAACTAGCCCTTTTGTGCAATTTCGTCCTAATCGGTTCTTGTTTCTGCAAACGGAGCTCTTTTTGTTTCTTACTTTTACTTAATGTGGTTTGATGGCAAGTTGATCAGAAAATAGTCAATAAATGTTAATATTGTTTCTGTATTCTGTTTTGGTAGTTTATTAAAACTCTTTTTTCTGAAAAGGTGCTCTCTGATGGACACTATGGAAATAAATATTTTTATATAAATTCCGTGAGCGCATTTTGCGTATAGCTCATATACAAAACTTCATTGCATTGTGGAATACTGTTTATAGGTGAAGTTTAGTTATAACCACCAAATATTACATACTTTTCTCACTCATCAGCATATACATAAATGACAATTCAGAGGAGGGAAAAGGTACTCAAATCAATGTTCTTGAATTAGCAATGTTACAGAAAACTTAATTATTAATTAAAAGAGCAATGGCATAATTTTCAAAATCAAACATATAGCCTATTTTAAATTAGTTAAAAACGAACATATAGAATAGTTTTTTAATAGTGATATTTATAATGTATATAAAATGAATTTATATACATTATAAATATCACTATTATATTATATATATATATATATATATATATATATATATATATATATATATATATATATATATATATATATATATATATATATATATATATATATATATATATATATATATATATATATATATATATAAAACAAATGTAATTTTAACTTGAAAAAGTTTATTAGAGTTTTCAAAAACTGTTTGTGATTTTTAAAAATATTTTATCTTTATGATGTGCTAAATTTTTCTACGAATATCATTTCTCGAAATAAATGAGGCCACCGGGTTGGAACATAAAGGTGCCTTTTATGGGAATGAACACAATGAAATACTTATTGCCAAAATAAGATCGTGTTTAAATGACCTGTTTACTTAAAATGTTCGTGGTTTAATGTTTCTCTTCGCAGTTTAGCGTATAAGTTTGCAGTAACAAAATAGGTGCCATACTTGCTACAAAGAACAATTTCAAACAGATTACTGACCCCGAATCCATATTAGCATATATAACAATATTACCATTTGCATATGGAACAATTAGCCCATTTTCAATCATGTATAATTTTTCTCATGTATCATTGTTTTCCTGACGTATTGAGCACATAAATTAATGTTAATGAATCTATAAAGATAAAAAAATATACTAATTTTTATTCTATTAAAAGAATTAAATTAACCTCTATTTTACAATATTCTTAATATCCAAGTGCTAAATAAAACCGCAGAAAAACACCTGTGGAGATTTATGAGAATTTTATTAATAAACTAGATGAACTATTGAATTAATTAATGATAAGCAAATTGAGTAAAATTAAGATCAGAACTTTTGAAATACTTTCAAATTAAAATAATTATCAATAAAGTTGTAGGTATAATTATTTGATAAATTGATTGCTTGTATGATATATGTTTTATAAACTTCAAGCGTCAAAATGAGCAGAATAATTTTTATTTGAAACATTAAAATCACACTAGAAATGTGTTTGCTTTCTAAGAATTCTGCAGATATAAAAAACATTGATAAAATGTCTTAGAAAATCATCTAGGACATAGTCTTGTTATAATAATTTATCATAAAATGCTGCGGTTAGGGAAAGCTTTGCATCTTGGCTTGTTCAAAGTTTGTTATTTGGCAATTTAAGATTTACATTGATTGTCTGTGTGCTAAAATGTAATGTTTCGATTAGTTTTGCGGTTCAAACATAGTTTCAATCCAAACTTTATATTTAGAATTTTTACTGAAACTTTTAGCATGAAAAACTATAACATCCAAGCTTTTCTTTGTTACACATAACATTTAAGAATTTTGGACATCAGCTAATTTCATACTTAATTGCTTATATTAATAGTCATTTAGAATACACATATTCAATTTATTAACCAGCATAATTTCATCTCTTTCTTTCACTTAATATTAAAAACTGTTGTAATGAAAATTGAATATAACTTATTAAGTCCAAGAAAAATTCTTGAATGAATTAATATGAAAGTGATCAATAAGAATTGTAAAGTAATATAAATTATTTTATCATATTTTGAATAATTTTATTTTATTACAGGCACAAAAATCACAAGCGCAGGGAGATTTTTTTACTATACTCTCTCTCTCTCTCTCTCACTCACTGCGAAATATATGATTGAAATTTCTATATGTTGAGCCGAAATACGAGTACACTAAAAAGAATTATATTGCTTCTTGCATGTTTAAAAAAGTTTTCTTGAAAATCAAGACATGTTTTACTTATATTTCAGCATCATTGAATTAATGCGTAAATATTATATAAGCAGAAATTTCATATTTCAAAACTTTTGAGAAAACAATTTTGAGTTAGATAAAAGAATATATTCACTTGTTTATTTCATGAAACAAAACTAAAATAAGCCTTGAATTATTCAGAAGTATATATTATTAGTATTTGTAGTGTCTTCTTTTCTTAAATAACATATCGTAAATGTAGTTTTGAATGAAATTACGCAAAGAAATTTGTGTTTTATTTTGAGAATGTTTTCCCTACACATTAAAATTTCTAGTTCTAAGATTTCTTTTTTCGATAATCAAAGAAATCTAACGAGTATTTCCTTTTCAAACTATTCTTTTATTAGTGATAAACTTTTTATTTGTCTTTTTAGAATTTCAATTCAGGACTGTCAAATAATTGCTTTATTTTTAAATATTATGATTTTGAGATGCAGTTTCTCAGCAACCCATGGTTACTTTAATGAAATAACTGAACAAATTACGATTCTATTTATTTTATTTTATCATTTAAAGAAAATTATTTTACCTTTTTTGGATCAAATCTGTAATATGGCAGTTGTTATTCATCTACTGTTTTGACAAAGAATTTAATTATTCTTTAAATTTTTGTGCTACTCTGCTCTAGTATTTTGCTCACATTACTCAAATTTTGCCTTTTTTGTGTAATCCAGAAATATTAATTTTACCTCTTAGAATAAAATTCAGATTCAAAAATATTTTGACAGATGACATAGTTTTTTTCATTCCATGTTTGTTAGAAAATTGTTTTGCAGCTTTTATTTAATTCTTGTCAAGCTAAAATAATAATTTGTTTGTAAAAGTCTGAATTTGAGTGTTGATATAAAAAAATATTGGAATTTCAACACAAATTTTATGACTTTAAGAAAATTTATTTTCCATGGTATAATGTTTTACGAATTTAAGTGTTTCATTTTTATATAGATTTGAATCAATCTCTTAAAATAGATTTTTTCCCTTTAAATTTTGAATTCCTTAAATTGAATAGTAAAGTTTTGTTATTCTATACCTTATAAAACGCCTTCATTAAGAAAATAAATAATTATAATAAAATTAAAGCATTTAACTCGTAATATACGCTGATAGAATTCTAAATGAAGCAATAAATGTTCTCGTGACTTAATTTACAAGACAAATTGAAAACGAAAGTAAATTTTCGAAAGTAATAAAATGAAATGTCAATAAAAATGTGTATTAAAATGTTTATTCTTATGCTTTCTAACATGAATTTCATATTATTTTCAAATTCATTCATAAATGATAAAATCATTTGATATACTTTCACATAATATAATAAATTCAAATTATTTTTATGTCCATCTGACATGTTATAAAGTTGTCATAAGTATAATTTTTATGTAAATAATTAATTAAATACAAATTGCATTGTTTTAAAAAGAAAGCAGTAATTATAAAATACTAATGGTATTTTAAATTCTTAAGTGTAATGATAGAGAACGTTTTTGAAAAATATTATTCCAAAAATGATGTGAATGCAAAAATTATGTTATGAATGACAGTATTTTATTTATCTCAATAAATAAGAATACTTTGCTTTCAAATAAAAGCCATAAAAAAAACCAAAACAAATATAGAGAATATTCTTATTTTCCAAGTAGACAATAAAGATACTGATATGGAAAATTCGCTTAATGAATTTGACCTGATTACGAGAGATCAAAGATCTGAATTCCCATTATCTTGTTTTAATATTCTGACCTGTTTCTGCCAAGGACAATCGTTTGCTTATTATTCAGTGAATATTTATTCATGAATATATGTGAAGGCATTATACCGCTTAAAGATGTTCTTAGCAGAACAAGATCTTTTATAAGAAACATTAGGGAGCAGGCACAGTGTGTATAAAGAAATATGATTTAAACACGAGCATATTATTTTAAACATATACGCATATATATAAATATACTTATATTTTATTTATAACTACTTAAAATATATTCTACTATACGAATTGTTAAGAGAAATAACCATTCACACAAGCACACACAAGAATACAATATAAATATAATTCAATTTGTAGAATTTTAAGAATTATGATCGTTACTGTTTATATATATATATATATATATATATATATATATATATATATATATATATATATATATATATATATATATATATATATATATACACAGAGAGAGAGAGATCATCGAAAATTGAAAATATATATTAGTAATACAAACTCTCAAAGGTCTTCTTACACTTATTAAGTTGTGATTTCAAATTTTAAAGATAATTTTCAAAACTTCATCTAGTTTAAAAGATGTTAAATACTTTCTTTTAAAATTATCTAGTATTTAAATTGTGTTTTTAAACTATATAATATAATTTATAATTTTACCATACTCAGTTAAATTATGTTAAGGTTCTAGATTTTTAAAAATGAAAAGAAGCAACATAGGTTTGTAAAAATGAGAAAAGAAAATATAGGTTTTAAAAATGAATTTAAATATATTAAAAATTTAAAAACCAAAATAGAAGGTTAAAAATATTTATTTTTTATATATACGAGTATATAAATAAGTTTTTAAAAAAGAAGAGTTTTTATCTTTCATGGATATAATAATCATTCAATTACTACTCTTTAAATGTAACTTTAAAAAAAAGTTAAAATTTTCATCGGTTAGGTTTAATTTTCAAATATTTATTTTAATAAATTAGCAATTGTTAGTAAAAATAATATAAAATTATTCAATTAAACCATTGAAATTGCTTAATCAGGGAGAAATGCGAATGTCAAAATAATTCTAATTCGACAAAAATATTGTATTAGATGTAACAAATAATTAAATTTCAATAAGCTCCGAAGCAAAGATCCTGAGGAATCAGTACTTAAAACAGTTACCTCAGGCAACAATAACAGCACTTATAATTCCACGCATTGAATCGAACAGAGACTAAAGGATATGTACAGGCACGGCAGTCAATGCAGCTTCAACTCGAGACTGCAGTTTTATGGATGATAGTGATAAGCATGTGATGATGAGCTAGTGGTTTGAAAACTATTCACTGGGTCTATTGTAGAGAGATCTGGAGAATGTACTGGCCAGGGCAGCAGCTAAACATATTCATTTTCAAAAAATATGCATAAAAAATGTATATCATTTAGTTGTACATTATCCTGTTGAAACTTAGAGATTTGCAGGTCTCAAATAACATAGATATTCATGGACCTTCAAACACAAAAAATATAATTGTCACTGCTTAAAGTTCTGTCAGTGAGATCAAGAGATAAGCGAAATGTATTTCCAATAATACACCATACCATTACTTTAGGAGATGGCCCGGTGGATGGTGTCTAATGAAAGATTGAGATGTGCATTCCTAGTATGTTGCCAAAGATAAAATTCATCTGAAAACATGTCACACTATTCTTAAGCTTGTATTCAATTTAGATCAAACAGGAATGCCTTCAACGATCAAAGCATTGAAGATGGTCATATCTGTGATGTAGCAAAAAGGATAGCCGAAGTCATGTTTGTCAAGATGATACTCCGTGATGCTGTAAACATTCACCAACTATACGTGAAAACACTTGCTGTTTCGTGAAGACCCTTTTTCTTAAATTAGATTTCATGATGAGTATGTACAATCCCTAAGAATACACCATATATGTAATATATTTATCTCCTAGGTTCCTAATGGTTGCGGGCTCCCAAAATAATTGGCGGTCTGTATGGAGCGGTGTAAACCCATCAATTCAAAATTAAGAAAATCGTCATGGAGTCTTCAACAACTCGAACAGCAATACTGTGATTTAATTAACCGTAATTCATGGTATGCAGAAATTCTACTTCTATCAATACCAGAAACAGGCTTGTAAGTATTTATCTTTCTTACACACACACACGAGGCATCGCTACAATGTTCTAATGCAATTTGGATATAAGAAACCTGCTATATGGTTACTTTATTTAAGTATATTATAGATCACTCATGCTTCCCATTTTAATTAATTATATTTGTATATCATATTGTTTGTCTTAAATATATAATGTGTGTAGTGTTTTAATTTCTACCTTGTTGGTGTAGTAATTTTAATGTCCAACAGTGTAATTTAAGGAATGAATTAGTTTTTAGTTTAATGCGCAAAGTATGAAAGATTAATTGTAAAAGTATTTAAGATTAGATGACTCTCGAAATTTTTCAAAAAATATTTAATGATACTTTAACGGTAAATCTCAATTTAAAGTTTAAAGATTTCAAAAAATTTTCTTAATTTTAATTTGTAGTTAAAACTTATAGTTCTTATCTTCATGAGTTTTTTCCCCTTCTTTATACTGTTTAAAGTGTATTATAAGTTATTGTGTTCTATATGATTTCTAAGAGTTTTTTTTGAAGCTATATTGTTATTTAAATCATTTGAATAATTTTCGCATTCACCTTAACTCTTTTATGATAGTTAGATTAACAGACAAATAATTGAAAATTATAGGTTTTATTCTTTTTGATTCTCCTTATTTCTACAAAGAAATATTAGCCTAAAAATCAAAATTTTTCTTTGTATTTGAAATTGTTGTGGAAATTTTATATCTCATTTTCTTTTTTCCTTAAAAAGTTTTAGAAATGAAGATTCTATCTATTGAAATTAGAATCTAAGTCAATTTTATTTATTCTGAAAATTTATTAAATGAGAATTAATAAACTTTATTACTCTTAGGAGGTAGTGGAAATTATTTTGTAAAATTATTTTTTAACTATATCAATTATTTCATAATTTTCATTGGTTCATAAAATACCCGTACATATTTGTAGTTGATCCATTTTTAATTAATTACTTTCATAAGTTATGAGAGTTAATAAATTAATCTAATGCAAATATAATTGCTTTGAAGACACTTTTAATTATATCGCAACCAAAATTTTCTGCCAACTTGTCATAGATAATTTAATCAAATTAGATCCAATTTCACAAGATGACATTAAAGTTAAATTAATTAGTTAAATTTGATGAAAAGATTTGAGTAAATTTAGTTTTAATAATTAATGAATCTATCAATAATGTCAATTTTTAAAAAGTGTTCCCAGCTTTTATAAAACAACCGAATATCTTTTATTTCGCACCATATGTTTTCTCAAATTTCTGAAAGACTTAAATAATTTTTATTTAAATTCATAATTTTGTACTTGATGATTATTTCTTAAAAATTATAGACAGAATCATATATTTTTGAAAAATATGATCTCGATACTAACAATTCAATTTTTATATGATACATAGAAGCTCAATATGCAATAGAAGCAAATATGTAATACATATTTGCTTAAAAATAAAACAAGTTATTCCTTATCTTGAAATATATTGAGTATTATTAGGGAAATTGTCATTTATATTAAGCAGATATAGGAAAATAATCCCTGCTATGTAAATTATAAGTTTTATATTTTCAAGGCAAAAAATAATAAACATATATTTTCATGTTTTTAATTTTAATATCTTAAATTATACTCAAATTTATTAAATATTTACATTTAATTATATCGATTTCCATTTAAGCACTTTAACTTGGTTTCCTTTTAGATTAAGCCATTTAGTCCATAATATTTGCTCATTCTTATTTTCTAAAATGAGTATTATTGCTTATTATTTTTTAATTTTTTTGTTAGAAACTCTTCTCGCTTAGAAAATAATAATTATTTAAAAAACATTATTAATTATTAAGTATAAATAACTATTAAAAATTCAATAATAATTATTATATATTTCCTTAATAATGTATAATATTTAGGTGCTTGTAGAACACTTTAATAATTTTGGTTGCATTTTCCATAATTATTTATTATTATTTTTATGACAATGATTTTACTTAAACTATACTTTTTCACATAATTTACTAATTATTTTGAGTAAGATTTAACAAGTCACTAGAATATTTTACAGTTTCCATTATTAATGTAAGCATAAATAGAGTGAATCGTTTGTCTTTAAAGGAAAAGATTAAAATTGTTTTTTCATGTATATAGTTCCCAAAATATAAAAATATTTCTAAAGAAATGAAATAAAATCTTTTAGGTACTCAACAGTTAAGAATGGAAATGAAAAATATATATTAATCCTAAATGTTACTATTTTATTAAAAATATTAAACAACACATTTATGTTTTACTCGTATTTTATAATCCTTTATCTCCAACTTTTAAACGGACAAATTTTAATATGAAATATTTCACATTTTCTCAAGTAGAGTTATAAAAACAATTTTTAAATTTAATTTTCTAGTAAGATAATATTAATTTAAATTAAGAAAATTAAAAAAAAAATAATTCACTCACCATAAAATGTATAGCACACAAAATTTTAACAAGCATTTTGCGTAAAAGCTGCTCTGTTAAATAACGGCCTTAATCCAGGATAATGGTAATTTTTTACTGAATGACAAATCAAATATTATTATACAAAATTATACAAACAAAGGTAACAATCATGTATTCTTCACTAGCTTAAAGAAAATTAATCCTTAATATTAAGATTTTTTCAATTAGTTATTTTCAATTTATATATGTTTTGAATTAGTTAGTTTTAATTTGTGCATGTTTAAATTATCTAGTAACCATAAACATTTTTCCGCTTTTAAATAAGACAAATTGCAAATGCCAGATGGATGCGCATTAATTATCACAAAATTGCTTGTCTTTTTTTAGGCATATGACGATATATATATCACATGTAGTTTTATTGATTTCGGTGTAGTTTGTGAATCCAAAAAAAAGTTTAGTAATAGCAGTAAGCAAAGACGTTATTAGAGTAGATTTGTTACATGAGTACAAATTGAGCACTATCTCTCCTGAGGCATACCGAAAAACACGCGTGGCATTCGGATACGATGCAAGAATTAAACGTACAGCACAAAGGTAGCATCACAAATTCTGTTCCGGTCATGAATCCCTTGAATATACATCACGATCTAATGATCAATTCTTAAGTAGCAATGATTTGAAAAGTGCTATCAAAAGTATATTTTTCAAACGTGTCAGAAATTAAGTTCCTAGTATTTTATGGAACCAATCTTGTTCACTTGCACAAACTGGGAGAAGTGTGGTAGCTAAGCAAATTGTTCCATCACTAATTTACTGAATAATATAAGCTTCACTCACTTGCACAAACTGGGAAAAGTGTGGAAGCTAAGCAAATTGTTCCATCACGAATTTACTGAATAAAGTAAACCTCACTCACTTGCACAAACTGGGAGAAATGTGGAAGCTAAGCAAATTGTTCCATCACGAATTTACTGAATAATATAAATTTCACAAACTGTGCATCCATTCATCACTTCTTTCTCTCCAGAAAATAGAACTGTTTCTGATTCATCTGTTGATGTGTGATAAAAAATTTATCCAGTACACCCCCCTCCTCCCACAAACGTTAACATTATTGATTGTCAAGGATATATCTTCTTCTCGGTAGATTCCCAGAAGTGCAAAGCCCCACTTCATTCTCAGAAGCTGCTGCTGTGTGTATGATGGACATCAGTTAGCAATGTTCACAACGAGTTCTTTCCACTAGCCAGTTTCTTAGTGCTTCTGTCTACATGCGACAAGTGAAACATATGATCCTTGAGTCAGAAACAGTAGGGACTGTGGTGAACAGAAAGAAAGTTCAATTCTTGCAAGACCACACACATCATATGTAACTCTCAATGGGATTACTGTCTTAGAATGGGACTTTCTGCCCCATCCTCCCTATTCTCTAGACATTTCCCTAAATTATTGTCACTTGTTCAGTGATCTGGACAATCACATGCGTATAAAATGGTTCCGTAATACTGAAGAAATCTAAACCAAAGCGGTATTTTTTTTATTCTTTTTAAATATCGAATATTTGATCTCAGTGGTCTCTGTGTGCTTGCTTCCCAGTAAGAGAAGGTTGCGACATGCAATGCTGCTTATTTCTATGAATAAAATTTGTTTTGTCATATCAGTACTGCGTCTGGAATTTTTATGATACACAGTGACGAAACTTGCCTGGCCATCTGATATTTTTATGAATTGAATACTTACATGAAAAACATATTATAAACATATTATGTATGTTTTTACCTTTCGTAAAAAATTATGTGTATGTGTGTGTGTGTGTGTGTATATATATATAATGGAAATATATTTGCTATTAATATAACTTACATTATTAATTCCTAATTAAAGGTAAAACACGAAACTTACACAGTTATATTTGTTAAATTGTTATACTTGTGATCAATGATAATGCATTACCCCATCCAAGTATAATAACAATAAAAATAAATAACATAACATAATAATAAAATTAACTCTAATAAATAACAATAAAACATGTCCCCCTACAATATGAAGTCCCTTTTTACTTAAATTGTAAGGGAAATTATGAATTCCATAGTTAATTTCAATATTTGATTAAGGTTAATTTATAATCAGTAATATTAAAAATGTTACATTATAAAATTTATTTTGCCTGATCAGTTACCATAAAATTTTATTAATCTTAAATTTTAATTCATGTTATTATTAATAAGGAAGTAATGTTACCCTTGCAAGATAGTAAGATAGTTTAAAATTATTTGAATCTGTTACTTTAATTTCAAAATTTATATATATATATATATATCTATATATATATATATATATATATATATATATATATATATATATATATATGTATGTATGTATGTATGTATGTATGTATGTATGTATGTATGTATGTATACGTATTTGAGAACATTATTTTCCTTTTAAAAATGATTGTTTATTGATTAAAAATTATTGAAAATGATTTTTTTAACTATAACCATATTGTATTATATTTTTCCCATTAAGTCTCGTTCCTTTGTTTTGATCAAGAACCTTACGGAAGTAATTATTGTATAAAAATATTCTATTAATCCATTATTTAACTTAGAAAACTCAATCTGTATTTAAAGTTAGATAATAAAGTAAAATTTAAAAATAACTAATAATCTTGATTATCTTCCAATACTTAATTTTGAGAATAACTATAATCTTCATAACATTAAGATACATACATATTTGTAAGTAATCTCTTTTTCAACTGATTCTCTTCAACAATCCATTTTCCTTGTCTAAAATATATTTTACAACGGATTTAAGGCGAAATCTGTTCAAAATTCCATTAAGCTTGTAATCTCTGTAGGTATTTTTCTATAAACTCTGGATACATCTTAACCGGCCAATTGATTTAAGATAAAAAAAAAATAACAAGGTATATTATATCTACTGAAATGAAATACTTCTTTATTTATTTTGCTTTACCAATTTTCAGGTACTATACGTGCGCACACACACGCATATAACACACACACACACATATATATATATATATATAATAAATGTGTGTGTAATACCTTACTTTCTTATTAAATTTTAAGCGACTTTTGGTAACATTTTAAAGAAAGTACAATGAAGAATAATTTTTATCTCTTAGGAACAATTGATTATTAGATAAGTCTTGTTCATAGTATAATTATTCATATATATGTTTTCCTCTATTGACCTGTTCTCCTTACGTCATGCAAAATCTGATTTATATTCTAAATATGAATTTTTATAAGAATATATTTGTTCTAATAATAACATATTTCCAAAAAATATAATTTGAGATAAATGTACATTGAGAACTATTTACAGTACTATTTAATAAATTAAAGTAATATAATCTTCAATGCTTTTCTCATTATTTTGACTCCACTGTTGCTGACAAAATTTTTTTAAATAACAACTCTTTTGTTTCAGTTATTTCAGGTATAGTGAATCTTCTGCCTAGTCATTTATTAATAATAAATGTCTTTTAAAATCAAACTATCAAAAAAGTGATTATTTCAGTTGAAATTATGCTGTCCGCCAACGCTGAAAAGTTGATTTTCGACTACAAGTGTCATTTTTTTTATTTGTGTATTTTGTGCTTAGAACTTTTAAATTTCTTTAACATTTTTTTGTATTTTATTGTATGTACAACAGAAATTAAGTCATAGCAATTTTAAAATACATCGTCTTTTTCCAAAAAGAAAACCGGATGTACATTTTCAAACCTAAAATAGTAAAAAAAAATGGTATTTTGCTTTGTTTGCTTTTTTTTTTTTAATTTATGCATTTTTCTATAATGTGTTGATTGATAGCCATAACTATGTGACCCTTATTTGACTTACACACTTTCGGAAACAAGTGGCAACACACATACATCGTCGCCATCACAAGCGAAACAATCACTTTAAATGAGATTTTTTCATAACTTTTATTTGCACAAAATCGCTAAACCACATTATATTTTTCCCATTTAAGTACCTTTAATACGATATTTTAAGTAATAATAAATACATTTGTAGTAAACTTGGCCTACATGGTTTAAGAGTTACTATCTATAAAATGAAACAGAAATATACGAAAAAAAATTTATTTACAGCTGTTTTAAAAAATAATTTTCAGCAAAATTTCATAAAATATTCATATTTTAAACCAAATTTTATATATTGAGCAGTAATTTTTTAGACTTAGGTTCATTTCAAGGAACATTTTCGCACAAACCTTATGACCAAATTAAAATAAGAATGATGCAAAATCTTAGCCGTTTTGTTAAAATTTCATTAAATTTTTCCTGAAAATAACCAATTTCGTAAAAAATATATATAATAAAAGCGTTGGCTAGCTTTATATTTTTACATCCTAATTTATCTTAAAACAAAAATATAGAAAATTAATTGTTAAGAAAATATTGGCGAGAACGTATGTGGATACCTTAAGTATGTAGACTGAGTGGCCGAAAATTCTTAAACACCCATGATTCTATTGTATTGATATATTTTATTAGTTTTACTTATAACTGTATCTTTATAAACACACTTCTTTCTTATTGGAATATCTTAAAAATGGCTAAATTAATTAACATAATAATATAAAATTGAGAGATTTGCATTTATTAAGCGAATTTTCATTTATAAATTTTAAATTTGATATATATAAATTGGAATATCACAACGATTGAATATAGTTTCAAACATTTACATCACTATTATCAAAATAAATTATCCAGTAAAGTAAAATCCAAAGATCGTTAGTAATTTGACTTCCTTTTTTTTTAAATAATGTAACCAAAAGCTCGATAGATTCGAAATGATATCTAATATGAATTGAAATAAAAATTTCTTTATTAGAAGTTTACCCCAGTATATAAACAACGGGATTATTTTTTCCGTTTAATGTACTTATTTCATTTCAAAGATAAAAATTTACATAAAATGAATAAGTTCTAAGCATTATTTTATAGAAGAAATTAAGTTAAAATTTTATTATACTATTTAATAACTTTGAAGTTACATTTATATTTTAATGCCAAAAAACTCAATAAATAAAATTATAAGAAATCTTGTATAAGATATTTTATAAAAAATTATCAATTTGTTATAAAATTTTTATAAATATTATATAAAACATTTATCCGAAATCAGTATTAATACTTAAACTTATCTTTGAAACTATTAGATAATAAAACAAAATTTTTACCTCTCTCTCTCTTTCTCTAATTTCAAATATAAAATAATACAAATAATTTATTTTAATGTTAAACCATTTTTGAGGCCTCTCTCCAACCAAACACATTAAGCTACATATATGCTATAAACAATTAAATTTTGAATATAGTAGGATAATTCATTAACAAAAATGTCTTCAGAAATATTTGAGTAAAAAACTTTGATCAAAGCTATTTTATTTTCAAATTCATCAAAAATAATTTTGAATCTCCATAGAATTTGTTCGAAATCAGGTTTTTGACCCCGATCACTATTAATATCACATTAAAAATGTAACTTGTCTTTTTTACCATGTAATTTCATTTAATTCAATAAAATAGAAAAATATTTTAAAAACCTACAAATCTGTGTGTCTCATTCAAATACAGTTTTATAAAATTGTCATACAAGTATATATTCCACTATATAATTCAAAGTATTAAGTCAAATGTTAGGAGAGTATTTTAGTATTCAAACTATATAGATCAAGTATTATAATTCATGAATAAGACTTGAGAGAAGCAAAGCAAAGAAACTAAATTTCTCTTTCTATACTTCTAATTTTAGAAACTCTTTGTCGACATAATGCTTAAAAAATAATTTTTTTTAATTTCCTTACTGTCCACTGCTGTTTTTTATCGTTTATATCAACCCCTTTTTAAACAAATCACAAAAAATTAAATAAGTTTTTCTGTGTTAATCATAATCCTTTAAGAATTTTGTATTTCTTTAAAAACCAAATAAAATGCATCTATACCAAGTTTATTGTATAGATAATTCAATCTATAAACTATGATCAATTGTTCTATGAAATTAATGATTAAATCTAAGAATTAATTAAAAACCACATAAAAAAATCCTTCCTGAAATCTAATTTAATTAATCGCACGAAGTAATTTTTCATTGTATTTTATTTAAACCACAGAAAAAATAAACGATTTTTTTTTCAAGTCTCATGGAGTTTCCTTTCCTTTATCATTATTTTTAAAATAATGATAGGTTTATAAGAATATCCAAAATATTATTATAACTGGCAATTTTATATAAATCATAAAAAGAATACGTATAAGGCACATTCTTGTTATTACAGATATAGTTTAATAAAACTTTTGCTACAAAATTTAGCACTATATTTGTATCAAACAAAGAACTTTGGAAAAATATACTGGTACAATTCTTAAAAAATCTATGAAATAGAAGATGTTGTAAATTGGGTACAAAAAAGGTATCATTTTCATCTAACAAAGTTAACTTTAAAATAAGTTGAACGTTCCTTGAAAATTTGTACATTTTAAAGTAACCACATATTTTAAAAAGAAAAACATGCATAAAGATTAAGCATGTATGAATTATTTGAATTTTGTTATCAAATATTATTTCCTAAATAATACAGTCAAAATTTTCCTGGCAATTGCTTTACTAGGACCTATTTGAAAGATGTCACGCCATGCAATCAACACTTTTAAAGAAAGCCACTAAGAATTTGTAAAATTGAGTAGTTTATATTATAAACTCTCTTTTTACTTAACAATAATTATCTGAGCACAATGTTACAAATTATCAATAAAAGTAATACATTTCAAGCTTTATGTGGTAAAAGTTTTAAAAAAAGATATATATTAAAAAAAAATTTTTCTTTTAATTTATCCATTTTTAGACACAAATACAATTTAACAACCATCAAAGTAAAATTTACACCTGATAATAGCTACTTACAAAAACTCATAAAAAATTAAAGTCTTGGAAATAAAAAGAGGTTACTTATAAAAAAAATAGCTTCCTTTTTAATAAACTAAAATGATTAAGAGATAGTGTATATTAAGAACTATAGAAGAACCTACCTTTCAAACAAATCTGTTTATAGTGTCATGAGGGTGAGCAAATTCAATCTACATAAATCACTCTATTCCACCCGAACACTCGGCCTTTCGTTCCTGGTAGATTGGAATACGCGAATATCATATCAACATCTTGCAGTTGGTCAGTACGATAATGACGTCACAGAAAAAAAGCGCCTTTTCGATGCGACGCTCTCTCTTGAAAGATTAAAATAAAGAAGTCAAAGAGGAGAGGTGCATCTCATGTTTCACAGAAGGAAAAAAAAAGCTTTTTTTTTCCTTTCCACCTAAGTATGGATGGTGTTGGTGACAGGTCAAAAAACGCTTGCTGTAAGATTGGGAGAAGGGGAATGGATCACGTATTCGTAGAAATTCAACGGAAATGTCAAATTGATATATGAATGTTTTAGTTGATGCTTGTTTAGCAGACACTCTCGGAATTTCTCGAGATTTCTTTTTTTTATAAAATCGAGGCTATCTTTTAATGAGGTTACTTCGTCATCTTATAACTCATCTTTCAGAATACAGAGACGAAAGCCTGATCGACAAAAGTGGAAGAAATAAACTAGAAGAATATTTAATAAATATTCTTTAATTAAAAATAATCTCTTCTCAATCACGTTAAGTTTCAATCTCTTTTTAGGCATTCTGACGTTTTAAGACCATATAAGCTCAAGGCTTCAAAAATAACAGTCTACTTAATCTTGTATTTTAAAAAATAAGTTAGTTCCTAATATTTTTGTTAAAACTAAAACCTGTGATGGAAGGAGTGTCAGTTTTTTAATTATAAGCAGGGAAGTACGTGATTAATGCCACCTAATTAATCAATGAAATTAAGTGTTGCGTGTATTAAAATATCTTGGTTCATGCTAAATCTAATACTTATATAATTTCAGCATTAAATATTTTCATTTCATTTTAAGCTGGAAATAATTTCTATATACTTTAATTTTAATTACATTTTCGACTAAATTTCTCTCTATTTTAACACCTATTATCTTGCAATTTTCCATATTTGCTTATATTACAGTGTATTGCACAAATTAATTTATTAAGTTTTTGTGGTAAAATTCTCGATAAATTGAGAATGAAATTTTTATATTTGATACACACTTTACTACAATCAAGCCTACAGAGCATATATCCCTTTTTATTTTAGCCCAAAATTAATTAATATAAAACATGCTAAAGTATGTGAACTCTGAAAACCTTTCAGTGAAATAGAATTCTGGAAAACCTAATGAGCATCGTAAAATGCATTTTTGTGGTAAGTAAATACAATACAGTTGACTATTTTGAAAAGTACAAGCATTTCATCCGATACTTTATTTACGTATAAAGAATATGTTTGTGATAATTATTTGAGAATAAAATCATTTTGAAAATACTACTTATAAGTATCATGATCATTTGTGTGAATGTTAAAAAGGAATAAATCTCCACAGCTTTTCTATTCATTTTTTTATAGATTTTGTGGTATTCATTAATTTAAAGGAGTTATGCAATCCTTATTATTTTTAAATCTGAGCAGAAAGCACTAATTTATTTAAATAAAAATCAGCTTAAGATTAAAGAAAATTAGTTGGAAAAAAACCATTATAAGCAATAGGTGACATGTAAATACCCTTTATATTTTTTGATCAATTACTTTGATGTTTTGCTTATTTTTCAGTTAAATTCTTAATTAATAAATTTTCTTTCTATCATTTTCATGACAAATGTCATGGATTGCTGCCCTTTATATTAATTAATTTTTTAAACACATGAATATAAATTATAGATTAAAATATATTTAAAAAAATTCCTGAAAGCATTAAATAAAACATTTTGAAGTTCCTCATTAGCACGCGTACACTTCTTACTAAATTATAATGACTTTTATTTCGTATAATGAAGGGATAAAAACTGTGGTTCTGTTAAAATCCTCGGCTATCGCAGAATAAAAATAATGTTAAATCTTTAAAATAAAATTGCGAAAGTCGAAATAATAAAGTTTTATTATGAAATGAATAGAAAAATATGCAAGACAATTATCGTTTTTCCTCCATGATATAAATTATTGAAAAGAATTAAAAATATTTCTATGAAAACCAACTCATTAAAATATTTCTTAATAAATATGAACGTAAGATTATTTTTCCTTCTTTCTCATCATTAAATAAACAAAGCAATGTGTTTTGCTTCGTTAAGATTTAAATTATATGTTTCGAATATAATTTGAAATATGCATATATGTGTGCAAGAATATTTGCTTTAAACATAGCTCATTATGTTATATCGCATTTATACACATATCTGTGACTAAGATTTGAAAAATATTTCAAAGATATGTGTCTATTCATATAGTGGAATACCCAATTAGTGATCACTGTTAGGAATAACAGATTTTTCGGCAAAATTTTTAGAACAGTACAAGAAACTTGTAAATTCCTCAGTATTTCTTTACTTGAATTCATATTTTAAAGGAATTTTGAGATTTTAAAAGCACAGTTTTTAAGAATCCTTCTAAGTATAATTTAATTGAATACTTAAAAATATTTTCTCTCGAAAGATATAGGTTACTTTAATATTGTCGACAAAAATGTGAATTTCTTAGAATTACCTTCTGCCTCTGTTTTTATAGTTTGAGCTATGAAAAAAGCTGGTTCTAATTATATATTACTACTAATGAGCAATCAATTTTTTTTAATATTTTTATGCTATTATTTAACATAATCCAACACTGTTTCATTTTTTTTTAAATATCAAACTCTTTGAAGTAAACAATTTTTCTTAATTAAATTGATGCACTTTAAGTTCAACTATTGCATTTTATATCAAATGAAAATATATATAATACTTAACTTTGTAAAATTGTAAAATTAAATTTCTATTTTTTTTTTTTTTTTTTTTTTTTTTTTACTTTTTAAATAACGCATCAAAAAGTTTCCGAAATTATCAAATTTGAAAATATCGTTTATCTAAATTTAAAAAAAACCTGTCAAATGATGCTGATTCTAAGAAAAATCATTCAATTGTAAGATAATTTGGAATATGCACAATCAATAGTTTTAAAAAAAAACAATTATGAAATTAATTCAAGAACCCTTTTCTCTGGCTTTCAATTCTGTTAATTTATCTACATTTTCGTAATTAATATTCGCCAGCCCATATGAGTCTATGAACAGCAGGGATAACGAAGTTAATTTTGTTTGACTTATTGAGTTTGGTAAATAGTTTTTTACCCATTTTAACATCGGAAATAAATTTTCACTAGATCTGTTCGATCCAAGTAAAGTTAAAAATATACGTAATGTGATTTATGTGATTTGAAATGTCAATTAAGTTTTTGTAATCATTAAAATGCAGCAAATTAGCAGTGTAAATCATAGCATATCAGATAAGATGTTAAATTTTAACTTTTACAAAATAATAGAAATTGTAACTGTCCTTCATCCAATTCTTTTATATCAATGTCTTCATTATGCTATTTTTAATTATTGGAAAACTTAGGATGCAATTGATATACCATCATTTGAGTTTACAAAATATTTTTAAAGAACTCCTTAATGTCTTTACAACTTTAGCTTCAAAGTTTAAATTCCAAATATATTTTGCCTTATACTGTATAAAAACAATTTCGTTCAAAGGCTTCTTGACCCTGATTATATGATTTTTTGTCCTTCTTATGTTGACCTTCATGAAAAAAATCCATTTTCGGGGATTCTATTATTATTAGAATAAGCTGTTATTTTTGATGTATTAAATGTCTCTTATTCTATTTCTGGAAGAAAATTTCTTAAAATATTAATGTAATTAAATAATTTTTCAAAAATATTTGTCGCAAACGAGATTGTCATAGTAAAGTCTTCTAATGATTATTTATTTTGGAGAAAGCATTTCATCCAAAACAACGGCAAATAAGATTAATTATAAGTTAACTCTGATTACTATTTCTCGTAATTCCAATTTTAAAGAACATTTCTGAGATTCATCTGGAGTTATATCAAGTTGAGTATTTTTTATTCCATTGAACAAAGAACGAATACGTTTAACTGCATTAGCTCCACGGGCGTACTATTTTTACAGTAAAATGTTTATTTTTTTAGGGCAAACTTTTTTATAAAATATTCCCATGAGCAGACATAACAAAATTTATAAGCGTTCTTCAATATATAGCAATATTCAATATTGCAAACATGAATCACTACAATACTTCGTAAGAACCATATTACTTTCTTCACTTATCAATCAACAAGTTTGATTTTGTGAGTGTGATATCACTATAGACTATGTTTGACGTTAACATCTGTGATGGTTATTTGAAGAATTTCTGTTTATGTGCCTTCTAATTTTAATCATTGACACCACCAATATTGATTGCGCTCTGCTAACACTTTTATTGCGCTTTTTTTCTAAACTTTAAAGTCCGATTCAATACCCATAATTCTCTTTCACTGAGTTTCTCTTCCCACCCACTATTTTGTTTTTCTGGATTTGTCCAGCCACGCTGTGTATATGCATCATGACCTAAGACATAGTCCTTTTATAAAAACGCCTAAATGTTGACCTGTTTTGGTCACACTTGCTCCAGCTAGGCAGGTCTCTACAGTTTGGTATCTTTTGGATATCTGAGAGATCCGACATTTTACGTGCTAAAAAAATCCATGATTTACGTAGCTCCAATAAAGCTGCCCCAAACTACCATAATGTATGTATTACTATTCATATAAAAAAAACTAGTAATTACCCTACTGGCCACCGTAAAGGCAACACCCTAGGGGAAGCATGCAAATAACATGAAATTTACAGCATGCATTAGCGGAGGTGAGATTTGCAAATGATTAGAATTTCAGCACAGACGCACATCACATGCACCTGTGGCCTACTTCAAAGCGCTATTTAAGGTTTCAACGATTTCAAGTAAAGCAATTGTGTTTTTCTCGTGTTTTTTTTCAAAAAAGGATCAATTATGCATTGTAGAAAACAGCGATCATTTTTTGATCAAGTATTCGAGTTCGACAGAGGAAATATAGTGACCTACCAAGATTGTGAGTTATCGTTTAGGGAAATCTGTAGTCGTGTTGGATGAAACTAAACATATGTAATGCAAATATGAGATCATTGGATGCCAGAAAATACGACGGATCAATGTGTTCGATCACATCCATCTCAGTTCACCACTTCATATGATGACAGGCAAATTGTGCACATGGCAGTGATGGATCGCACAACCACATCAGGATCCAAAGCATAGCACATTCAGTCTGTAACGCATCATCTAGTTCCTGCGTGTGCCATTTGACGCCGCTTACAGCAGAGCAGTCTGTCCGCAAGATGTCCATTGCTTCGTCTACCCTTGACGCAGAACCACAGGCGCCACTGCCACCAATGATGCGATGAAAGAAATATGTGGATGGCAGAATGAAATGAAATTGTCCTTACTGACGAGTCATGCTTCTGTCTGCCACACCACGATGGTCGCATTCGAGTCTGAAGACACCATGGAGAGAGGATGCTCAACAGTTGCGTTACTCAAAGCCACACTGGTCCTGCACTGGGTATTAAGGAACGGGGTGTATTGTATGTCACTCTCGCACTAGTACACATTGCCGATACTTTAAAAAGATTGGGCTTTATCTTCTAGGTTTTGGAGCCAGTTGTCCTTCCATACCTTCAGGGCTAACCCACTGCCATATTTCAACAGGATAATACGTGACCGCATGTGGCATGCATTGTCCAAGTGTTCTCCGTCAATCACCAGTTTGAATTGCTTCCCTGGCCAGCTCGCTCTCCGTATCTTTCGGCGATAGGAAACATGTGGTCCATGGTTGTTCAACGATTGACCTAGATTATAACTCCAGCTGCCACACCAGATCAACTTTGGCAACGTATGGAATCTACTTCGTCTGTTGTACCCCAAGAATACATCCAAAGTCTATTTGAATGCCGAGGCGTGTGGCAGCGGTGATCTCTAACAACTACGGCAACTCTGGCTACCGATTTTGACTGAAACCATATTTCACAGAAGTTTATAAATTTAATCATTTGATACTTGGTCAGCATGTTATAGACAAAATAAATTTTGTTGTGATATCTCTTGTCTTTCTTGGTACTATAATTTGAGTGGCCAGCAGTTTATTATATTTTAATACTTACAAATCGCATTCAAAGACCAATTTTATTCACAAGTGTTCCATTATTTCGATAACCACCTATAATTTCCCCTTAGGGAAGTAGAAAAGAATTCATTGTTGTCCTGAAATACCGAGTTTCTAAAATAGTGATATCTTTACAAAACTATAACATTGACAATTTTTTTCATATTAAATTTAACGATCTGTATTTGCACTTTACATTCGTTGTTAAATTTCGACATATTATATGTTATTTTCCTGTTTTTATTAAAATGCGTTTTATCGTAACTACAGCGAACATTTTTGAATTATGTATCTTAAAAAACAAGAGAAATTTTCAAATTTTATATCGTAACAACATAAATCTTAAAAACCGAAAATATAATTAAAAAATTCCCTTTATCTAAATACCAAGGGATTATTAAATAATATCACATTTTAGATTAGCAGCACAGTTGCTCATATCACGCGGATTAGATACTTTTAACTTCGTGACTAGGAAAAGGTAAACATCAATGTATCAATATCAGCTCTAAGTCATCTATGCTTCCACGTTTATCCTAAAAGATATTTCACTGCTATGTTCAAAGAATAATAATGGCTATAGTAAATTATTTGAAGACATTTCATATTGTAATTTATTTGAAGAGTGTAAACAGCCTGCTAACAAAACCTTTTTGACAGCCTGAAAATGGTATAAATGCAAACTTAAGGTAGTGGATGAAAGTTCAATTTTAATTTGGTGGATATATGGTAGTAAGGCATTTACGAATTATCTTGTCGACCTTTTTCGCTATAAGAATACATCGTCGGATTTCAAAAATTTTAATAATTTTTTTCAAAGTGGGAAGGAAAAGCAGAATAATTTACTATATCTTGATTGCAGCAAATAGATAAAAAACTTTGGTAAAAAAAATGATATGGTGCTTAGTGAAATCATTAAACGAAATAAATATTTGAGCAGATACGGTCGATGAGATAATATGTAAGTACCGGCAGGAATATCTATTCTGTCATTTAGACTGATAGTATTTTTAGCTAAATAAAATGGAAATATATAAGGAACAATAAACAGAAACAATCCTTCGGTAATATAATATCCTAAATTAATAATTATCTAATTCCAGTTATCTTTTCTGCCAACAAAAATCCGTTTCATGCAAGTAATTATGCAGCTAACTCATTTTAACAAAGAGCAGTTTACAAATTATTCGTCATAGCGCAATGTTTCTAAGCTGCGCAAATCTTTCGAAATTAACCGGAATTTCGTGTTTCCTCAGCGATAGTAATTTATCTTGTTTCAATGTAATCTGGAAATAATCTGATCTTATTTAGCTTTTTCTTCTTTTTAAACTCTATAAAAAAAAAACAAAGGAAGGATAATTTTACATATTTGTTGTCGAATATAAAACATGGAAATAACACCTTTCACACACACAATTCTGTGTATTAAAATATATTTCTATGTAAATATGAAATCTGCTCATAAAATTCTAAAAACCCAAATCGACCATTTTTTAGATTTTTTTTATCCTTGGATTTTTTCCAAGTACTAATATAAAAACTTTTATTCATTTGGTTGAGTATGTTCAACAATGTTGAAAAATCTAAAAAAAAAAAAAGTAAAGTACTACATTTAATATGACCTCATTAGTTTTCAAATAGTGATCAAAATTTTGGGATGCATTTAAGTCCGAATTTCGTGCTAAATTTTGCCTAAAACTCCTATTTCTAAAATAAGAATTTTTTTTTAATTCCAGAATAATGGCTTCAGAATTTGTTAACAATGATTTATTATTAGCTCGATTTTATTTCATATCGCTAATCATGAATTTGTTCCTAGAATGAGAAGATATATAATATTTCATAAAAGTTGTTTTTTCTTGTATTTACCTGTATCTGATTTATTTCATCACATACTGTACTATATTCTAACCAGCATGCTTCGAAATACTTTTGAGAATGAAGTATTGCACATTAATATAGTAACAAAATATTGATTTAGACACACAATATGAACTCATACAGTAATAATGGCTAATTTACAAAAACAATTCAGTATCAATAAAATTACTAAACATTAATATTACCAGATGTGAATTTTTAAAAATATTTTTAAAATATAAGGTATTTTTTAATATTTTAACTTTTGACCAATAGATTTTAATTCACAAGAGTTTCAAACAAAGCCTTTTAGTTATAGATACATAATACTCAGTTTATAATTACATTTATTTAAATAAGCTATCATTAAAAATATATAAGTTTTAAACTTTAAGTTTCAAAAAAAGTTAGTAAAACATTCCATTTTTCTAGAAACTTCAAAATTCTGTTTACATCTTTCACTAACTGACCTGTATAAATGACGATTTTTTCCAAATTAATATTTCTTTCTTTATACGTTTTCCAGTGACAAAAATATTTAATCCCGCTTTTTCTAAAATTATAATAGTAAGAAATATAATTACCCTCTAACTTTCTTATTTCAAATGAAATGATTAACATGAAATCTCACAAAATTCTGTTTCAATTAACACCTCATTTTATACTTCATCATTTCAAAATGGACCTATTCAGAATAAAATATTTACTTTCATAAATATTTTTTATTTCCTACTTCTAATTTTATTCAAAATATGAAAATTCTTGCAAATGGTTTAAGGTTTAAATTATAAGTAAGATGAAATGATTCATTCATTAATTTGCACATTTAATTAAATTTTTTTAGACATTTGATTTGAATAACGTGGGAGCGACTTGAAGAATGAGAGTAAAATATCGATTAGTATTTTAAATTTCTTTCTGCATACTTAATCTTAAATAATCAAAGCTTATGCAAGTATTCTGAGTGAGTCAATAAATCATGAAGAAAGTACATCTGAATGCTTTAGGAGCTTGCATATTTATAAACATTATGAGGAATTTCAATGCAGTAAATTTCTTTTTAAATTCATCAAAAATTCCAATTAATTTTTGAACTTTTATGTCATTGAATGAAATCGTATAATGAGGCTTTTATAAGAGAAACATTTAGTTAACAAAAAACTTATCTGCATTGTATGAAATGTAAAACCATTTCATTATATCCCTTGTATTCAAATAAAACGAAAAAGGGAGTTATTCATTATACAACAAGAATTATTAATGAAATGAAATTTTTAAAACATAATTTCAATATCAATAAAGAATTCGAGAAATAATATTTCTGAAAAATGTTATTAGAGTAGAAAAGAATAATATATCAGTATTTTATTATGAGAACTTGTTTTTTTATTTTTGAAGAAGCAGAGCATATATAAGCCATACCTTCTCCCTTAAGCATGTTATTTAGAAACTCAAGTAGGTAGCGTAAGTATGTTTTTCTCACATTTCTAAGAAAAAGTGCTTCTCTTTTAAAGTTTCAAGGAAAATAGCATTGTTTAAATTCACTTACGCTAAATAGTTTTACTTGAATCTCATAATGTTATGTTTCGTAAGCCTGATAAAGTCATACATACCATATGTATTTTTATACTTTTCTGCTCATGTAAATTTAAGAGAAAGAATAAAATCTTACATGACTTTTTATATATATATACTTCGAAATGATGGTTATGAGAAAAAAAATTACAAAGGGTTTAAAAAACAAGAATAGATTAAAGTACAAAGTGAAAAAAGCATTTAGTTGTTAAAATGATCTTAATTATACAAATGATATAACTGTTTTAACATCCAAATATTTCAAATAAGATATTTAGTAAAAACTGCTGAATTAATAGAAGTTAACGATCACTTATTTTTAACATTTTAAATCAGAAGAAAATAATGATTGAAATATTATATAATTCGATAGAGCAGTACATAGTAAATTGTACTATGTTAATTACCTTTCCCAACAAAGAAATATCTCAGAATCACTCTACCTTGTTTCTAAAATACTTCCTCACTCTAAAACAAAATGAAAAATGATGGAAAATACATCAATTATTTTTTGATGGCCACAAATACTTAGATATTTCTTAAATCCCATTAGATTTGCTTTGCCCTATAACGAAACAAAATTATGAAATATATATTAAGATAAAACCTCAAATCTGTTTTTACTTACAAGATTCTTTATTAATTTTCATATATGACAATCAATATCCATAACGAAAAAATAATTTTCTCAAATCAGAGGGTATTAATAAATAAATTATGGAAAAATATCAAAAGCCCTCCTGCAAATAGTCTAATGTCAGGGTATATCATACAAATTTCGTTGTATAACAAAGTAGTTGAGAGATGTTTAAAAAGTACTCAAGGATTTCTAATTTGTCAAATATGGTGCATGACATTTTTAAGTCAATCATCATATTAACACGTGTACCATTAAGCCATGTAACATTTGTACCACATATACCATTAAGTCACATACCGCATTCTACATACTCGCATGATCATCAAATTCCCTTATACAGGTTGTGTATTGAAAAGATTAAGTCCGTTTTTGCAGTGTCTTTTATAAAATTAATATATGCTTATAATTCTGTTATTTTTCCCTTAACTCAAATTTTTATCTCTTTTCTAAATTTCTTATTACTTAATGAAGATTAACGTAAACCAAATAGCTGCACAGGATTCTTTAACTCACAAATGTAATTTTAAATCCTTGTGAACATATATTCCATACCATACAAACTAAGTACAAAATTGAGAACGTATTGAGTTTCTGGAGAAACCTCAGAACTTATACTTCAATCATTTCTTTTCAGAAGAAAGAAACATCAGTCTAAGATGTAATAAAATAAAAATATTTATAATTATATCTCTTACAGAGCTGTGTGAAGTTTTTAAAAATGTTTATTATTATGCTTTTAAACTAGATAAATACTTATTTGATTAAAAAGTCAGAGATTAAGAAAACATTTTAAAAAATAGTAGAAAAAGATGAGTTTAAACATTTCGAAAAAAAACACATAATTGTAAGAAGCAATAAATAAAAATGAAATCTTCCACAGAGTACTTCAATAACACAAGCCTATTTTTAAGGATTTTGGAACAGGCTCCATAAGTAATCCGCTTAGTGCATCGCATCGAACTCACTCCTTATTCATGCTCTTTAGATTTTTCCCTCCATTTATGGATTATATACCATATTGTTTTTAATTTTAAAAGATAAATGAATCTGGTAAGAATTTTTGACAACAAAATATACTGTGGGTAAATAGACGAAATTTATTCCAGTTTATCTTTTTTAGTATTATCATATTAGCATAAAATAAAATGAACTTGAAAAAATCAAATTCAAACTTCAATCAATAATATAGATTTTTAAAACTCAGTAGCATTTTTGGAAACAAAGATATTGCGTAATCGTATATAAATAAATTATCGAAAAATTTAAAACAAAAATTTTGAAAAGGATTTGAAGAATCATTAATTAAAATCTTAACATGTTAATAATCGATAACTTTCTTTACGTTTCAACACTATATTGCTTAAAATTCACAAATATCATTTTCGTTACGAAATTTCATTAAAAAATCTAAGGATATAAGCACATTTTAGATATACTACTAGTTTAAAAAAATACCCAATAAACTTATTTTCAAATAAAGAAAGCTATACAGTTATATGCCTATATAAATATAAATTATCAGCAATTTTGTATAAATATCGCTGTAAATCATCGTAAATTGTAGTTCATGTATAAAATGTATAATTCATGAAAACTTTCACAATATAATACCTAAAATGTTTTCAACAATAAATACATTTTAATAAACACTCAATCATCAGTGTTCAAAATCAAAAGTATAAATTTAACTACGATAAAAATTATTCACACATGAAATAAAATTTAAAATAATAATCTGGTCATTTATTCAATTTTAACACAAACTTTAACACAATCGTTAGCTATAACAAGTTAATTATTTAATGGAAATAAAAATAATTGTTATGATAAAGTGGAATATACGTATAAAGAACCTAATACAATCAAATAAAACAAAAACCATGCAAATTTAAAATATTTGTTTTTCATTAATAAAGTTAAGTTACATAATTGTTTATAATTTGATAGAATATTAAATCCACAATATTATATTTATTGCCTTCATTATGTCATCCAATTCGGGGAAACTGATCTTGCTTAGGGATAAGATGGGAAAGCGTATGAAATGTGTAACAGCTTATTAAGTCCAGCTAAATATTAAATTTAATCCTTTGTCAAAGTGATGAAGTCAATATCTTGTTGGTATTAAAATTACCAGCTCAGTTCAACTAATTATTTCAATAGATATTAATTTGCGTTAATTCCTAGATGATAAATTTCAGATATAATTTTTTTATGACATCGACTTAGACTAATTGGAAAATTATTGTAATTTTGTGTTTTAAAAAAAGGAGAAGATACGACTAAAACATTTTGAAACCAGATACATACATTTTAAAAGTTAATGGTACTCATTTACTATCATTAAGATAGCCTAATTAATTAATTACAGATAAGTTTTCTTAACTTTTAAATGATAAAATAAGCACATTTCAATAATTATAAATTCACTTAATTTAAAAATATAATAGAACATAAGAATAATTGATTGAGAATAAATTTCTCCTTTTTTCCACACTTAAAACCATCTCTTTAAGTAATATTATTATGTTTTTTCATATCAAAGTAATTAACACTGTAATAATGTCTTATATTATTCTTTGGGATTCTTTTATAAAAGTTAGTTATAAAATTACTCACTAAGCTTTAACAAGCTCATTGTAATTTATATGCTAATAAATTGTAAATATAATTTAAATACTTAACATGGTTTGAATGAAAAATTTTTATCAATGCGCGTTTCTGAACCATAATATTTCTGTTTTACAGCGCTCAAATTAATTATTATTAAATTTGTTTCTCTTTTCTAGATAAAGATTTTGTGCTTTTTAATTACGAATCTCTACTTTATTTTTTGGTCATCTGTTTTATTTGATTCCGTCTTTTATGAATAATGTCATCTTGGGTTTTCATGTTTACTAGTAAATTCCGGTGTAAAATTGAGAATAAAATTAAAAGACTGTTATAAAACGGTTTTTCACCCTTCCCATTACTTTATTTTATTAAAATTACGATGTACTATTTACTACTTTTAATTTCCGTGTTAATAAAACACAAAATATTGATTATCAATAAATTTAATAAATAAACAATACAATATTTAGAATAGTAAAATAATGGAGACGTACTTTTGTTTTCTTTGGCTCAATGTCACTCGTCTCTATTTTGTTTTTGAACTCAAGCCACCAAAAAAAGTTTTGTTGCTCATTGATTCAATAAATAAATTATCATATAATTTGTAAATAAAAAATATTCATTAATTAAATCGAATGTCCAACCATCACGAAAGTCATTGCAATTAGACATGTGACATCAAACTTATGTTCAATTAGCTGAGAGAAGCTATATAAACTGAACTAGCAGACTAGGGCCTAGTGTGTTTATAAATTAACATTATTGATTACTCAATATTATATCTCAAATTTAAATTTACATCCTCTTTCGATAATATGAATGAAAAATAAAGCAGAATGATATGTATTTTCAAGTATTTATAGTGAACCTCGGCCCTACAAAGCGAACTTTTTTTACATAAAAATATATAATAAATAAAATTTTCCTTTGAAGTTTCTTAAGTTAAAACATTTCATTCTGCAAAAAATAAAAAAGTATAACTATAATGTAAAATACAATAATTTCATACGTATTATTTCATTGTTACTTAACAAGAAAGTTTGTAATGATTCTTAAGCCTATGCTTTGAAGATATGATTTTATTAGAAAAATATACACAATAAATATTGCTTCGCATCTTGATATATTTGAGATTAAATAATAATTCCAATAAATCTACTTATTTTGATTTGAATTTGACAGTCTAAGAATAAAATATCTAAATAATTAAAACTAAGTGTTTCAAGCAAAACGAAGTTTTGACCGATAAAATTAGTTGTATAAAAGTTTAAGTAAACAAATTGATATTATATAAATTAATAGTTCAACTTTTGGTTATTGAAGACTATGTAAAACTTTAAAAACTTATCTATCATAATATATTATTGACAAATAGTGAAAAAAATTTTTGAATATTTCATCGATTTTATATTATGAAAGATTTTATTAAAACAAAAGTACAAAAAGTAATAATTCAAAACTGACCAATTATTATAAAAATAAAAGTGATAACTGATAAGTACTTC